>RJVU01051648.1:5271787-5317978 GCA_003731715.1 Anabarilius grahami
ATATATATATATTATTTATATTATATATAAATATAATATATTTTTGTTAAATATATACATGCATATATGTGTATATATACATAATAAATATACATATTACACATATATTATGTAAACAAACTTTTATTTTGGATACAATTAATCTTTTACAGCACTAAAATTAATACTTTTATTCAGCAAGGACTCATTAAATTGATCAAAAGTGACAGTAAACACATTAATAATGTTACAAAAAATAAATGCTGTTCTTTTGAACTTTATATTCATCAAAGAATCTGGGGGGGGGATCACAGTTTCCACAAAAAAAAAAAATTATAATAATATGAAGCAGCACAACTGTTTTCAACATTGGTAATAATCAGAAATGTTTCTTGAGTATCAAATCAGCATATTAGAATGATTTCTGAAGGATCATGTGACACTGAAGACTGGAGTAATGATGCTGAAAATTCAGCTTTGATCACAGGAATAAATTACATTTTAAAATATATTCACATGGAAAACTTATTTTAAATTGTAATAATATTTCACAGTACTACTGTTATTTTTAACCAAACAAATGCAGCCTTGTTGAGCAGAAGAGACTATTTTTAAAAACATTAAACTGAGACCGAACGTTAGCGCAAGTTCTCATTTTCTTGTTTTAATTTCTACTTTCATATTTCCAAGCAGTGAAAGGAAATGGAACGTGGCTGGTTTTCCTTCCGGCAGCACCTTTAGAGACCAGCTCTATTAGTCTGCTGGCGTTGGCGTTCATTACCATCCTGCTGGCTCTGGCTGCTCTCTTATTGCTCTCCCACTTACTGTGCTTCCATATTTACTTATGTAAGTCTTGATCCAAGTGTTATTGACTTTTAAAGGTAGATAGCAGCTTCATTCTGTATCTTGTCACAGTGTCTCATGGAATCAGCACATACGAGTACATCATTAGGAAGCGCCAGTCACCTAACCCCAAAGAGAAAGAACAGGTTCCTCCGGTGCTGCCGTCTAACGGAACCACCGCGCAGGTACAAACGCTCGCCAACAGATATAAAAGAATAAATTACACAACAAAACACTAAATAATTCCTTTGCATGGGGATAAAAATATTTTGTATTAAAGGGGTCCTATTATGGTCCTATTATTCCTCATTTAAATAATTCATGGAATATGCAAAATAAAGGGGCGGGGCCTGGTTGAGTTAGTTAGTAGTGTGTTGAAACTCGCAGTTATGGTGAGGGCCATGACATTTCCCAAACACACTCAATGTGCTTGACCAATGACAACACACTGGTCCAGCTGACCAATCAGAGCACACTGTGCTTTAAAGAAGGAGGGGCCTCATAGAGAGAACTAAACAGAGCGTTACTGACAGACTGAGAAGAAACAATGTCAAATATGTGAAAAATAATGTTTTTTTTTAACATTTAAGCATGAAAACCTATTCTAGTACAGTCCAAAAACAAAATCAAGACTAAAAGGACACAATAGGTCCCCTTTAAAATTGATGCAAAATACAGTTTCATGGATTGCCAAACAATTTTTTCTCAGTTCAGGAAAGAGAATTTCATGATGTTTAACCGTTTCGTCTCATGGGATTAGACGGGAAGTTTTAGACTAATTTTATGCTTCGATTTAGATCAAAACAAGGTCCCACCCATAAACGCTATGCACATTTGCACAGACTTCAACTACCTCTATCTTTTCACTTCCTCCTAGAGTCTCGGGCCGCTGGAATCACCTGTGAACTGTGAAGCTCCGCTGTCCAGCAGGTCTTGGTAAGCTTCAAGTGCGCACTTAGTCTGTTAGAGACGGATAGTTAGTGGTTAGATTTTTTTTGGTGACATTTACTTAACTTACTTTACCTGTACTCAATAATTTTATCCTTTAAAACTCATCTTTGATCACCAAAATTACATATTTAAATGTTTTTTCCTGTGAAAAAAAATGATTCATGCCTTAAAATAGCTTGAATGTAACTCTACACCCTTGGCTCATTTAATATACGTGGATCAATGAATATGCAAACTAGCCCCGCCTTCACTCACTCGCGCCAGCTCAGAGATCCACTCTGTCAACTTAAAGAGTAAGTAAACGCTGCACAATGGCAGCATAGAAAATTACAAGGCGCCGCCTCCTTCAAATTTCATGCCGCCTCCGGCTGTCGACAAAACTCAGACAGGCAGTCACATGCTCAGATACCCCTTTTCCACCGACATGCCCCCGGACCCCCCTAGACAGACCAAGGATTTTAATTTATATGATTAGTCTTTTGCTTGACTATGTTATCAAACAGCTAATAATGTGTTGCTAATGTTACACAAACCATGTTCCCGTTCATCATCTCAGAGTCAGACAGCTGTCTTCTAACAATCAGTATCCTTACAAATGCTTTAACAACACAGAACGTTGGTGGAGAAAGGCATATAGGCATATCTTTAAAGCCTTTATATATAATGCATTATAAAAGTATTTTTTATGCATTAATTATGCATGCATCATATGATCTCATGAATAATTGTAACCATAGTTATAATACATTATAATACTTATCTATTCATTGTTACACCTTTAGAAAGTACAATGCATTAATGAATCTGCAAATGTTATAATGCATTTTAACCTGATGATAACGTACATGATGAATACTTTTATAATGCATTGTGCATAAAGGCTTCAAGTAAAGTGTTACCGATTATTGCTTAAGATATTCTGCTTCTTTTTCTTCTTAGTACCTTCAAACTGGAAGATAGAGGACAAACATCTAGTCGACTGCCAGAACCCATCTGTGCTGAGGTAATCAAGCTACCCACTACAAAACCTAGTGAGCTGTCTATCTAGACAGCATTTTAGATTATGCAACATCAGATTAGCATTGAATCAGTGTTGTTATTGTTAACGAAAACTTACGGAGCCCCACACATGACATGCATGGAAAAAAAAGTAAATTGTGTGCACGATTTATAAACCAAGGGAATAAAATAGTAAATCGTTTTTTATGAATTTACGATTTAAATTTTCTTCCTGCATGTCATGCTCCATAAAAAACTAACACTATTAAAAATCATTTTGGGTAATTGAAATAAATATTGAATTAAAATTTTATTTAAAAAAAAAACTTAAGCGAAAATTAGAAATGTTGCTTTGTCAACTAACTAAAATAAAATACGTTTAAGTTACTTAAAACTAAAACTGAAATCAAATTAACACTAATTAGAAATATTTGAAAAACTTCAAAGCTAATTCAAAATATTAATAAATACTATAATAGTTAATTTCTTAAATAATGGTTTATTAAATTCAGTGCTGTGTTTTAGTATTATTTATAAATATTGATTGTAATTTTTAAAACATGTATTTTCTGCAAAGCTGCTTTGAAACTTAGTTGTTAAAAGCACTATAGAAATAAACACGAACTGAACTGATTAATACTAAAATGACACTGCATTGAATTGATCTTTTTCTGCTGGAGGCAATCCCATGATGAGCTCAGTAAAAAAAAATCCTTTCAAATAGCAGACTCATTCAGTGCCAAAAATAGACTATTTTACCGCATATTTGTTATTATCAGAGCATGATGTCATTACAGATGGAGGAAGTCGGTGGAGAGAAACATCTGGACTACAGCTCTGAATCACCAACACAGATGATTCCAGGTAAAAAGCTGCAGTGATTTAAGCTATCGAGTGATAAGTGTTAACTGAAAGCTGTCTGTCTATATCCTGCTGGTAGGTGAACCTATGATGTCACTTCCTGTGGTCTGGAACCTCAGCGGGATAGAGAAGCCTCAAGCTCCAGGTCGGAGTGACGTGAAGTCTGTGGAGGGACGGCCCATCGTACAAGACCCGCTGGGAAGCTCCATCATGGATGCAGCGGTGGTTCATCAGCAGCTGATGACTGACACGCAGACGGAGGCCTTGAATCCTCAGTATTTAGGGTTCAGAGAGCAGATGCCATAAGTTCAGTTCAAGCCCACTGATCGTCTCATGCGTATTGCACACAAAAACCACAAGATCTGGCTAAAATCTATTATTTTTTATTGAATATTTAAGATTTGTTTGAGGCACATAGTAGCGAATTTTTTTACAGAATAAACTTTTTTTATTTGCTCGCACCATAAACAAAGTCAGTACTCCGCAACAAATTACTGAACATTGTACAATGAAATATGCACTCAACGCCCTCTGATGAATAAGTTGTTCTGTAATATATGTCGTTTACATTGTACAGCTGGTTTTGTTTTATGATTTATGTTGATTGTAATAACTCCTTAAGGATGAAATGCCATCAATTTTATCACACAACTATTAGATGAATTAATGCACCACTGTATTATGCTATTTTTATATTTTAAAATAAATGCCTATAGATGTTTCTCAAGATGGCGTGTGTTTGATGCACCACTAGATGGGGCTGTTGGGTGATGATGACATCATTACACTGTGACAGTCTTGCTCTTTTCTCTCATGGCTGAAATCAGAGTACAAGATCACTCAGTTGTCTTATTTCTCTTGTTGGTTTTAAACATCTACTTAAAAACAGTTTGAAATTCTGCCCTACAAACTAATGCAAACATCACCATATTTAAAGGTGCAACAAGTGATTCTCTACAGAAACATTTTTTTGTTATGCTGGTTGAAAGTCTCCTCATATCCTGATAGCAATCACTATGTTAAGCAGTCTAAATGTATTTTTATAAATATATATCGTCTGTGGAAGACGTAGATCCATAAAATGTTCGTTCAATCGTTGAATGTGTTCCCTGTCTGTGCAGATCACATCATGCGTCATCAGCGCGTTCAAGTACGCCGTGCAGACAGAGCGAGAATGGCAGACATACAGCAACGACCTAACTTTAGTTTAGTAGGATTTTTTATCACTGTATAAAGTTTTCTCACCGGTGAATGACACATGATGTAATCCAATAACTTCTCTGGTCATCTCGCTTCTGGTCTGTACGCGTTTACGTGTTTTTGAGGAGGCATGGCTTTGGACGGCGATTTGCAGGGTGCTATCATATGCTTTCAATGCTAGCAGGTTAAAGTTAGCATTTCCCAGATCACCTATTGTTTTATCTGTTGTGCTATATTTGCTATTTATTTATATTATATATATATATATATATATATATATATACACACACACCAATCAGGCATAACATTATGACCACCTTCCTAATATTGTGTTGGTCCCCCTTTTGCTCCCATAACAGCCCTGACCCGTCGAAGCATGGACTCCACTAGACCCCTGAAGGTGTGCTGTGGTATCTGGCACCAAGATGTTAGCAGCAGATCCTTTAAGTCCTGTAAGTTGCGAGTTGGAGCCTCCATGGATCGGACTTGTTTGTTCAGCACATCCCACAGATGCTCGATTGGATTGAGATCTGGAGACTTTGGAGGCCAAGTCAACACCTNTGCTTTGTGGCAGGAGCATTATCCTGCTGAAAGGGGCCACAGCCACCAGGGAATACTGTTAAAGGGTGTATATGGTCTGCAACAATGCTTAGGTAGGTGGTACGTGTCAAAGTAACATCCACATGGATGGCAGGACCCAAGTTTTCCCAGCAGAACATTGCCCAAAGCATCACACTACCTCCGCTGGCTTGCCTTCTTCCCATAGTGCATCCTGGTGCCATGTGTTCCCCAGGTAAGCGACGCACATGCACCCGGCCATCCATGTGATGTAAAATAAAACGTGATTCATCAGACCACCTTCTTCCATTGCTCCGTGGTCCAGTTCTGATGCTCACTGTTGGCTCTTTCGGCGGTGGACGGGTCAGCATGGGCACCCTGACTGGTCTGCAGCTATGCAGCTCCATACGCAACAAACTGAGATGAACTGTGTATTCTGACACCTTTCTATCAGAACCTGCATTAACTTCTTGAGCAGTTTGAGCTACAGTAGCTCATCTTTTGGATCGGACCACACGGGCCAGCCTTCGCTCTCCACGTGCATCAATGAGCCTCGGCCGCCCATGACCCTGACGTCGGTTCACCACTGTTCCTTCCTTGGAGCACTTTTGATAGATACTGACCACTGCAGACCAGGAACACCCCACAAGAGCTGCAGTTTTGGAGATGCTCTGACCCAGTCATCTAGCCATCACAATTTGTCCCTTGTCAAACTCACTCAAATCCTCACGCTTGCCCATTTTTCCTGCTTCTAACATCAACTTTGAGGACAAAATGTTCACTTGCTGCCTAATATATCCACCCACTAACAGGTGCCGTGATGAAGAGATAATCAGTGTTACTCACTTCACCTGTCAGTCCTCATAATGTTATGCCTGATCGGTATATATACACACTAACTCCCAGGCAAAAGTTTGGAATGTGTGTGTATATGAACCATTATTAATATTTGAGTACAATAATTAAGCAGCAAATCATCATATTAGAATGATTTCTGAAGATCATGTGACACTGAAGACTGGAGTAATGATGCTGAAATTTCAGGCTTTCAAAAATAAACCTAAATAGAAATATTCACTGGAGCAAAAAAAGAGTGTGACAACTAGCCCCAGTCTCCCTATTATGTAATGCTGGTCTAGAACTCTTCACTGGTTGTGTAACATTTTGTGTGTTTTATGCTTTATTCTTTTTCCTCTTCTTTATGCTTTATTCTCTATCACAGTGAAGAAAAGCATTGCTGCAGGAAACAGACACATTACTGATAAACCTGCTGTTTATTTAGTCATCTTTCCTGCATTCCAGCATGTTCCATCTGCATTAACAGGCTTCATCTTGATAACATTCAGAGGAAACATCTATTCTCTGAGGGGAAAACATTGTCCAGCCTACTGGAGACATTCTGTTCTTGCATATTCCCTCATTTTGATTTATTTGTTTATGTTTAGTGTCAGTGTTGGATTATGATGCAAGAAAGTGAAACTTCCACTCTACTGTTTGACTTCATGAATAATGAATCGATTTTAGATGGTTGGCACCTCAAATGAGAATCATAATACAGCAATAAGCAGTTGGAGACAGGCCAACATAGGCATGTCAAAATATGTAAAATGATAAAACTATTTTTGTTTATGTGTTTAAACACAGATAAGCTCATAGTACAAGTCTTTTATTCATTGATTCAGTCATTTTTCCTGTGCACTCATGTAGGCATATTGAGATTGAGGTGACAGCGCGCGAGCCAATCATCGCGCGGCGCCTGATCGTCCTCGAGCGCGCTCTCCAGCGCGGCGCACATTCACGCGCGGATCGCAGCGAGCGTTGCGTCGCGTCTCTCCTCTCATTCCCGCGGATGTCTCATGTAAACATGTTCTGCTAGACACTGACAGAGACAAGAAATCGACTGAGACATCATTCAGGTAAGACTGTGTTTTGAGCGGCGCGTTTCTCTCATGCCATCCGATTTAAACGCATTTGAAGCGTTACTGATCACGAGCGTGTTTATGTTTTCATCATTTTACCTCAAAAACAAACCGAGCAGATTTCGTGCTTCGTTTTTGACCGTTGTCACGGAAGTCCATTTGATTTTGGTTTCATTTTTGTTTTGTTGCGCAATTGTGTGCTGGTTTTGTTTTGTGTTTGTCAGTTTGTTGCATGTCAGGATGCAGTGCTGCAGTTACATGCAAGAGATGCACAATGTTCATGACAATAACAATGATCACGTGTTTCATCATGATGCTCATGGCGAGTTTATATAACGCCTGTGTGATGCTGGAAATGTATAGAGCTGTTATATAAACGACAGGAGTGTATGAGTGCTTTTTTACGATTAAAAGTGTAATCAAACGAGATGAAGAATGTAAATTAAAATATAGATGATGATTATGCTCTATATCTATCATTCTATCTGTCTGTCTATCGTTCTGTCTATTATTCTGTCTATCATTCTGTCTATCTATCTGTCTGTCTGTCATTCCATCTATCTATCATCTATCTATCTATCTATCTATCTGTCTGTCTGTCTGTCATTGTCTATAATTCTGTCTATCTATCTATCGTTCTATTGTTCTATTGTTCTATCATTTTATCTATCTATCTATCTATCTATCTATCTATCTATCTATCTATCTATCTATCTATCTATCTATCTATCTATCTGTCTGTCTATCGTTCTATTGTTCTATCATTTTATCGTTCTATTGTTCTATCATTTTATCTATCTATCTATCTATTGTTCTATCGTTCTGCCTATCGTTCTATCTATCTATCTACCTGTCTTTCTGTCTGTCTATCTATCTATCTGTCATCCGTCTATCTGTCTGTCTATCTATCATGCTATCTGTCTCTATCATTCTCTCATTGTTCTGTCTATCATTCTATCTATCTATCTATCTATCTGTCTGTCTGTCTGTCTGTCTATCCTTCTATCTATTGTTCTATCATTTTATCTATATCTATCTATCTATCTGTCTTTCTGTCTGTCATTGTCTATAATTCTGTCTATCATTCTGTCATCGTTCTATCTGTCCATCCGTCTGTCTGTCTGTCTATCTATCAATCTATCTATCGGTCTGTCTATCATTCTGTCTGTCTATCTATCTATCTATCTATCTATCGTTCTATTGTTCTATCATTTTATCGTTCTATTGTTCTATCATTTTATCGTTCTATCTATCTATTGTTCTATCGTTCTATCTATCTATCTACCTATCTATCTGTCTTTCTGTCTTTCTGTCTTTCTGTCTGTCTGTCATTGTCTATAATTCTCTTTCATTCTGTCATCGTTCTATCTGTCTGTCCATCCGTCTATCTGTCTGTCTATCTATCATTCTATCTGTCTATCTATCTATCATTCTCTCATTGTTCTGTCTATCATTCTATCTATCTATCTATCTATCTATCTATCTATCTATCTATCTATCTATCTATCTATCTATCATTCTATCTATCTATCTATCTATCCATCTGTCCGTCGATCTGTCTGTCTGTCTATCTATCTATCTATCTATTGGTCTGTCTATCATTCTGTCTGTCTATCTATCTATCTATCTTTCTGTCTGTCTGTCTGTCTGTCTGTCTATCGTTCTATCTATTGTTCTATCATTTTATCTCTATCTATATCTATCTATCTATCTATCTATCTATCTATCTATCTATCTATCTATCTTTCTGTCTGTCTGTCATTGTCTATAATTCTGTCTATCATTCTGTCATCGTTCTATCTGTCCATCCGTCTGTCTGTCTGTCTATCTATCATTCTATCTGTCTATCTATCTATCTGTCCGTCCATCTGTCTGTCTATCTATCATTCTATCTGTCTATCTATCTATCTGTCCGTCCNTATCAATCTATCTATCGGTCTGTCTATCATTCTGTCTGTCTATCTATCTATCTATCTATCTATCGTTCTATTGTTCTATCATTTTATCGTTCTATTGTTCTATCATTTTATCGTTCTATCTATCTATTGTTCTATCGTTCTATCTATCTATCTACCTATCTATCTGTCTTTCTGTCTTTCTGTCTTTCTGTCTGTCTGTCATTGTCTATAATTCTGTCTTTCATTCTGTCATCGTTCTATCTGTCTGTCCATCCGTCTATCTGTCTGTCTATCTATCATTCTGTCTGTCTATCTATCTATCATTCTCTCATTGTTCTGTCTATCATTCTATCTATCTATCTATCTATCTATCTATCTATCTATCTATCATTCTATCTATCTATCTATCTATCCATCTGTCCGTCGATCTGTCTATCTATCTATCTATCTATTGGTCTGTCTATCATTCTGTCTGTCTATCTATCTATCTTTCTGTCTGTCTGTCTGTCTGTCTGTCTATCGTTCTATCTATTGTTCTATCATTTTATCTATATCTATCTATCTATCTATCTATCTATCTATCTATCTATCTATCTATCTATCTATCTATCTATCTATCTATCTATCTATCTTTCTGTCTGTCTGTCTGTCTGTCATTGTCTATAATTCTGTCTATCATTCTGTCATCGTTCTATCTGTCCATCCGTCTGTCTGTCTGTCTATCTATCATTCTATCTGTCTATCTATCTATCTGTCCGTCCATCTGTCTGTCTATCTATCATTCTATCTGTCTATCTATCTATCTGTCCGTCCGTCTGTCTGCCTATCTATCTATCTATCGGTCTGTCTATCATTCTGTCTGTCTATCTATCTATCTATCTATCTATCTATCTATCTATCTATCTATCTATCTATCTATCTATCTATCTATCTCTATCGTTCTATCGTTCTATATATATTTAAGTATGTTTGCGCATTAATATCTGACATATCAGAGTGAAATTTAACATTCATTTATTTGAGAACTGTGCTGATCAGATGAAGGAAGAATGCTTTGAGATTTTTTCATTTCATCTCCCATCACAGTTGTTTTGTCCATATGTTCATAGATTAGCTACGCCTGACCAGAGAACGCAGCCATTCGCTGAGTTTGGCCCAGATTTTTCAGTTCTAGGTTATATTGTGAAAAACACTGACTTTTGACGTCAACTATTACACCAACATCTAGAACAGACGTTACAAGTTGAAGCCTTTGGACAAGGCCTAGATTGTACATCTGATATGTCATAGTCTGCATCGTGACTGCATTGTTGCAGAGTCAGTGTAGGTAGAAATGTTCATGCTGGAGAGTGGAGACAAATAGCATTCAGTGTGAGAGAGTGTAGGGACATGTGCGACGAGAACGACATGAGGAGCATCACTGGAGCGGAGGGTGATGTAATGAAAGATGAAGTTGACCCGATCAGTTTCAGCAGGGTGATCTGAGGGCATCTCTGAACGTTTGTGAAGACATGTTCATCTGCTTTCGATTTTCTACATTTACATTCATGCATTTGGCAGACGCTTTTATCCAAAGCTAATTTTATGCATTCAAGGTTTTTTATAAGTTGATGCGTTTCCTTTTTGAGAAGTTTTATTTAAACCAGTTTGACAGTGTTAACTACTGAGAGGTTCAGATTTACCTGTGCTTACCTGTGTTTCTCTTCCTGTTTATGCATTACATCATATCCTGTTTCTGTCCTCAGTCCATTGGTGTCAGTCTGTTTATTTTGTTGACATTTTTTGAATTCCATGTCCATTTTTTTTGCAGATATAAATAGGGTTTTTTTGTTTAAAATGGGTCAGTTTATTGTCTGAGCTCTCATCTGTGTAATGCATGACCAGAAGGCGAATGCATGTCATCATGTGCTCCAGATTCTCTTGAGGTCTGTGCGCATGCAAAAAAGCATTTCTCCCTCTCTGACGGCTCCATCATGCTCTGTTCTTTTCTGAAGTTCACAGAATTTCCTCCAGCATTAGATAGCAGATGTCTTTCTTGATCGCTGCTTTATGAAAGCATTTAAATTGCACTCGGTTAGATTGCATAGTTGTGTTTACATATATCATAAAATAAACATGAACTAAGAGATCGGTTATAATCAGTTCAATTATTAGCAGTATCAGTATCATGTTGTTAATAGTTGCAGAAATTATATTGACTGGGTGTTCATGAGAGTTTATAAAGGAACACAGTCATTTTTTTTTGTTTTTTTGTAAAATATTAATTGTGTGAATATATATACATATATATATATATATATATAAATTGCATGAAGCACATTTCCTTTGTAAAGTATTTCAATCACTACATTATGAAAAAAATATAATGTTTTGTTTTAAATACATACACAATTTCAATTACAATCAAATTGCATGAAGCAATATTTAAATATAGCAATATATATATATATATATATACAGTATATATATATACAGTATATGTATATATATATATACACACTGTAAAAAATTATACATATATACACACACACACACACACACACATATATACAGTACATATATATGTACACACTGTAAAAAATGTATGAATGATTTGTTGTCACAACATTTTTTCTTTTGTCAGATCAACTTAGATAATTAATGTGGTTCAGATAACATAATATTTTGAGTTTCTTTTGATTAAATCAATCGCCTTCATTGTTTTAATTCAAATTTTTAATTTCAGTGAACTCAAAATTTTAAAGCAACCAGGTAACTTATTTTTTTAAGTTAAACCAACAATTCTTTTTTGCAGTGTATATATATATATATATACACACACATTGTGTATTGCTTCATGCAATTTGATTGTAATATTTATCCTATATTATAATTGGGATTATTTCACAAATATATAAAAAATTTATTTTGATAATCCAGTGATTTAAATACTTTACAAATACAGTTTGATTATTTTCTCTCTTCAGTTGTAGCTTGATGGACACAAAGGCAAAGCATAAGATCTGACTATATTCATAACAAATTTAATGAATCGATCTGAAATCAGTGCAGTAACACCAACAGTAAACAACTAAACTCCCAAGTTCTTCCTCGTCTTGATATTTCTTTCTCTTTCTTTTTTTAGCAAGAAAGATAAGAATGTTATCTTTTATTGTCTCTCTGGCTCGCTAATGCCAGCGATAGTGGCGATGTCACCATTGACGCGGCCGTGTGTATGTAGTACACTAGACTGCACAATGGGCCCATAGAGCTGAAAGACATGATTGATAGTGATTCATAAGGGTTTGTTTCTTTGTTGAAAGAGAAGTAAAACACAACGCTCTTCAATAGGGACATCTTCAAGTGGATTTTGAGGGTCCTCTTGTACATTGACTGTACTTGAGGAGTTCACTTTGGCCCTACAGAGCTCTTCTGTGCGACCATAAAGACAGATTCATCTACTATAGCCCATGTGTCCAGCGTTACGGCTGTGTGACGTAACCTCTCTGTCTGGTCTGGGACTGAAGATACTGCTAGTGCCGGTCCAGACTGTGTTTTATAAAGATTGACTTTAGTGGTTTAAAACGAAAAGAAGAACAAGAGCTGCTTTGGCTTTGTAGAAGTGTCATGACGTTGCACTATGGGAGCTTCTGGGAGGTGAGCATTCAGTGTCTGTGAGAAAGTTATTTACTTTGTGTTCATTTTTTACAACCCTAACATTGAAATACGGTTTAATGTTGGTACCTGGACAAATGTGTGACTGAGGTGCATGTATTCTTGAGCAAAATCATGTGAGATTAGTCTTGTGTACATCAGCACATTGCAGGTTATTCTGACCAAGTACCGCCCACTTAGACAGGAAGAGACCGTCTGACGTGCAAAGCGACCAATCACAGTTGGTTTTGTTTTTTTGTGCAATTGTGGTTTTTAGTCTTTTGCTTTGAACTCAAGTGTTTACGATGTTTCTGGACTGATTCATTCATTTACTTTCTTCCTACATGATTCAAATGCAAACCAAACCAAGTGGTAACGAAAGTAAAAGTCCCATAAATTTTTTACACAGGCTTGAGGCGTAAGGCTAAAAGTGTTCTTGATGCAAATGTTATGAATAATCTCTTCTTTTGCTCTGTGTTTGATTCGAATCACATATAAGAAAGTAAATAAGGTCATTTTTATTGTGTTTTAACTTAGCAATAAATCTTGCTCTTTGAAAGCTGTAAATGAGAACTAACCAGCGTGAGTGAGTAATGTGTGTTTAATCCTGGAGGGTTACATCATGAAGGAAACACTTATTCTCATCTTTGTAATGCTTGACCTGAAATAAACTGTGCACTAGAAAAACTACTGTGATCTAGTGGTGATTAAAGTACAATATCTTGATACTGTAGACGTTTCTATCACATTAATGGTATATATATCATAATATAGTTATTTTTTTTGGAAACCATATTATTTAATCATGAGGTAATGCCTATTTTTAGTATTCCAGAGAATTATCAAAATTTACTCTTTTTATTTGTAATTTAAGGGACTCTAACCAAAGGATCAGATTATTCAGAACAAACAAATGAATCAAAAACAGCTTCATATTGGTTCAAAACCATCAAACTAGTATTATTATTGCTATTTTGCTTTGCTCTTTGCTTTGAATCAGTTAATTCTCATGTTCACTACAAAACTACTACTGTCATTTCAGCTGTATCAAGAAGCACAAGGAGCGACTCAAACTGAGCAACACTGACGTGGAATCAGAGCGCTGGAGGGGCAGCAGAGGGCAAAGGTCAGACTAGAGATGCTAAGCTATGTCAGACTTCTACACACTAAAAGTATGTATTTCACTGGTGATAAGGAAATACATGCTCTTGAGTATATCTAAGATAGTGTGCCTGAAATGAGTGCAAACATAAATTGAACTGGCCACAACACACACAACACAAAGGATGCTGAGTTGGAATTATAGGAATTTCAATCAATCAATCAATCAATCAATCAATCAATCAATCAATCAATCTTTAAAATATAATTATATTTAATAATTCTATTTCCCATAATGCTTAAAGTTTATATTAGTGCTGTCAATCGATTAAAAAAAAGTAACTAATTAATCGCACATTTTTTTCTGTAATATTACTTGTAATTAAAAACATTGGAAGTTTTTAATATTTTTACAGTTACTGTCCAAATTATTGTAGAAACAACTTAAAAGACAGTATATTTTAAATATTTGTTTAATGGCATCTTTTTATGAATGAAGGACAGTTTCACTGATACTAATACTGCTACTGATGTCTCTATGAAATTTTTTTTTTTAAAAACATTCATTATAGACATTCAGCATTACAGTATAACTGAAAGCTATTAATTTCAACATATATTAGGCTTTAAAAACTTTTAATGTAAGTGAACTTAAAACAATCGTCACATAAACCCATTATAATAATAAATGTCATAATTACCTGTGGCCTTCTTACAGATATTGATTAAAGTTAACAAACACTTTACAGTCTTCACTGCATAAATTATAGATGAAATATAGATTAATCCTTAGAAAAGCTAAAATTTTCTCTGTTACCTTTGTTCTTTGATTAAAGGATTAGTCAATGGACTCCACTGTTGAAGGTCAAAATTACAGTTTCAGTGCAGCTTCAAAGGGCTTTAAACGATACCAGACGAGGAATAAGGGTCTTATCTATATTTTGTGTTTATAAAGCATATACAGTTGTATTTTTTTCGAAAATTACCAATCATTTTGCTAGATAAGACCCTTATTCCTTGTCTGGTATCATTTAAAGCCCTTTGAAGCTGCACTAAACTAATTTTGACCTTCAACAGTTTGGAGGCCATTGAAGTCCACTATAAGGAGAATAATCCTGGAATGTTTTCATCAAAAACCTTAATTTCTTTTCGACTGACGAAAGAAAGACATAAACATCTTAGATGACATGGGGGTGAGTAAATTATCAGGAAAATTTTATTTGAAAGTGGACTAATCCTTTAACATTAATAACAGACATCACAGCAACTGGTTTATTAGGCTGCTGTCACTTTAAGAGCTGCCGCTGCCGAACATGACGTAGATCTGACACGCATCTAATTTTCTCACTGTTTAAGGTCTTTTAAGATGTTATTTAACTCATTTAAGACTTCTCCTATGAGGATACTTGAACAAAACGGGCATTTTGTCATAATTCTGTGTTATTGTTTGTTCAGGAGAGAAAGAGAACTCGATACTGGTGCGCATCTTTCTGTGCACACGAATTGTGTGTATGTCACACAGACACGACATTCACAGACAGCGCATTCTCGTTTGTCTTGTGGTGCTTGAATGGTTTAAAAGCATTTGCTTGAATAAGAGCGTGATCATATAATGTAACGCTAGCCAAATTATGACAGAAAAAACGGATGCTGCATTTATTGCGTTAAATATTTTTAACGCGATTAAACTGAAAAAATTAATCGCGTGCGTTAACGCTAATTTTGACAGTACTAGTTTATATATAATATATATATTAAAATTATGTGAATTTGAATAAATGTAATCTAATATGTAAATAAATAAAATGCAAATAAACAATAAATAAAATAAATAACAAATAAAAAAAAATACAAATTCCTACAAGTGGCATTTCAGACATTGATTATTAATATCATTCTTGAAATCTCAGCTGAAGATTAAACAAGACTTAACTGATTTTGACTGTGTAGTGCTGAACTGTTTGTGGTACCAGCTGGCTCAACTGGTTATTGATGCAGCTTGACCAGCGTAACCATGATCAACATGAAAGTTGTCAAAACATGAACCGTATAATATGGATAAACAGACATATATAGACATAAGAAGTATTCAGACACTTAATCATGTCTGAATGTCTTTACAACCTTAGATACAATGAAAATGCACAAAGACATGTTTTAAATTGCAATAATATTACCAGTAATAACTAATTAACCATTAAAATTCATGTTCTTTACCAGCAACATGGAGGAGTTTAAAGTTCAGACCGCCAAACATCCCGTACCCAACAGTTCGCCCATGAGGCCGCACAGCGAACACTCGAAAGACAACGCAGCCAAACGCCTGTCCTCCGCATCAAACGGCACGAGCGATGGAGGAGCGGGCTGCAAAACGCCCGTGGAGATCACTGCGCTGGAGGAGGCATTTCGCCGCTTCGCCATTCACGGAGACACGCGAGCCACCGGGAAAGAAATGAACGGCAAGAACTGGTCCAAACTGTGTAAAGACTGCAGCGTCATCGATGGCAAGAGCATCACCCTAACAGACGTGGATATAGTCTTCTCTAAAGTCAAGTATGCCATCATCTGCACCACTTTTAAACATTTAGAAGTAGAGTTATGGAAGTAAAAGTCTCATAAATTTTCTACATAGAGAAACAGATCTTTAATGCTAAAGGCCCGTTCACACCAAGAACAATAACGATAAATATATAGTTATAAAAATTGTTCTAAATGTAAAAGAATAGCAGAGTCCAAACCACAGCTCGTGCTTATAATAAACAAAATGATAATGGTGTGGATGCTAATCTTTATAGTTATCATTCTTGGTGTGAATGGGCCTTTAAAGTGTTCTTGATGCAAAGCTAATAACTTGATACTCACAATAAGATGAACATACAAATCTGAACTTATAATTCGTACTGATTAAATATAATTTCCATCTGCCTTCTTGGATCACTCACTTTGAGTTAGTTGCAGTGCATTGTCTATGAAGCATACATGCGGTGCTTTCTTAGATTTTGTCCAAAACGTTGTGTCTCAAATGCTCAAGCATGCTGTCTAGGATGCTCACGAGGGACACGATTTGCACCCAACTGGATTTTCTCACAGACATCTGGTATAGTGTGTTGCATGCATGTAAACAGCAAAAACACTGTACTAGAATAGGATTTCATGCTTGAATGCTCAAAAAAACCTTATTTTTGACATTTTTGCAGCTGCTCTTTTCCCAGTCTGTCAGTAACGCTCTGTTTATTTCCTGTCTCTATGAAGCCCCTCCTTCTGAAAAGCACAATGTGCTCTGATTGGTCGGCTGGACCAGTGTGTTGTGATTAGTCAACTGCTTTGTGTGTGTTTGGGAAATGTTCCGCCCCTTACCATAACCACGAGTTTCAACACACTACTAACTCTACTCAACCAGGCCTCATCACATTTATTTTGCATATGCCTTGGATGGGAATTATTTAAAGGGGTCATGACGTGACTTGATCTTTTGACATATAAGAGGTCTTTGTACCATTAAAACATCCTGCAAGTTTTATATCTTAAATTGTCCTCCTCATTATAAACAAAGCAGTTATTTAATCAAGCCCTCAAAAAAGGGCTCGTTCTGATATTGGGTGATCTGTGAGGTCACACGGGCAAATTTATTTGCATATCACTGCCTCCAGAGCAAGACATCGACGAATAGTTATACATCATCACACTATAGGCGTTCAGTCACTGACATTTGCCTACACTGGATGAGAGCGTTGCTTCATGTCAATAGCAAATAATAAACCCATTATAATCACTGACGCTGTCTACACTGGATACAGTATACAGATGCGTGTTCAGCTTCTGACATACTCCACACGCTTGAGTCTGTCGACAACAGGACAAATGGAAGAGTGAAAGAGCATTCGCTTTGACACTTCAAGTTTAAACAGCTCGTTTGCGTCTCTGTGCGAAGAATCTGTGTCAGAAACAAGTGGATGGTTTATTTTAATGGCATCCCGGATCACTTTGAAGGGTTATACTGTATGTTTGTTCAGAGCATTTTGTTTTGTAAGCGAGGCACAGTATAATTGTGAGTTCGTAAAAAAACCTTTGCTGAAAGATGAAGCTCCAACTGTACTGGATCTGACAGCAGCTGCATCACAAACCATAAGTCAATGAGTTCATAATGCTCTGTAAATTACATTCTTTCCATGTTTTTTCTGCAAAAAAATGTATTAACATTATAAGTGAACCTCAAGGAACATATTAAAAATTATTTTAAAAATCCATGTCATGACCTCTTTAAATGAGGAATATTATGACATGTTCGTTCATTCCCAGAAGAAAACTCAAGACTACAATAGAGGCGTTTCAGGGAGTTCAGAAACAGTGACACTGATATAGAGAATAACTCCCACTGGAGTGACTCAAACAGCAAAATGTTTTTTTTCATGCTCAAACAGCAAAATTACACACTAAAGAAAGCTGAAAATATATTTTAAAAAAAGCACAAGTGTCAAAGTGTCAAAATATCGGATCAGTGCAATAGGCTTTAATGTGTAGGAGTGTAACTGTAATATTTTCTGTGACATATTTGCTCTTTAATCAGTGCATGCATTTTTTTTTTTCATGCATATTTCTGAATATGCAGATAAGAGGAGTCGTGCTCATCCCCCACAGCCACAGGCCATGATGGCTCATGCTGAATAACCCTGATGACTGCAGGACAGAAAAAGTAATCGCTGCTTCAATAGGGACAGATTTTTAATGATGTGCCCTTAATATAGAGCACCGTAGACACACTGATGCATTCAGTTTAAGATGTTTAGAAAACACTGCTTGTTTGTTTGAGGAGGAGAATGAATTTATCAAAATCTTTGTACTATTTATGCATAGGAGAAATTCTCTGCCTTTTCTCAAGAGATTTGTTTCACCCCAACTGAGAGAGAATAAAGATTATTCTGCTAGACGGCATCAGAAAAACGTGGCTGTGGAGAAAGAGCAGAAACAAGAGGCAGAAAGAACGAATGTGTGCTTTAACATTTAAAGGAAAAGTGCAACCAAAAATGAAAATTCAGTCATCATTTACTCACTCTTATGTCATTATGAAGGCTTGTTTCCACCATGAAATAAAAAATAAAAAAGGTAATTGCGACTTTTTATCTCACAATTCTGACTTCTTTTCTTAGAATTGCGTGATATAAACTCACATTTGCGAGTTATAAAGTCAGAATTGTGAGAGATAAACATACCATACATTTCAAACCCGTGTGCTGTTATTTTTAGTATCTGCAAAGCTCCAAAAAAAGACAAAAAAATATTTAAATACCATGACAGTAGTCAAGATGAATTTTGCATTATATTCTGAGTCTTGTGAAGTAAGCTAGTAAAATGTAAATTACTTCAGTTAAATATTTTGATAATTTTATTTTATTTTAATAGTTTTTCTTGCCCATTTTGAGCTTGATTGCATGAGCCCGAACACATGTGCAATCAGTCAGAGAGAGTGTGTGTTTGTGTGTGTGCATGTGTACAGAGGCTCAGGCCAGAGATTAAGATTGAGTTTAAAAAGGGGTCGATCAATATCACAGAAATAACGACTCGTGTTTCCTTTAATCAGTGCAGCCCATGAGCGATTAAAGCCCCTCATGAGTCGATTCATCTTAATGATACTTGATAAAGCCTTGGTTCATTTAAAGCTGCAGCACAGAAACTACAACTGCCCCGTTCGGCACATAATACCACCTTATAGACAAATAGACATGATAAAAGTGAATTAAAATCATAATAACTCTCAAATGAGTTCTTCATATGTTTTTATGTGTTAAAATGTCTCATAAGCTGGTCAAAAGTTGTTTTAATGTTTTTGAAAGAAGTCTCTTCTGCTCACCAAGGCTGCATTTATTTGATCAAAAATACAGTAAAAACAGCAATATTGTGAAATATTATTACAATTTAAAATAACTGTTTTCTATGTGACTATACTTTAAAATGTAATTTATTCCTGTGAATTTTCAGCATTATTACCCCAGTCTTCAGTGTCACATGATCCTTCAGAAATCATTCTAATATGCTTATTTGATGCTCAAGAAACATTTATTATCAATGTTGAAAACTGTTCATATTTTTGTGGAAACCGTGATATACTATCATTCCAAAGTTGAGTAAGTAAGATTTAAGAAAAAAAAAAAGAAATGAATACTTAAATTCAGAAAGGATACATTAAATTGATCAAAAGTGACTAAACACATTTATAATGTTACAAAAAAATTATCTTTCAAATAAATGCTTTTGAACTTTCTATTCATCAAAGAATCCTTTAAAAAAATGTATCACGGTTTCCACAAAAATAATAAGCTGCACAACTTTCAACATTGATAATAATAAATGTTTTTTGAGCTGCAAATCGGCATACTAGAATGATTTCTGAAGGATCATGTGACACTGAAGACTGGAGTAATGATGCTGAAAATTCACCGTTGATTACAGGAATAAATTGCATTTTACAATATGTTACAATAGAAAACATAGAAATAGAAAATAATCTGTTTATGACTCTGTGTGCATGTAAATATGAAATCATTCAGTGCATAATCATAGTTTAGAAGACGCACCGAGATGGAACAGCACTGAATTTCTTGGCTGACATTAGGCAGCAGCGAACAGTCGGAGCGCTGAAGGATCGCACAAACAAAACGACTCACCAAAGAAGTCAAATTAATTATAAAGCCAAAGAGGCGTGTTTACCTAAGTATGTTGCTATGACAGCAGGTTGCTGGGGGAGACCACAGGCTTTATGGGGCTTTGTTTAGGTTCTTGATCACCACGGTAAAACTGTTTGTGTTTGTGTTACTATGCACTTTTTTAGCGTGGAAATGAGAAGCGCCACAGTGGTATTAAACATAGTTGCTTTATGGGCCGAATGCGTTCGCTGAAACAACATAAACATCCGAGCACATCTGGAGTCAAATCCTGCTTTAAGCTCGGATAAATCGGGCGTTCTCAACTAGTTCTGCTTTAGGAACAATCCTAAAAATAAAGGTTTGGTTTTCACAGCGATGACACAGAAGAACTATATTTGGTCCCCCAAAGAACCTTTCAGTGAACACTTCTTAAAAGAACCATTTCTTCTTTATGTGAAGAACATTTTGATAATCAAAAGGACCTTTTTACACTTTAAAGAACCTTTTGTGGAATGGAAAGGTTCCATGGAACCATAGATGCCAATAAAGAACCAATATTTTTAAGAGTGAACCTGATTTTGGTGACCAAACACAGAACCAAAACTATTTATCACACAGAAGTAAATGAAATACCGTAGAGTTTGATTGGACGCTCGGCCCTTGACAGCTACAAATAAGATATGAGAAGCATCTCCTCCTTTTTAAAAGTTGATTAAAAGTGAGTCTGTTGGCCGTGTGTAATGACCCAAACGCTGGGCCCCTCAGAGCTGACATGTTTGTGTTATCGCACACGGCTGTTTACAGTGCGTCTGTTCTTTATGGAAACTCAGTTCAGATGGAGAGCATGCAACACTTTCAGAGGCATTTATCGAGGCAGTTACCATGCAAACTCAAATGCTTTTTTTATCCAAAAAGCATAATTTACTCGCCCTCAAGATGTTCTGAACCTGTATTATTTTGATGTTAAAGGGATAGTTCACCCAAAAATGGAAATTATCCCATGATTTACTCACCCTCAAGCCATCCTAGGTGTATATGACTTTCTTCTTTCAGACGAACAAAATTAGAGATATATTTTAAAATATTCTGGCTCTTCTAAGCCTTATAATGGTAGTGAATGGGGGGCAAGATTTTGAAGCCCAAAAAAATGCATCCATCCCATCATAAAAATAATCCATACATCTCCAGGGGGTTAATAAAGGCCTTCTGAAGCGAAGCGATTGGTTTTTGTAAGAAAAATATCCATATTTAGAACTTTATAAACTAAAATAACTATCTCCAGGCAGACGACGTACACATACTGTGCAAGTCGACTTACGCCACAAGAGTAACCGCTGACGCAATGTATGTCGCAGGATGTAGGAGTAGCGTAAGGCTCAAAGTATACTTTACTTTTTACATGTATGCGAGGCTCAGCGTACAGTGCGCGTGACACAAATTTCATCATCAGAAGCGTACGCGCAACGCCGGATTTTTGTAACCGCGCATACTTGTACGCGCAGGTTGCATATGCATATTAGTTTATCCACAAGGTGGCAACCGTGCCCTGGGGGCGTCGATTCACAAGGTAGTCAAAGAAAAACTGCATAAACAGAACAGACCAGAACGGAACACATGCAAGCTACAGTGACGATGAAGGCCTACATAGACGAGAGATTGTGCGAAGAGGTTATAAAGTACCCTCAGTTGTACAACTCTAGCATGAAAGAATACAAATATATTTACATGGGTTTTAACTCGTGGCGAGAGATTGCTCAAAACTGTGCATGCATCAAACGCCTGTGTATGCGTACGAGTCAAATGAAGTATACTTTGCAAAGCTGTGCGTTCGGCTGTGTGCATACACTAGTGTATGTGAAAAAAAACTAAGTATTCCCAGGGCTTTAGCTACGTATCTCGCGGTTCAAACAAATAGGGCTGTGCAACAAACTCAAACTCCTCTTCTCTTATAACAAAATCCTCCAACATCTCTCTTTAAAATTCCTCGTTTTAGACTTCTAATTTGTGACCGATGTTTTGTTTTGCTCTATCCTCTGCACTTCTGCGTTCGTCATTGCGTCGGGTCAGAGGTTACTCTTCCACTGCGTTGATGCGTTTTTTTTTTTAAATATCCATATCCATATCCATACACTTCTGAAGCTTCACTTCAGAAGGCCTTTATTAACCCCCTGGAGCCATATGGATTATATTTCTGTCATGACAACTCTCGGAGTGTTTGGCATGGTAATGGGTATGACAATGTTGATATGTTTGGTCTTGGCGGAATAGATCTGCTACACTGCTGCTGCTTTTATTGCTGCTGCTGCTGCTGTTGATTATTGCTGCTGCTACTGCAGAGCAAGTACGGACTCGTTACTGCCAACACATACACGACACACTGCTGTGAACAAGTAAGATATGCTGCTGCTGTACAATATAGCCAGGGTTGGGGAGTAACGGAATAAATGTAACGGCGTTACGTAGTCAGGATACAAAAATCAAGTAACTGTAATTCGTTACAGTTACATCAAAAAACGTAGTAATCAGATTACAGTTACATTTTGAAAAAAGGGGGAATACTATCAGAATTACAATCGTTTAATTTAAATTATTTTTTATTATTTTTGCCATAATAACACTATATTAAGAGCTGCTTGATTATACAGTATTTCCTGGTTCCATTGCCAGTGATGACTCGTGTGAGCCACCCGCTGGTGCATGCTCAAATAACACCCGTCTACAATCTCCTCAGATGCAGATTAAATCACTGCTGCTAGTTGAAACGATGCTGCCCACAGGGAAAACGCTTTTAATTCATGGAAATTTCACTGCTATTTTGTTTTCAAAGAAGAAAATGCAAACGACATGGTTGTACAGTGCAAACTCAACAAAAACACTTTCTTTATCAAAGGACTAAAAAAATAATCTGTAATACCATACTGTAGCCACTAGATGTCTGAATAGCCCTTTACATATATATATATATATATATTCTGGGCTGTATATTCCCAAATTGTGGAAATGAGACATGATTGCTTAGTTTTAATAGGTTTTAAAAGTAACCAAAATGCTAAACATTAAAATTAAAGCAGAACAAACATGAACAGAAATGTTTGATCCAAGCTTGTTCAGTTTGGTTATGATCTGATGTCACTTTTACATTTTTAAGCTCTTAACAACAACAACGATAATAATTTTGCAATAGATAATTAATCCGATTTTTTAAATATTTTTATTGTTCAGACCCATTCCGAAGTATGGAACGTGTAACATTGCGTATATATGTGACCTTGAAGTAATCCAAAAGATTACGTTACTGAATACTTTTTTTTATTAGGTAATTTGTAACTGTAACAGAATACATTTTTAAAGCAACCCTCCCAAGCCTGAATATAGCGTGCATGAATTACCCGTAGCAGATCTATACAGGTGGAGCTGGGGAAGGTGAAGGGTGTCTGAAGCACGCTGCACTGCTAAGCAAATACTACTCATGTATTTGAAGATTGATTACGCAAGCTCATTGGCTACTAATACAGCAGGAACCAATTATCTGTGTCCTATAGATAATGATGTGATTACGAGCAGGTTGAGTTAAAGGACCTATTAGCCTGCCCATTAGAGTTTCATGCCAGAACTTTGTATTTATGATGGACGAATGTACTTTTTTGTGCTTCAAAATCTCGCCCCCCATTCACAACCATTATAAAGCTTGGAAGAGCCTGGATATTTTTAAATATATCTCCGATTGTGTTCGTCTGAAAGAAAAGTCATATACACCTAAGATGGCTTGAGGACGAGTAAATGGGATAATTTTCATTTTTTTCAATTTAATTTTGGTTTGGGACATGATATTATCATTTGCATGTGTGTCGCTCTCAGACAGACCGGCCAATCAGATCTAAAGCGTTTCTTGTGTGTTTACAGAAGCTCTTTTAATCAGGTCTTGCAGGTTTCTGCTTCACTATGTGTTTATATTTGATGCCACAATATATACTGATGGATTTATCATCCGTTTGTCTTTGCTTTATGTTATTGTTTTCTAGGAACAAATCTGGCCGCACTATTACATACAGCCAGTTCAAAGAAGCACTCGTGGAGCTGGCCAGGAAACGCTTCAAAGATAAGAGCAGCGAGGATGCCGCACAAGAGGTTTACAAAATGATAGAAGGGAAATCGCCCATTATATCTGGAGTCACGGTAAAGCCCAGAGCAAAAAGTGCTGTTTGTTCTCTAAATTAATAAACATTTATATTCTGAAACTTTGTATTACTAGCACTTCTTCTGTTTATTAAGGCTTATTTCACCCCAAAATGAAAATTCTGTCATCATTTACTCGCCCTCAAGTTGTTCCAAACCTGTATGAGTTTCTTTCTTCTGCTGAACACAAAAGAAGATATTTTAAAGAATAAGGGGAACCAAAACAGTGAATGGACCCCATTGACTTCCATAGTATGGGGAGAAAAAAACTATTTGAGTCAATGGGTCCAGAAACTGTTTGGTTACTGACATTCTTCAAAATATCTTGTTTTGTGTTCAGCAGAAGAAGAGAAATTCAAATAGGTTTGAAACAACTTGAGGGTATGTAAATGATGACAGAATTTTCATATTTGGGTGAACTATCCCTTTAAGATGAATTGCTTGGTGTTTTCCTCATTTGGGATAAAAGCGTCTGCTAAATTAATAGATGTTTACCTGCATGTCATATGACCATTACCTGACATCAGAGACCTGTGAACATGTGAATGTTTTGTTCAATTAATAAAATATTAAATTAAAATCTCAAGGAGACTTTAAGAAAATATTTTAGATCAAAGGGGTTCGGCTGACAAAAAAGTTTGGGAATCCTTGCTGTAGTATATGGATAAAATCTACTCACAAATTTCTTTAATTGTTTATTTTAAATATACTGTATGTGAATAGTTAGTGTTTACAGTTCAACAGCTGAACTGTCGGCTGATTTCTAATAATAGTGATGATAGAAAGTAATACTTTTATTCCGCAAGGATGCATTAAATTGATCAAAAATGACAGTAAATACATTTATAATGTAACAAAAGATTTCTATTTCAAATTAATTCTGTTCTTTTGAACTTTCTATTCATCAAAGAATCTTGAAATAAATGTATCATGGTTTCCACAAAAATATGAAGCAGCACAACTGTTTCAACATTGATAATAATAATAAATGTTTCTTGAGCATCAAATCAGCATATTAGAATGATTTCTGAAGGATCATGTGACACTGAAGAATGATGCAGAAAATTCAGCTTTGATCACAGAAATAAATTACATTTAAAAAAAATGTATTTTCAAATACAAAACAGATATTTTAAATTGTAACAATATTTCACAATATTAGTTTTTACTGTATTTTTGATCAAATAAATGTAGGTTTGGTGAGCAGAAAAATATCCTAAAGCAAACTTTAAAATGGTAGTAATACATGTATAAGTTTTCACAATGCAATCTTGTTCTTCCAGATCCATTGCTTTAAATGTCTGGCTCAGAAAATGTACATTATACCGAAGGTGCATTAAAGGAATAATTCTCCCAAAAAAACTACGGGAAAAAAGAAAATAATACCGATGAGTAAATGAAGACAGAATTGATGATGTTTGGGTGAACTATTCCTTTTCAAAGTTTCTTTCTCTTTCTCGACACACAGAGAGCCGTGGCTTCTCCGACCGTGTCCCGCTTGACTGACACCACCAAGTTCACCGGATCGCACAAGGAGCGTTTCGACGAGACGGGCCGCGGGAAGGGTAAAGCAGGGCGCGTGGAAGTGGTGGACACGTCCGGATATGTCCCTGGATACAAGCACGCAGGGTCATACGAGAAGAAGATTCAAAAACCTCCACAAAAACCCATGTGAGATTCTCCATCCAGCAGTGAACGCGAAACCCGACTCTATAAAGCACAAAGGAATTTTCCATTTTCCATTGAGGGTACGTCTTTTTTCTGTGAATAACATTGAGTTTATGTTCCTCTTCCTTTAAGTGTTTTATTACTTTTAACTGGAACGCTGTTTACATCCAAACACCGACGTCACCAGCTGGTACGTTCCTAACAAACACGATGATGCCAAGAGAAAGACAGAATTGCACGCTCTATTAGTGAAGGTTTTTGCTGATAATCTGTCGTACATATTGACATGAAATGCATATATGAGTATTTGGCGTTTTGTGGCTTCTCTAATGATGCAATAGAATCAGGCCTGAAATATAAGTTACACGCAAACGCTTAAGCAATGCAATGCAAGTGCGTGATCCCATGGGAAAGTTGAAGTTTCCTTTAAATGTTTGTGCCATTAAACAATTTGCATTATAATAGCACACAAAACTGAGCTTGCAAAACTAGAAGTGTGGTCACGTATTTTCTATTTTCCACTTATATTTTAATGGATTTGGCAGATGCTTACATTGCATTCAAGGTATAAATTTGATCAGTTCATGCATTCCCTGGGAATCAAACCCATGACGTTGCTAGCGGCATGCTTGTAAAGTTTGTTTCAGGCCTAAGTTAAAAAAATATATATTTAACTTTATTTGACAGACTTATTATAAATTACACGTAATTTAAAGGGGTCATGACACAGATTTTAATGTTCCTTGAGATTCACATGAGGTGCACACATGCAAAAAAAAATAAAAATAAAAAAAATCTGTGATTATAATGGTTCTATTTGCTTTTGACACAATGCTCACATCCAGTGTAGACAAATGTCAGCCATTAAAGGCACAATATGTAATATTTTTTATTAAAATATCCAAAAACCACTAGAACAATGTTATATATTTTGTTGACTTGTGTACTTGCATTATCCCAAATGTTTCCAACAATGTTTAAATCCAGAGAAATCAGCAATTTTAACCAGGACATGATCCGTGTCCATGCATCACCTGTCAATGACATCATATCCGCGTTATCCTTGATTTTCAGTTTTACTAATATCGATCCAAATTACTGCAAAGTGCAACAAGTGTCTCACAGCAGCCACCGAGCAAACGCACAGAGTAACATAACATTCAACACACTCAAATGTATTTAGATTGTTTTAATTACATTTAAAATTACATATCGTGCCTTTAAGTGACTGAACGCCAGTGGGCGGGGCCTATTGTGTGATGATGTAAAACTATTCGTCGATCTCTTGCTCTGGAGGCAGTCATATGCAAATGTATTTGCCCATGTGATCACACAATATCAAAAACAGCCATTTTGAAGCTTGATTAAATAAATGCTTTGTTTATAACGAGGAGGACTTTTTAATTAGTGTTTTAATAGTTCAGAGACCTCTTCTATGTCAAAAGATCAAGGCAAATTTGATTTCTCATGTCATGACCCCTTTAAGTTATTTGGATGCATTTGTGGCTTTAAAAACTGACTTGATAATTACCTGTACCAAGATCATCTAGATTTTAAATTTAAAAAAAAAAATCTACTGATTCTACTGTTTGAATTTCATACATATTTTATACACATCTCTATGATCTATAACTGAATGCAAAAGTCCAACCATCATAAATTGTTGTTTGATGCATAAAGAATTGACCGCTGGTGCTCAAGATTGTATATCTAGTTGTTTGGTCGATGTTTTTGTAGGTTTGACAAGTTGATGGCATAGCTAACTTTGTATTTTTGATTCTATAATGGCATAATATGAAACACTGCCTGTGTGTTTTTAATTGTGGAATGATTAACTATATTATGTAAAAGAAAACACCATCAGCAATAGGTTCAGGATTTTCTTGTCATTTCCCTATTTGCTCTGCATCACAATACCTTTGACCAGCATTATCATATCTCAATACAGACTAAATAATGTCAAACCAGCGGGGTTAATGGCTTACTGTCCATTCAAACTCCTCTGTGTATCTTAACTAAGAGCTTTGGGTAAACAAAATGCCAAAAACAATATAGAAGTTTCTAATGATTTTTTTTTTAACACATAATCGCACAGAATCTGCAGCACTGAATCAGAACAAAGTTGCGTGTTCTTTAATGAAATATTTTGGCTAATGTGATAATCTTTTTGCTCTATTAGCACATTTTACCATATTTAAATCCATTATGCAGATCAGCATAGAAAATACGATTAGGTTTGCAGATTATGCCTAGGCCTGTTTATCAGCAGTAGATCAAACTGTAAATGAAGGTATTAAAAGGAATTTTGTATTCTGCTGTGGATTTTAGTTTGAAAAGCACTGTTGTTATATTTAACCTGTCCTATCAAGGCACTTTGCTGTTTTTTTAATACGTGCAGTGTTTCTGCCTACAGAACAATGTTTACAAGAGAAGTGACATGCTGTAACTAACGCTGGCATGGCATAAATGAATACATTCCCTTTACCATAACTAGTGTTCGGAATTATTTATAAACGCACTGCCATCTGAACACACTGAACAAGATCCAACCTTCAGGGTTTCCACACTTCTGACCAATGTATTTCAATGCCTTTTCCATGACCTTTCCAGTCGTTTTGTGAATACTGGATGTGGATTTAAAAAAAAAAAAAATTCACTATTGAATCATTCTAACTGATTCACTAAAGACAACCGACTCAAAAGAATGATTCGCTCACAAATCGGACCTCATGGCTTGCGAACAAGTTTAACTTAATGCAAAATCAATATTTATTAGCTAATTTAATATTTTAAAAATGGAGCATCACTAGTAAAATCTATATTCATTATATTTTCAAGAGTAAAGACCCATTCACACCAAGAACGATAACTATAAATATAACGATAAAGTTACAACAAAGTTTGGAAACATTACTATTTTTAATGTTTTTGAAAGAAGTTTCTTATGCTCATCAAGCCTGCATTTATTTATTAAAAATACAGAAAAAAACTGTAATATTGTGAAATATTATTACAATTTAAAATAATGGTTTTCTATTTTAATATACTTTAAAATATAATTTTTTTCTGTAATGCAAAGCTGACATTTCATCAGCCATTACTCCAGTCTTTTGTCACATAATCCTTCAGAAATCATTCTAATATGCTGATATTATACTCGGTTATTATCAAAGTTGGAAACAGTTGTGTTGCTTAATTTTTTTTGGAAACTCTGATACTTTTTTCAGGATTCATTGATGAATAAAAGGTTAAAAAGAACAGCATTTATTCAAAATAGCAATATTTTCTAACAATATAAATCTTTACTATCACTTTTTATCAATTTAACACATCTGTGCTGAAAAAAGTATTAATTTCTTTCAAAAAAAAGAAAGAAAAAAATTACTGACCCCAAACTTTTAAACAGTAGTGTATATTGTACAAAAGATTTATATTTTAAATAAATGCTGATATTTTTTAACTTTTTATTCATCAAAGAATCCTGAAAAAAAGTATCACGTTATAAAAAAATATTAAGCAGCACAACATCTGTAATAAATCAGCATACTAGAATGATTTCTGAAGGATCATGTGACACTGAAGACTGGATTTAATGATGCTGAAAATTCAGCTTTGCATCACAGACATAAATTATTTTAAAAGTATATTATAATAGAAAACCATTATTTTAAATTGTAATAATATTTTACAATATTACTGTTTTTTTCTGTATTTTTGATCAAATAAATGCAGGCTTGATGAGTAGAAGAGACTTCTTTCTAAAACATTTGACTGGTAGTGTAGTTCTAAAAATCATTCTAAATATAAAAGAATAGCACTGTCCACACCACAGCTATAACGATAACAATATAGAGAAACGATATCGTTGGGATCACTTTCAGAAAGTTTTTTTTTTTCCAGCTGTTGAAGAATAAAACACTGACAGCCAATCAGAATCCATTCTAATTTAGGGTCTTGCGCATTTAAAATTGCGGACGAGTTAATCGTCGAGGTCCAGAAACTCCCTTTTCAAGGACACATTAAAAAATGGATATGTGGAAAACAATCGGTCATACCCTCGAAATAGCAAACAGCAAACCGTGTAACACAAAATTACCTCAGGTATCCAGCGCTAGTTTCGACAACATTGTCTTGCTTCCTTTGAAGTTGCAGCGAAAAAGACTAAGTGTTGTTTTTTTTCCACTACTTTGACTTTGTCAGCTAAATTCACTGTTAGATTAGATCGATTACACTAGCTATTCACTCGAAACATAGCATGCTGAGGACATCTGCTGGTTAAAGCCATAAATGCAACAAGAACAGCAAAATATGTTCAATGACATGTTGTACACTTTGAAACCGCCGCAAGCGTGCATAGAATAATCAGCCCGTTATCGTTCATTGGTGTGGACGCAAATATAGTAATCGTTACAGTTATCGTTCTTGGTGTGAACGGGCTTTAAGACCTTTGAAGGTTTTATGACGACTTTTCCATACCTGGAAAACTCAGATTTGAAATCCCCAGATATTTTTACATGATCGTGGGAACACTTTGAAATAGATGAAATTGTCCATGTCTACGGAGAGAAGGGATGAGTGAGAGTGTATAGACATATTCTTCTACAGAACATCTATTTTCAGATAAGAAAAGTGGCAACGGATCATAAATGTCAAGCTCTCCTGCAGATTCTGCTCAGAAAGTGGCTCATATTTATGATAATAAACCACAAATAAGTATACATGTTGTCGTATTTAACGTATGATTTTAATGTTTCGTGTGCTTAATGCCAAATACTGTTAACCATCCATTCTGAGGAACAATACTGTCTTATTTTTTAAATAATGTTTTTTAATGTTCTACAGTATCCTGATATGCATGTCCTATGGTGATGGTAAAATGATTTTAACGTGTCAGTGTTTTGTAGCATCGTATTGAATAAAAAAACAAACTGCCTGGTTCTCGTTTATTTCATTTATCCACATGAAAGCTCTGTCTGTACAGAAAACTTGCCTTCTGGTTTAACAAACACATTTGCATAAGATCAAGATGTGAATATGTGATTGATTCTCGGATGTAGGAATAAACAGAGAACACGTGAACATGTTGAGACTGTCTATAAAACAAAAAGAGGTATCCATCTTTTAAAGGCCAGATTTGTAATAAATTAAAACTTTCTCTTTAAATGCAGATGTCACAATGTCTACTGGAAGCATTTGCACCAATCAGCTCATTAGAGCCTCTTCCAACTGCTGCAGCAAACGCTCATTTCTGGCTATCAAAGTCCTGCAAAAAGAAAGAAATGAACAAAATTTTGTGGGTTTTATAGCTGCGTAGCATTTGGATCACCTTGACACCTACCTGTAGCTCTCTAGCTGCTCATTCGCTCCATTTCCCTCTTGAATCGTGTGTCTTTTCACGTTCAAATCCTCAGGGACTGACAGCTCTCCTAAAAACACACCAGCACAAGCATTATCAAAGCGGTTTCATTCACTCTCATACTAAAACCTGAGAATTGAGGTACTAACTTCTGCTCTCCATATTTGGGGTTTTCTTGAGATGAGAGGACAGCAGCTTCTTCTCTGCTCTGATAAGCTGTTTCTGTAAAGACACATTTTCCTCCAACACATTCTTCAGCTGCTCATTAAGGGCTGACTGTATTAAAGGCAAGAGCAGAAATGTGACGTAAGAAAGAATGAGAAATGAAAGCTCTCGTCATTATTTACTTCAAAAATGGAAGAAAAGGACAAAAACACCAAGGGCCTCATGAATAAAACTATTTTTACTATGCATAACATCATTTAGCATATAATTTCCATATGCATATTCCCATCTACGTGATACTAACCTGTTAACAGTACAAAATGCAATTAAAATATTACAGACAGACTGTAAATGCCATTCATACCTTCACATTACACTGCTAAAATCAATCAGTATTCGCCTTGTTTTAGAATAAAAATATCCATGTTTATATTTTTATAAATTCCGATATGTGCATGGAAAATTGTGTATGCACAATTCAATGCCCATTTTGTGCGAACAAACAGTGCATGCATAATTATTAGGCAAGTTGATATTTCCAGGCACATTATACCAAGTCCAAACCACATCAATCTTAATAACTACTATTCATTTTGTATATAATCATTTATAAGTGATATATAATTGTTGACTAGGACTGGAAGTGGAAAACACTTTATATTCAGATGTGCATAATTATTGAGCTGGATTTCTTTTACAGGTGAAATGGGTCCAAAAAAAGAAAAGAAAAGTAATTTAACTCGCAATGAAAAGTCAAAAATGATTAGATACCCATGAGAAGGATGTAATACTATAGAAATTGCAAAATTAAGGTGGGACCTTTGGACAAGAAATGCTCATTGCACTGCAAAAAATGCTGTTCTTACTTAGAGTTTTTGTCTTGTTTCTAGTCAAAATATCTTAAAGTTCTTAAATCAAGAAGCTTTTCTTGACAAGTAAAATTTATTTTCTTGTTTTCAGAAAAAATAAGTCAAAATTAAGTGAGTTTTTCCCTTAAAACAAGCAAAATAATCTTATATCAAACCAAAAAGAAGCTATATAATCTTGTTTTCGGTTTGATATAAGATTATTTTGCTTACCCCACTGGCAGATTATTTTGCTTGTTTTTAGGAAAAACTCACTTAATTTTGACTTAATTTGCCTAAAAACAAGAAAATAATTTTTACTCGCCAAGAAAATACTTCTTGATTTAAGAATTTTTAGATATTTGGCCTGGAAACAAGACAAAAATTCTAAGTAAGAACAGCATTTTTTGCAGTGTGGGGCAGCAGGGTCACAAAAAAATTTACTACAAAAGTCCATCAGGAACCTATTAGTCTCCAGTGCCACCATTTTACAGAACTGCAAACTACCTGGAGTCTCCAGAAGTACAAGGTGTCAGGTTCTCAGAGACTTGTCAACAAATATATATCACTTATAAATTATATACAAAATTAATAGTAGATATTAAAGGAGCCGTATGTAGGATTGTGGCCTAAACTGGTACTGCAATCACTATAAAAATACTGTAGAGCGGTGTATCCCCTCCCCCTACCCCCTGACTCGAGGTTGCCAGATGAGCTGCAGGATTCAGCAGAAACGTAGGCTGTTTCAATGAGAAAATTAGCAACGTTGGCGTCTGTGTTCAAATTCTTCTCCGTTTTCAGCCGTCTCCATCTTTCAAAAGCATCTCCAATACAAATTCTGGTTTTATTTCGGACTTTGTCACGACGAATTTCTGAATTATAACGCGGTCTTTTTGATTTAGTAACATTAGACATTTTTATCCGACTGGAGTTAGGGTAGGTTACAGCAAAGCTGGCAACACGGATCCCGAAACACTACTGACTTCGTGATTGGTAGATAGGTGGAGGGAGGCGCGTCAGGCCAAAACACAAAATGACAACATCAACATCAGTTGAGGGCTGCAAGTCCACTTTTTAAATGACAATATCCTGGCCGGACTACTTTTGTCAGTGATATAAGTATTTGAAATGAACATGATTTCTTAATGTCTAGTGACACATCAGGGCCATTTTATGATTAATTGAAATAGATTTCTTACATACAGCTCCTTTAAGATTGATGTGGTTTGGAATTGGTAAAATGTGCTTGGAAATAAAATATGATCAGAATATTGACTTGCCTAATAATTATGCACACACTGCAATGCTTATACACCAGACCCCAAGACTTCTGAAGTCATACGATAGCTTTGTGTGGCATATTCACCGAAATCTCCTGAAAATATACAGTATAGCACACAAATCATACAGACATTGTTCAGTGGGCTTTTGTGAACGAGTTAATAAACTAGTTCAAAATTTAAAGGGGACCCGTTATGCCCTTCTTCAAAGTCTATTAGAATAGATTTTCATGCTTAAATGTTCAAAAAAACATTATTTTTCACATATTCTCCATTGTTGCAGCACCTCTCTTCCTAGTCTGTCAGTAATGCTCTGTTTAGTTCCTGTCTCTATGAAGCCCCTCCTTACGAAAAGCACAATGTGCTCTGATTGGTCAGCTGGAGTAGTGTGTTGTGATTGGTCAAGCACTTTGATCATGTTTGGGAAATATCCCACCCCTTACCATAACCGCCAGTTTCAACTCACTACTAACTCAACCAGGCCCCGCCTCGGGCGGGAATTATTTAAATGAGGAATATTGTGACGTGTTTGTTCCTGGAAGAAAACTCAATGGAGGCATTTCAGAAACAGTGACACTTGTGACACAGGGACTTGTGGCACACACTAAAGAAAGTAAAAAATTTAAAAAAGCATAATAAGACCCCTTTAAGACAAAACATCTGATTATCTTACGATAGACTCCTGCGTCTGCTGAAGCTGAAGTGCCAGATCTTCAATCTCAGACTGATGTTGTTTTTCCTGTAGTTCATTCCGAGCGGTCAAGGCTTTGAGAGTCTCTTTAAGAGTTTGGATCTCCTGTTCTCCTCCCACAACATCCTGCTCCATCATGCTGAGGATCTGAACCATCTTCACTGGACATCACCGACAGAAAGCACTGGATTAGTGGGACTAGTTTACCAGTTATGGACTGGTCTTTTACGGAGAAGATCACTTACTGAGGAACGTCCTATTTTGTTGATTCTCCTCCTTCCCAGACCAGAGCTCCTCCATCATGCTGAGAAGCAACTCCATGGGCTTCCTGTAGGCGCCCTGATTCAGATCAATGAAAAAGTGTACACTGAGGTCTGTATGTGTTTTTTAGGAGTTGTAGCCTACAGGAACAGAGACCGTTACTGACCTTCTGTGGTTTGTGTCTTCTCTCTGATACCGATGGGCTTCTATCTGAGGTTCCTGTGTTCTGGTAAGTTAATCTGGGAGGATGCAACACTGGATTTGCTCTGTCTTGATGTTGGTTTCGCCATTTAATGGCTGTGCAATCATGTTCTGCAACAAAAAAAATGTGCTTTATTTCTATTTTCATTCACATTTATGCATTTAGCAGATGATTTTATCCAAAGCCACTTAAAATAGAGGAACAAAAACAATTTGTCACAGAGACAAAAATAATCATAATATGCAATGCCAGGTTTATAAGACATTATTTAAATCAATTTAAAAGGGAATAGTTTGGAAGTAAACTATTATTAGACTAGTATTGAAGTACCCTGTGAAGCGGACCGCGTGTCTGTAGGATGTGGTGTAAAGACGTGTTCTCCGCGAACTGTACCGTGAGTCACACTCCTGACCGAATGACGGCTCTCCATGATGGGGCTCACAAACGTGACTCTATGAGAACGAACGGAAGCCTCTAATGGTGTAAATCAGAACAAAAGATAATTATTCCACAATAATAATGACAGCACTGAGTAGATATATGGTTAAAGGTTAAACAACAAATCAAATGTCACTCCTTAGTGGACATAAAGTGGAATAAGAAAACAATATTCACCATTCTTATAATCTGAGCTCTTGGGAACAGATTCCTACATGACAGACAATTAAATAAATTGTTCAATAAATAACAATAACTATATATACACTGCCCTCCAAAAGTTTGGAAACACCCCTGGCAAAGTGTGGTTTTGGACGATATCAGAATAAATATTTAAATCCTTATAATTTTTTGGTGCAAATACATTACAGTAACTTGACATTATCATTGAAGACTCGCAATAATCATTTTCATTTTGATTACATAATAATGGCAATATACATGTCAAAGTCAGACATGCCCCTTTGCCAGCTGTGATGCCTGGTTACTGGTTTAAACTTCGATTGTAAAAGATTTTTGGGTCAGCACACCTTAACAGCTTCAACAATTGATTGCCAATTAAGTTTAGAATACAATGAACCAATTAGAACCCAGTTTAGGTCAGATAGCTGCTAATGGTGGATATTTTGATGAATCGAAAATTTAAGTTTTTTCTATGTATAAACTGTTTATGTAATAAAATATGTTTTCGTAGTAGTTTGTGTTGTCCCTTATCAGTGCAAAATTATCACAAATGTAAAAGGATTCATGCCAATATTGTCCAAAACCCCACTTTTCTAGGGCGTTTCCAAACGTTTGGAGGGCAGTGTATAACTGAAATAGTATTTGCAAATAATATTGTATAGACACTGATGCACCTGATTTTGTTTTGGCAACCTTTCGCAATCAGAATCATTGATTAAATGTATGATTTCAGATTCAGATGGATTTTCTAAAAAGAAAAGAAAAAAGAAAAACAATTGCCAATCACAACCAGAGACAATATGTACACAAACAGTAAAGTTTAATACTCAGTCATGCATTAAACATGGTAAAGCACTGTTATGCGATTTGTATATATTGTCTCTCTGTATGGCTGGGTGATGTATTAAAAATTAACTATATATTGGCAATAAATACTGTTTGTCTTTTAGATTATACTGATAAAGCAAAATATTTAGTGTGTGGTAACCGTGCAGTGTTTACCCTGTAACAGATGAGGGCTGCTCTCGTTCTCAGAGCGGATGGAGAGAGTTTGAGGTCTCTTGCTATTCCAGGTCTTGCTAGAAACATCATTGAGTGCAACTTCCTCATTCCCCTCTAGAAGCCAGAGCGTCTTCATCATCTTCTGCATTGCTTTTATTCTGAGCTCACTACTTCTGCAAAACAGTGGCATAATCAATGACCTCTGAAAACTGTTTTGAATAGTTTTAGTTTTGGTCAACAATAACAACACCGCATTACCTGCAAGTTGTGTCTTGTATTAAGACATGTTTCTTATGATTAGTGTCTAGATTTGCCTCTGATGAGAAATGCATGAGAGCAGCCTTTCTTTCTCTGTCTCGCACTGGACCGTCATCTATAACAGAGAGGGGAAAAAAAACATTTCAATTCAATTCAAAACACTGATTTGGGCGTCCCAGTGAACCTGACACAGCGACAGAGAGAAAATAGATGATGTACCAAGTTTGCGGAGTTTGGTCATTGCGTGGACCAAGTACAAGCGGTAGTGCGGGTGTCTCTTGACCACGGGATTCAGCCGCAAGTCCAGTTCCTTTAAATTCTGCAGCTTGTGCAGGGAAAAGATGTCCTGTAGAGACGCCAGTCTGTTGTAGTACAGATTCAGTCTCTCCAGCATTTCCAAGTGCTCAATCCCCTGCAAATATCACAGATATGCAACAGCATTCACCTCTCTGTACGTTTTGATTTACTGTCAGTGGCTGCTAATAACAAGTACTTAATGTACAGTCAATTACAAACTTTCACTTTAATCACACACAAATACATACATAGACACACACATACACACACACACACGCTACCAGTCAAAAGTTTGGAAACATTACTATTTTTAATGTTTTTGAATGAAGTCTCTTACGCTCATTAAGGCTGCATTTATTTCATAATAAATACAGAAAAAACAATAATATTGTGAAATATTATTACAATTTAAAATTATGGTTTCTATTTGAATTAAAATTATTTATTTCTGTGATCAAAACTGAATTTTCAGCATCATTACTCCAGTCTTCAGTGTCACATGACCCTTCAGAAATCATTCTAATATGATGATTTGATACTCAGTTATTATCAATGCTGAAAACAGTTGTGCTGCTTAATATTTTTTTGGATCCTGTGATCCTTTTTTCAGGATTCATTGATGAATAAAAGGTTAATTTATTTATTTATGATTTAATGCCATATCAGCAGCAATGGCTATATTCATGGCAATCAGCAGTATCACTTCAATACATTGTTTACAATAATTTAACAATTTTGTCTTAAAAACAATCACTATACAAAATCAGGCATATATACCAATAACAACAACATTAATAATAACAACAATTACATAGAGTCTTTCAATTGAATATTCGACAGAAATTTTAAAATTACTCCAGGAGATACCTTTTTAAAAATGTCCATTAATGTGTTCTCTGTATAAAACCGTTGTCTAATATTATTTAAAAAAGGACATTCTATTAAAATATGTTTTACACTCGTGAAATTCTAACACAAATCACAGACCGGTTTCTCTTCCCCCTTCAATAAATATGAACGAGTGAGTCTTTGAATGTCCAATTCGGCATCTCGTANATACTCAGTTATTATCAATGTTGAAAACAGTTGTGCTGCTTAATATTTTTTTGGATCCTGTGATCCTTTTTTCAGGATTCATTGATGAATAAAAGGTTAATTTATTTATTTATGATTTAATGCCATATCAGCAGCAATGGCTATATTCATGGCAATCAGCAGTATCACTTCAATACATTGTTTACAATAATTTAACAATTTTGTCTTAAAAACAATCACTACACAAAATCAGGCATATATACCAATAACAACAACATTAATAATAACAACAATTACATAGAGTCTTTCAATTGAATATTCGACAGAAATTTTTAAATTACTCCAGGAGATACCTTTTTAAAAATGTCCATTAATGTGTTCTCTGTATAAAACCGTTGTCTAATATTATTTAAAAAAGGACATTCTATTAAAATATGTTTTACACTCGTGAAATTCTAACACAAATCACAGACCGGTTTCTCTTCCCCCTTCAATAAATATGAACGAGTGAGTCTTTGAATGTCCAATTCGGCATCTCGTATATACAACCTGGTCATATCTGTTTTCAAAATAATAACTCCTTGATTTAGAACTGGATTCACCTCATATAATTTGTTATTTACACATTCGTTCCATTCCATTTGCCATTAATTGTAAATGTACAGGATCAATATGGGTTTAACGTCAGATGCTGGTATTTTACATTCTGTCATTTCCAACTGAAGTGCTTCCTTTGCTGCTTTATCTGCTTGTTCATTACCAGTCAATACCGTATGGTCTGGTATCCAAAAAAAAACAACATTAACATCTTGTTTCTTTAAAGAGTCCACTTTTCCTATTATGCTGATAATTATAGGATGTTCAGTTTTCAAAGAATCAAGTGCTTGTAGGCAGGATTTAGAATCTGTGCAAATTTTAAAAAATTACGTTGTTGTTACTTGAGCTAGAAGTAATGCACAAGCTTCAGCTGTGAAAATTGAACTTTGTCCAGAAATACACTTGCCATAGCGTTTTGAATAAAAGGTTAAAAAGAACAGCATTTATTCAAAATATAAATCTTTTCTAACAATATAAATCTTTACTATCACTTTTTATCAATTTAACACATCCATGTTGAATAAAAGTATTAATTTCTTTCAAAAAAAAAAAGAAAGAAATAAGATTACTGACCCCAAACTTTTGAACGGTAGTGTATATTGTTACAAAAGATTTCTATTTTAAATAAATGCTGATATTTTTTAAACTTTTTATTCCTCAAAGAATCCTCAAAAAAGAGTCACAGGTTATAAAATAATATTAAGCAGCAAAACTGCTTCCAACATTGATAATAAATCATCATATCAGAATGATTTCTGAAGGATCATGTGACACTGAAGACTGGAGTAATGATGCTGAAAATTCAGCTTTGATCACAGGAATAAATTACACTTTACTGTATATTGACATAGAAAACAGCTGTTTTAAATTGGAATAATATTTCACAATATTACTGTTTTTGTTTGTATTTTTAATCAAATAAATGCAGGCTTGGTGAGCAGAAGATACTTCTTTTAAAACATTAAAAAATCTTACTGACCCCAAACTTTTGAACGGTAGTGTATATATATAAATATATAAATTATATATAATCTTTACCTGAACTGTAACCAGTGCATTATGTGAAAGATCCAGTGTTTTCAGACGCACAAAGTTTTTTAGGGATGTTCCTAAATGACAGATTTTCCCTTCATATGTTCCTGGAAGAGTCAATGATCGGACATCCGCTGCAATAAATTATTCAAAATATTAGTGTATCAAATTGTGACTATATAATGTAAATATCAATATATTTTTTGTTTACCTAAGCAACTGTGTTGAAGATTCAGTTTCTCTCTGATCCATTGCTCTGTTATGGTCAAACCGTCTACCGCCATTGTTTTGAAGCTTTAACTCACAGTGCGCATGAGCAGCGCCAATGACTGGCTTATGAATATTAAATACGTAATGCTACGCAGGCCCGCCTGATTTGCTGAAATACAGACGTTGGAGAGTCTGTTGGCGAATTAGCCAATAAAACTCTGGTAAAGACTTACTTCATAAATATTAATTACGTATAGTGTTTTGAACGTTTGAGGGTTACCGAGCAACAGCAGCAGTATGATTAGTATTATTTATGATTAATCTTTCGACCCAAGACGCCGTCCAGAAATATATTTCATCAAAGGACAGTTTGAAGTTATGGAAATATTCATTTAACAGATTAGGATTTCTCTGGTAAAGTGTTCAATTGAGAAAGTATGTACGGAAATGTTTGCGTATCTCCCTCTGGTGGCAAATCGACGCCAAATCAGGGCAGTTTTTCCGAATAAAACCACAAATAATGACGGCGATCAACATCAAAATTGTAATTCAAAGCGTCCATATTAAAATAATTTTCAGTTTTTTCGATCTATATATGAATATATGAGATCCGTGATCCACAAAGACAGCAGAATGCGTTCAAAACTACTGGATGTGAGTATATAACATATCAGTATATTGTAGAATCTTAATTAGTAGTAACTGATATGTATTTTAATTCTCAAAACGGTATGAAATTTTATAGAATTACAGCAAACTGCCACTCGATTCCTTTGTGTCATACTGTAGTGTTTCCGCAAGGGGCGCTAAAGGGCTCAGATTCGATTCTCAGCATTATTGTAGATATTTATAGTCTAAAAAGTGTTTAAATCTATTAATTATACGTTACTTGACATTCAAATTAAAATCCACCTCAGCGATTTCTACAAATTTATTTAGTAACGACATCCTTATCATGTGATCATAAACGACTCTGATTGGTTCATCCTGGCCAGCGCTGAGCAAAGGAACACATAACACGTGACACCCGTGCGATTCAATAATTTTTAAATTCTTTTATTTAAATGTAATATGTATGTATATATATTTATGTGTTTTANTATTAATTTAATTTAATATATATTATATTATATTAATATAATTTATTATATATTATAATATATTATATATATATATAATATCTTATTTATCTGTATAAATTATTATATAAGTATTATTCTCACTCATACTCATAGTTGTGCCATATTCTTCATTTAAATGTACACTTATTATTTGAGCCCCGCCTACTTTGACATCCCTGTTTGACGTAGTTTGCCATTCTTCACGTCTGTGATGCAGAAACAGCAGTGAGCAGCAGCAGCAGCATCATCCACACCGAGCGCAGGTGCATTCATCTCCAGCACTGTCTCCTCTCTGCTGGGTAGGATGACACGATGGCTCGCAGGAGAGATGATGATGATGAAGATGACGGACACAAGCTGATAGAGGAGGATGATGATGCGCATCCCATCATGGACAGTGAGGATGAAGATGCGCTATCCCTGGACGAGATTTTACATCTATACAAGCAGCCCATCAACGAGGAGCAGGCGTGGGCTGTGTGTTACCAGTGCTGTCGCTCGTTTTTGGAGGACAAGGACGGTTCCAGAGGCTCTGCTGGTGCCGGAGGACCGGGAGATGTGAGGATTTATAAAGACGGAGCGGTGCGGTTACATTCCGGAGGCAGATCAGGTGACAAATCAACACCTTCCGCGTCCATTACACACCTTTCTATATATAACATATGTTAATTGGCATGCATTTGCGTGCATGGTAACATCTTTTATATGTTTGCATTTTATCCTTAGTGTTCTGCATCAAAAAATGCACAATATTGAGTGATCACCTTATATGCAAATTTGCATGTGAAATATTTCACATTTCTTTAGTTTTTGCATTTTTGACATCACTGATCTGTTATGTAACCGAGAATGATTGGGATTGTGAAATAGGCCTTTATCAGCAGGCCAGTAGGATACAATCTAAATTGAAAACCGTGCATGCATGAGTCTAAAATAAACACAAGACAGCTTTAATGAAGCATAAATAAGTTGTGTTCACAGTCACTGTTGTTTACAGTTATAGATGCTCCCTCATGCACATGCTGATAAACACAATATAGAGCTCAGGGCCTGGGAAATTTCTTGTTCGTATTCTTTGCAAAATGTCATTTCACTACAGGTTCAATGAATTATGTATGCTATGGCACACATATTTTGACATAATGCACTAAAATGATCCAGAAGCCCATGATTTCTGGTATTAGGATTTGTATTTGGGGTGTGTCTGAAACAGGGTTATTATCGTTAACTAAAACGAAAAAAAGAACATATAAAAGAACATAAACTTGTTTTATTTCAGCTAGTTGCCAAGGCAGCATTTCTAGTTTTCATCTAGTTTAACTTGATGTACTAAAATAACAAAAACTAAAATGGAATGGAGTTGAAATACAACTTAATAAAATATATATATATATATATATAAAATAATAATAAAATTACAAAAACAACAAAATTGCTATAACATTAAATAAAATGAAAATGGAAAATATAAAAATAAAAATTAATTCAAAATATTAAAGGGTTAGTTCACCCTAAAGTGAAAATTCTGTCATTAATTACTCACCCTCATGTCGTTCCACACCTGTACTTTTTAAAATTAAGATATTTTTGATGACAGAAAGCTGTCAGATTTCCTTCCACTGACTGCCTTTGCAGTTACCACAGGTCAATGTTTACATGAGAGTAAAAGCCTAAATTAAATCTGTTCGTCATAACAAATGATCGATTCTCTTCAGAAAATTTGGACTAAACCAGCTCCATTCATATGGATTAGTTTTCTGAACTCTTTATGAAGCTTTTGAAGCATCAAAGTGGATGTTGCAAAGGCAGTCAATGGAAGGAAATATCAAAGCATATCAAAAATATCTTAATTTGTGTTCTGAAGATGATCTAAGGTCTTAGATGTGTGGAACGACATGAGGGTGAGTAATTAAAGGGTTAGTTCACCCAAAAATGAAAATAATGTCATTAATTACAAGAGTCAGCAATGACATTTCCTCTCTCAAGATCCATAAAGGTACTAAAAACATATTTAAATCAGTTCATGTGAGTACAGTGCTTCAATATTAATATTATAAAGCGACGAGAATATTTTCGGTGCGGCAAAAAAAACCAAAATAACGACTTATTTAGTGATGGTCGATTTCAAAACACTGCTTCATGAAGCTTCGGAACGTTATGAATCTTTTGTGTCGAATCATGATTCGGATCGCGTGTCAAACCACCAAACTGCTGAAATCACGGGACTATGGCACTCCGAACCGCTGATTCGATACGCTGATTCGTTATGCTCCGAAGCTTCTTGAAGCAGTGTTTTGAAATCGGCCATCACTAAATAAGTTATTATTTTGTTTTTTTGGTGCACAAAATATATTCTCGTCGCTTTATAATATTAATATTGAACCACTGTACTCACATGAACTGATTTTGGGGTGAACTAACCCTTTAATAAAAGCTATAATATCTCAGTGATATTAAAAGCACCTGTGAATGGAGAATGAGGTTAATATCTTTTTAGTTCAAGCCCAGTTAAAGGCCTTGCATTATCCCCAATGCTTTAATTGTTTCACATGTTAAAGTGCTGCTGATAATAATGAAATATGCTCACTGTGCAGCTTATCCGCAGTTTAAAAGATTAACATATTTGTTACCATTCCAGAGGATTACATTATTGCTCAGAAGTTTATCTTTCTTAAAGGCACAATATGTAACAATATATCTATTTTTAGATTAAAATATCCAAAAACCACTAGAACAATGTTATATATTTTGTTGACTTGTATACTTACATTATCCCAAATGTTTCCAACAATGTTTAAATCCAGAGAAATCAGCAATTTTAACCAGGACACAGACTGTCATTGCGTCACCTGTCAATGATGTCATATCCGCGCTACCTTCGATTTCCAGTTTTACTAATATCGATCTAGATTACTGCAAAGTGCAACAAGTCACTCATAGCAGCCACCGAGCAAACGCAAAGAGTACTCAAATGTATTTAGTATGAGTTTTAAGTATGTAAAACTGTGCTGCGTTACCCCACATATGCAAATAATGCATAAAAGAGCGGAAGTGGCCGACTACATATTAAGCATAATAAAAGCTCCGCTGGACTCAAATCGGTGTCTATCATTAGCATTCGCTCCAGCGGCATCGTTCTGCTCCCACGGCTCTCGACCCGTCCTGCTTCATGTCACTGTAACGTTAATAAAACTTTAACACATTAGCTCATCCATGAACATGATTTCCGTCCGAGTCTGTCGGATTCCTTTCCATTTTTTTTTTTCAGTTTGCCTTTTAATATGAAGTGCTACTGTCATTGCTTTCATGGTGTCAAGATCAATATGTTTTGTGGAGAAAGCAGGTTCAAGTTGCTTTGTCAAAAGTGCTGGTGATAAACATGTTCGACTGCAGAATAACAGCAGAGAGATCTGTTTCTTTGCTGACTTTGCCTTGTCCTGAGATTAAGTGGATTTCAGAATCATTATCTTGTGTTTTTGCATGTTCAATCAAAGCCGACTGACATTATCTGATACACTCAGGTTGACAGCTGTTAATAATCATAAGATGCATAAAGAATGTGTATCACATTTGCAGTCTTCAGTGTGTTTTATGTAAGAACAAACAGCACTGCAGACTGTCCAGTCAATTACATAATGGATGTGAGTGCTGTAAACTGTCGTCTGACTGTCATATCTTCTGTTCTCCCATAGGTGTACGTAATCCCATCCGATCATCAACACAGGTGAGTGATGAAGCTCATTCCTCATGACAGCATGAAATGTGTTTGTTAAGGGTTAGTTCACTTCAGAATTAAAATTTCCTGATAATTTACTCACCCCCATGTCATCCAAGATGTTTATGTCTTTGTTCAGTCGAAAAGAAATGAAGGTTTTTGAGGAAAACATTCCAGGATTTTTCTCCATATAGTGGACTTCAACAGTTACCAACGGGTTGAAGGTCCAAATGTCAGTTTCAGTGCAGCTTCAAAGAGCTCGACATGATCCCAGACGAGGAATAAGTCTTATCTAGCGAAACGATCTGCCATTTTCTAAAAGAAAATAATATTTATATACTTTTTAACCACAAATGCTCATCTTGCACTTCTCTGCAATGCGCCACGCATTACGCAATCATGTTGGAAAGGTCACGCGTGATGTAGGCGGAAGTACTGATCCAGTGTTTACAAATCGAACATGCAAAGACCAAGTCAAACACCCTTTACAAAAAAAAAGGTAAAACAACGATGTTGGACGATTTTGAAGTTGGAGGAGAAAATGAGATGGAGTTTTCCACCCTACCACGGTACTTCCACCTACCTTGACCTTTCCAACGTGATTATGTAATGCGTGGCGCATCCCAGAGAAGTGCGAGATGAGCATTTGTGGTTAAAAAGTATATAAATATTATTTTCTTTTAGAAAATGGCAGATCGTTTCGCTAGATAAGACTTATTCCTCGTCTGGGATCATGTAGAGCTCTTTGAAGCTGCACTGAAACTGACATTTGGACCTTCAACCCGTTGGTAACTGTTGAAGTCCACTATATGGAGAAAAATCCTGGAATGTTTTCCTCAAAAAACTTAATTTCTTTTCAACTGAAGAAAGAAAGACATGAACATCTTGGATGACATGGGGGTGAGTCAATTATCAGGAAATTTGAATTCTGAAGTGAACTAATCCTTTAATTGCGTCGCCCATGATCTTCTGGTCTGTAGATATGGTTTAGATCCCTCCTTTCCAGTGTTAGTTTTATTTATATACTTTAATAGTTTTTAATAATATTAATAATAAAAAAATTATTCATATTTATA
>RJVU01051648.1:5317988-5339610 GCA_003731715.1 Anabarilius grahami
ATAGCTTCAAGATTTAATTTTAGTTATTTTTTTAGTATTTCTTTTATGTGCTTTTGTCATTTTTTATTAGATTTTTAAAAATCTTACTTTTTAGGTTTAATATATTTTTATTTCGGTTTTAGATTTTATTTATTTCCATTTAGTAATTTTATTGCTTCAAACTAGATTAGAAATGTTGCCTAAATATGTGTACATTTTTAATTAAATTTTTATATTTTATTTTAGTTCAGCTTTTTTCAATTAACAACTACACATTTTTTTAATAGTTTAATAATGAAAAAGCCGCTCTATTTAACACAGTATCTCCTGCAGCATAGAGACACTTGCAGGCACATCTGTGTTCTTCTAAATTCAGATGTGAGTTTCAGCACCAGGTCATGTTTTCTGCTCTCTCTGGTCTCTATAAAGGCCAATTAGAGACGTATAGACCCGACAGATCCCTGTTTGCATCCTAAGAATCTTTGACCTTTCAGGTTTATGATGTGTAGAGTAGATCGACTAGAGCTGACTGTGTGACGGACTCTCAGTTGACTATTATTTAAATATGCATGTAACTCAACAGTAGTGTTATACTGGTGCTCCTGTCATTAATGATTTATGACCCTTTGATTTATGACATGACAGGTGTGACATGACCTTATGCCCTTTCGTTTCCGGACTGTGTTTATGACAGGAAGTGCGACCTTTTNCGATTGTATTCATGGTACAGCTATTTTTTTGTTGAACATTCATCAAATTTGCAAATAAAAGGTTCTTAGTCTCATTTGTTTATTTTCTCTTTATATGGAACTCAAGCAAACAAACATTGATAATATATATTGATCATTCAGCAAAATCTCAATAGCTACTGTATGTTTCCATCCACCTATTTTTATGCGCATTTTGTGATATCGCATAAAAAAACACTGGATGGAAATGCCAAGATGTTCATAAATTCTAAAAATGCTCATAAAAAAAGTATGTGCTCAATTTTGTCAGATAATTATTTATCCGATAAGAAGACATGCACATAAACTATGATGGAAACACATTTACCAAATAAATCCCAGATTGCCGCAACTTGAGTATTTATTACAGAAAGTGTACAATTTTCCAGGAAGTGATGATTTTGTTCTCTTGAACACGTGGGATGGAAACGCTGCTTTATTCGCAAATGTTTTATGCGATATTCCAATTTTGCTCATAAGTTAAATTTGCAACTTTGAATGGAAACATAGCTAATGTAGTCTATAGATGTACTGTCCTTATATAATGTGAATAATTGTCACTTTAGTATTAGTAACCTTCCCTGAGAGAAACACTGACAGGTCTAGCACTGCAAGCTGGTGGATAACACACACACACACACACACGCAGTTTTGCAGTCTACAGCAAACCCATTTTACAGTTTGTGTATATGAGATTCACTCCATAGTCAAATCCTTGTTAAGCAGCTTTCCAGAAGCGATGAGTTCCCGCTGCAGAGCTCTAACAGACTGAAAGAAGTGTTCAGAGTTGTGTCCAAGGCATTACATATCAAGTAAACTAGACGTCCACAAGCAGAACTGTGTATTTTCTGTGTTTGGTTGCATTTAATTTCTCTGTCTGTTCTAGTTGGCAGTTCTTGTCAAGAATAATCTGCAGACTGGATCAAATGCAGAGAGTCAATGTGATAGTCTAGTTGTTTGTGTGCAGTGTAAATTAAAGTCGGCATGAAACGGAAGTTGCGATAATCTTTTCTTCCCTATTGTGACGTATATCTGAGTGAAATTGCTTCTCAAACAAGAACAAATGTAGGGCGGGGCTTGATTTTGTCCATGGGGAATTGGTTGGATGGTTGTGGTTTGCAATTGGTGGATCTCATGTGAGTGACAGATTGCCCCGCCCTCACGCCAGTAAATGCATCATCAGAGAAGAGAAGAGATGTTGGTGCAAGATGGACGGGAAGTCATTTTGATAAAAGATTACGAGGCACATGAATAAAAAAAATGATGTGCACGAATAAATAATTGATAATAAATACTGCTATATTCCATAAAAAAAAAAAGAATTGTCAATTTTGATTTCATGGTGACCTTAAAGCCCTGTAGGTGTGTATTGATGTTTGCACGTTGATTTGTGCTCCTTGTATTTCACTTTCTTATACTGGATTATTTGATATTCATGAGACTAGATGGAATTACAGGTTTTGCATGAAGAACTGATTAAGTTGGACCGGCCAGTTGTATAAATTGCTTCGACAAGTCTTACAAGTTAAAAAGGTAAGACTGATTAGCCCTAAATAATTGCTAGTTGGTCAAACTAGTTCTTAAGACACAGTCCTAACTTAATGGCTATGTTTATGCAACTGAGATCCAGTTCCTGTGCTTCAGTGACTCTGTGCTTTTGGTTATTATCATTTGTTTAGACAAAACATGAGTTCAATTACTTCAGTCGTGGTCATTGCACTTATTTTCTTTATGAGATTCTCAGGGTCAATGATCAGTTTTTAAACTGAAGCTATTGTTACCCAGTAATTTTATTCATGGAGGTAATGGGCTGCTAGACATCACAGTGAAGGAGTCTGTTGTCCACTTCACTGCAGGCTCATGCATTCTGGATGAAATTCATTTTAAGAATCTGTCGGTAAACTGTTTGGGTCTGATTAACATCACAGAGATTATTAATAAAGCGCTCTTTATGACATGGACAGAAGCTGCTGTATTCATGTATTTGAATGTATTTCGAATGCATGAACTTATAAAGTTTTGCTTTGGATAAAAGGGTCTGCCAAATGTATAAATATGAATTATATGAGTTATATGAGTTTTGATATCCGGTCTCTTAAAAATAAGGGGGTTTTCAGAGCGATGCCATAGAAGAGCCATTATTGGTTCCCCAAATAACTTTTCAGTGATCAGTTCTGAACAGAGTAATTTTTTTTCTTAGTATGAAGAACATTTAAAAAATCTAAAGAACCTTTTGTCCAATGGAAAGGTTCCATAGATGTTGAAGGTTCTTCATCCATGCCAATAAAGAACCTTTATTTTTAAGAGTTTAAGGGCAACAGATTTTACTATTAAGTCATGTGGAAAGATAGACACATGCTGAAACTAAAATACTCAAAGTAACATCTTTATTATATTCTAAGGGTATGTTTACACCACAACGATGTACGAAAAACTGAAATGTTTTTCCTTTGCGTACAGAGGACAATTTTGTCAAAACGATCCCCATTCACACGGATCAGCGAAAACAACCAGAAACGCTGTATTCTGCTGCCAGGCCAGTAGTTGGCGACGTCACTTTGTAAAGAAACACACTTAATACACATGCGCATGATGTCATCTTTTTCACAAATTTTCATTTTTGTAGTTTACATGGAAACGATATGGGTATCTTTTCAAAAACTTGCACTTTGAATAGCATTTTCAAAAGTTCGCGTTTTCAAGCCCCAAAAACGCTGCTGTTGTCTAAATGTCCAAACCTCCAAAACGCTTAAAAAGTTTTATGTTTTTTATTAAAACCAGTGTTATGTAAACAGCCCCTAATCCATGGGTAAATCTCATAAAGAAAAGACCCTGAGAGTCTAATAAAGAAAATAAGTGCCATGACCACGAGTGAGGTCATGAAGAGCAACTGATGTTTTGTCTAAACATGATAATAACCAAAAGCACAGGGGAAAAAATCCTTGAAAAATCAAGGTCTTCAGGATCACAGGCAGGTGAGTTTGATAAAGGTAGGAGCGAAACTGCTGGAAAGTGGACCTCGAGGACTCTAGAGTTGAGAACCCCTTCTAAACCAATGTAAAGACAAATGTATTTGTGATGCTCATTGGTAGGCTATATGTGAGTGCTTGTGATAGCTAGTATTGAAACATTTTAATGAATAAATCCAATTCATTTTTCGTGCACACATTCAAAAGTTTGGGGTCAGTAAGGATATTTTTTAAAAGAAATTAATACTTTTATTCAGCAAGGATGCATTAAAGGGTTAGTTCACCCAAAAAAATTAAATTCAGTCATTTATTACTCACCCTCATGTTGTTCCACACCTGTAAGATCATCTTCAGAACACAAATAAAGATCTTTTTGATGAAATCTGATGGCTCAGTGAGGCCTGCATTGTCAGTAAGTTAATTTACACTTTCAAATGCCCAGAAAGGCACTAAAGACATATTTAAAAAGTTAATGTGACTACAGTGGTTCATGGTTTATGAAGCGACGAGAATACTTTTGTGCGCCAAAAAAACAAATGGGCGGTTTCAAAACACTCGTTTACACAAAGCCTCGTTTACTGAAATCATGTGACTTTGGCGTGCCGAACCACTAACTAATTAACCCTTTAAATTGGTCAAAAGTGAGAGTAAAAACATTTCTAATGTTTCAAAAGATCTCTCTTTCAAATCAATGTTGTTATTTTGAATTTTCTATTCCTCAAAGAATCCTGAAAAAAAAAGTATCACAGTTTCCACAAAAATATGATGCAGCACAACTGTTTTGAATATTGATAATAATCAGAAATGTTTCTTGAGCAGCAAATCAGCAAATTAGTATGATTTCTGAAGGATCATGTGACACTGAAGACTGGAGTAATGATGCTGAAAATTCAGCTTTGATCACAGGATATAAATTACATTTTAAAATATATTCAAAAAGAAAACAGCTCTTTTAAATTGTAATAAAATTTCACAATATTTAGGCCCTGAAATTCAGTGTGGGGTTGTGTGTTTTTATTCAGCAATGCAAATGTAACTGTGTTTCAGTGTGAAATTGAACCAAACAAGGACTGTTAAATGGGCTGTTGATTTTTACTGAATAGACCTCATCTCTGTTCTCTACGTCTAGTGGGTCTCAACTGGTGGGTCACAGCCCAAAAACTGGGTCACGCAACTGTTCTGATTTATCCGTTCATACAAGCGAGAAGAAAATATATTTTGTTGATGATGTCAAAGGCTGCGAATCCAGTCAAACGCTACAGTATTTTGGTTCAAATCCGACTGTAATGTGATGTGAACTCATCATCAAAAAAACAATGAACAAAAAATAATTTTTCAAAGTTGTCAATAATACAAAGATTATTGGATTGCATTTTACAAGAAAATTTCAGTCTTTCTACTTCAAAATTTCATGTTTAATTAAATGTGTTGACGTTTCATAATTATTTGTGAAATTTACTAGCAATTTCTAAGGCAAAATTGTTTCAGAGTAAATCCTATACCTTTTTTTTTTTCCGTGCGTAAAAGGTAAAAAGAAATACAACCCAGGCTATATTAAACACAGGTTACAGGTTTGCGTTGTGAAGTAAAGTCAATAACCACTGCTGTATCCTTCTGGATGTGTGTTATTAGAAACCCAACCGGTTTTCATTGACGCCTTACCAGTTTACAGCTGTTGTAACAGGCCTTACACAATGTAAATAGACTAGTTTCGCCGTGTCAGGTCACAGAGAAAGTTTCACCCTGTCAGTTCAGCCCCAGGATTGACTGTTAGAAAACTTGAGACCTGCTGTTGTTGGAGCCATCGAGGTTCTTGAGGCATGAAATGTATTTAGTTTACTTTTGTATTTGAGGTTTTACATCATCCGTATCTGTTTCTTGTGTCTTAAATATCCCCACTTCAGTATTAAGTGCACTTCTAATGGAGACAAAATCCTTCCAGTGCTCTAAAATCCCTAGAAATTTCCTGGAAGTATTGTTAAGATATTATATAAGTTCTATTCTCTGAAACAAGCCTCGGTATGTCATGTATGTGTATCTTGTTTGAAGCATGTTGAAATATGTTTTACTGAGAAAACAAGACAAATAAACAAACTGATTAATAAAAAAATTGCAATTAATGGCTCTTTCGGTTGTGCTGACGGAGTGTTTGTGTCTTTGTGCTGCAGCTGATCGAGTCTCTGGGCATCATGATCTATAAGGCTCTGGATTACGGCCTGAAAGAGAACGAGGAGCGAGAGCTGAGCCCGCCGCTCGAGCAGCTCATCGACCTCATGACCAATGTGGGCGACACAGAGAGCGACTCCTGCCCCGATGAAGGCTACGCCGCCACTGAGGAAGAGGAGGATGACCGGGAGGGGAATCCCCCCCACCCCTGCCGTATCCGCGGATTCCGTGACATCATCAAGGTATTATAAGCAGTAATAACAGTCTATAGAGTTTGACTGTGTTTGGAATGTATACTAACACACTACTTACTTACTGAATACTGAGAAGTGTATACTGTCAACTGTTTTACTATTTTAATCTTACAATTATTTTTTTGAACAATTGATTAATATGCTTGTGTGTGCAAAAATGGTTTAAAGGGGTCCTATTATGGACGATGCACCTCCACGCCAACATCTTGTACTGATTTGGGACCTGAGTCTGCGCAGTAGTGAACTTGAGATCTGATTTTGCGCAGTAGTGAGCATGATGTGGAGTCGCACGCTATCAAGGCCCCGCCCACAAGCCCGCAGAATCAGTTAGTACAGTTTACTGCAGAACAACTCGTTATGTTGGCGTGAAATAAACAGTTATGGAAATGTAGAAATTAAAGTTAAAGTTCCAATCTCCTTCAGAAAATCACCAAAAAAAGTCAGTTGGTGCCTTAGTGACTATTTCGCTCAGAGAAGCTGTCGATCACAGCTGTCGATCATGATGTCACACCCCCGTTTTTATAGCATCAAATAACTAACTAAAAACAAAAACTTATTTAAAAAAAAAGGCCTGGTTGAGTTAGTAGTCTGTTGAAACTCGCTGTTATGGGAAGGGGCGGGACATTTCCAAAACACTAATAAATTCTATGTAATAAATTCTATGTTGAATCAAATATAATATTTAATTTTAAAGCTACTTTTTGTAATGTCTATTTGATGCTTTTCTCATTTAACACAATAATGACTTTAAATTATCTTTTGGGGATAATTATATATATATTTATAAATATATAAATGTTTTATATATATAAATAGTTGTATGTTCATATNCAGAGAAACTGTCGATCACAGCTGTCGATCATGACGTCACACCCCCATTTTTATAGCATCAAATAACTAACTAAAAACAAAATCTTATTTAAAAAAAAAACTAACACTTGAACTTACATCAATGTGATAAAAACTACATAAAATGACAGAAACCATCTTTGGAAAAAAATTATTTGAAGTGTAATTTAATTGTTTAGTTTGTCCCACGTCCCATTATATTACATGGAGAGGGTGGGGTTTATGGCCTATACTGGGAACAACCACCAGGGGGCGATCGAGATGCTTTGGCTTCAATTTCCAGGACTTGTGCCACAGGCTTGGTCACAATATTCCTCATTTAAATAATTCCCACCAAAGGCATACACAAAAAAAGGGGTGGGGCCTGGTTGAGTTAGTAGTCTGTTGAAACTCGCTGTTATGGGAAGGGGCGGGACATTTCCAAAACACTAATAAATTCTATGTAATAAATTCTATGTTGAATCAAATATAATATTTAATTTTAAAGCTACTTTTTGTAATGTCTATTTGATGCTTTTCTCATTTAACACAATAATGACTTTAAATTATCTTTTGGGGATAATTATATATATATTTATAAATATATAAATGTTTTATATATATAAATAGTTGTATGTTCATATATATATATATGTGTGTGTGTGTGTGTGTGTGTTTGTGTACTTTGAAGTGCTTTTACTGACTAATCTTTTAATTATTTATTTAAATTTTCATTTGATGGATTTGTTGTTGCCGCCCTACACATGATCTCAGTAGGTTACTTGTGATTATAGAATATCAGGATGAAATATGCGGTATATAAACAGAGCTCACTGCATGAGATACTGTATCCCACAATGCAATGCATGCAACCTTTCAGTGTGGGCGGAGCTATTTTTACTGGTACTCATGCATTCATTCACATATTTTTATCACATATCTGTTGTGGTAAATAATCTGGTCACAGTGAGGGCATTTATAATCAAGGATTTAAGTGCCATGTGGATGTTTTTGTTGCACTAATGGGCTGCAAAATGCACAGACTGCTGCCAGTATGAAGCCAAGAGTGACTCACCACACCTTCTGTCCATTAATTTCATTTATGAGATGCTTGTATGCCGCAATACGGATCAATGCGTCTCCTTCTGAGCTGTCTTCATGTTCAAAACATGCATTGTGTATTCCCAACACGGTCATGTGATGAATAATAGAATGTGAACTTTACTATAGTGTGAATGTAGCTGAATGAATTGCCCTCTTCACTGTCTCTAGCTGTGCACCCTTCACCTGGCCACCCCAGCGGATGCGCCCAATCACTACCAGGCCGTGTGTCGAGCTCTTTACGCCGAAACCAAAGAGCTCCGCACCTTTCTGGAGAAGATCAAGAGCGCAAAAGAGGTGAGAGGTTATACTTCCTCCCAAAATCAAGCCAAATTTCTTATTTGTATGTTGGGTTGACCTGGACATGTTCTTGATATTCATCCCATTCTCTTCCTAGTAGACATACGATTATACAGTTGTGGTCAGAATTATTGGCACCCTTGATAAATATGATCAAAGATGACTGTAAAAATAAATTTGCCTTGTTTATCCTTTTGATCTTTAATTCATAAAATTAGCAAAAATCTAACCTTTCATTGAAGGAAAAGAATTGAAAGTGGGGGGAAAATCACATTATGAAATAAATGTTTTTCTCCAAAACATGTTGACCACAATTATTGGCACCCTTTATTTTTTTTAATTGTTTTTACTTTTTGCAACCTCCTTTTGCCAAGATAACAGCTCTGAGTCTTCCTCTATATTGCCTGATGAGTTTGGAGAACACCTGACAAGAGATCAGAGACCATTCCTTCATGCAGAATCTCTCCAGATCCTTCAGATTCCCAGCTCCATGCTGGTGCTTTTGCTCTTTAGTTCACTCCACTCATTTTCTTTAGGGTTCAGGTCAGGAGACTGGGACGGTCATGGCAGAAGCTTCATTTTGTGCTCAGTGACACATTTTTGTGTTGGTTTTGATGTTTGTTTTGGATCATTGTCCTGATGGAAGATCCAACCATGGCCCATTATTGGATTTCTAGCAGAAGCGGTCAGGTTTTGATTTTTTATCTGTTGGTGTTTGATAGAATCCATGATACCATGTATCTGAACAAGATGTCCAGGACCTCCAGCAGAAAAACAGGCCCACAACATTAAAGATCCAGCAGTATATTTAACCGTGGACATGGGGCACTTTTTATCCATGTGTGCACCAAACCCATCTGGTGGGTTTGCTGCCAAAAAACAATTTTTTTTAGTTTCATCTGACCATAGAAGCCGGTCTTGTTTGAAGTTCCAGTCTTGTCTGACAACTAAGTATGCTGGAGATTGTTTCTGGATGAGAGCAGAGGATTTTTCTTGAAACCCTCCCGAACAACTTGTGGGGATGTAGGTGCTGTTTGATCATTTTTTTTAGGCTTTCTGAGACTCAAGACTCAACTAATCTCTGCAATTCTCCAGCTGTGATCCTTGGAGAGTCTTTGGACACTCAAACTTTATTCCTCTCCGCGCATTAGGACGATTTAGACACACGTCCTCTTCCAGACAGATTTGTAACATCTTTAGTTGATTGGAACTTATTAATTTTTGCCCTGATAGTGGAAATGGGGATTTTTAATGCTTTAGCTATTTTCTTACAGCCACTTTCTATTTTGTGAAGCTCAGCAATCTTTTGCTGCACATCAGAACTATATTCTTTGGTTTTACTCATTTGGCCTGTGGAACAGGAAGTCATGGCTGGACAATTTCATGTTCATGATCACCCTGGTGTGCTAAAAAATTTAAATATGAATGGGAATAATATGTTTTACTCATAAAAAATTCTAGGGGTGCCAATAATTGTGGCCAACATGTTTTGGAGAAAAACATTTATTTCGTAATGTGATTTTTCCCCCCACTTTCAATTTTTTCCTTCAATGAAAGGTTAGATTTTTGCTAATTTTATAAATTAAAGATCAAAAGGATAAACAATGCAGATTTATTTTTATAGTCATCTTTGATCATATTTACCAAGGGTGCCAATAATTCTGACCACAACAATATCTGAGGCAGTGTTATTTTAGTATTATTTATATACTATTATAGTTTTTAGTAATAATTTGAATTGGCTTTTAATTTTATATTTTCATAGTTTTTATTTTATTTTTAATATTACTATTTAGTTTTCATTTATTTTTTTAATTTTTTTATTCATTTGTAGTTTTTATTTATTTCCAGATTTTTATTTTAGTTTTTCATCTAATATTTATATCAGTGTTATTTAAGTATTATTGATATATTATTATAGTTTTTGTTAATATTTTGAATTAGATTTTATTTTTATACTTTGTTTTCATTTCAAATGTTGTTTTTTTTTAGTTTTAGTAATGTTTGTTGTGTGTTTTTTGTAATTTTTTCAGTAATTTTTTCATTCAGTTTTTATTAAGTTTTAGTTTTAGTTTATTTAGGTTTACTTTAGTAGTTCAAATTAAACAAAATAAATATAATATATATATTCATTTTATTTCAAGTAATGAAAATGATTTCTTGTGGTTTTAGTTTTAGTTTTAGTTAACAATAACCCATTACATAATATATATTCTATTTTATTTTAGCTTTTTTTCAGTTGACAAAAATGTTTAATATTTTTGTCAATCATAATAACCCTGATCTGAGGTTTGAGTTTTTTTGCTCTTGGTCTCATAACATGATTTGTGATTGAATAAATGTAATGATGTCATACGGAGGAGGGTCGCTGCTGGTTTTACTGCAGGCGGTTAAACACTCTGACCTTAGACGTTATGGTGACATTTCCATGTTTCCTTTGATTGTGCCCTTTATTATGTATCAGCCAAATAACATGGCTTATATAAAACTGTCTTAGGGAAACATAAAACCCAGACCTGGAAGAGATGGAAATTTATTTTATTTTGTCTCAGTTGATCTCATTTCTCCTGAGAGGAGGGTGCTTAAAGGCACAGTAGGAAAAAAAACAGCCTGAGAGAGGATGGACAGTGGTCTTGAAAAAAGAAATTACAGCTTTTCTTTGTGCAAGAAACCTTCACTAATATTATATATGGACTTAGAACTCTTGATATGACTTCTTTAAAGCCTGCCTTCAAGTCCTAATGGTGTCTGCTTTGTCTATGTGCTTCAGGCTAATAATGTCAGCTCTGAATCATCATTCACTGTATTCCACTCACAGGAAAATCTGTGTCTGCTGTGGCTCTACAGCACCTTTTTGTCGAGTTTTGAGTGTAAGATGAGACGAGGCGATCCGCCTTCACAAACCGTCTCCCTCTGTGCTCGTTCCCATGAGGGTTTACTGTTACTGCACTGTAAAGCCTTTTATTTCCAAACTAAAGCTGGGATACGGTCATTGTTACGCCACCATTTGGGCTCAGCCGCAGAGGGAAATGACTTAAAATAAAATGATGCATAATACAGACAAAACTAAACATGCATGGCAAGCGAATATGAGCAGGTTCTGTTGTCCTGTTCTGTTTTAAAGGGAAATCAGTGTAAAATCAGTTATTATAGCAAATATACACTCACCTAAAGGATTATTAGGAACACCATACTAATACAGTGTTTGACCCCCTTTCGCCTTCAGAACTGCCTTAATTCTACGTGGCATTGATTCAACAAGGTGCTGAAAGCATTCTTTAGAAATGTTGGCCCATATTGATAGGATAGCATCTTGCAGTTGATGGAGATTTGTGGGATGCACATCCAGGGCACGAAGCTCCCGTTCCACCACATCCCAAAGATGCTCTATTGGGTTGAGATCTGGTGACTGTGGGGGCCATTTTAGTACAGTGAACTCATTGTCATGTTCAAGAAACCAATTTGAAATGATTCGAGCTTTGTGACATGGTGCATTATCCTGCTGGAAGTAGCCATCAGAGGATGGGTACATGGTGGTCATAAAGGGATGGACATGGTCAGAAACAATGCTCAGGTAGGCCGTGGCATTTAAACGATGCCCAATTGGCACTAAGGGGCCTAAAGTGTGCCAAGAAAACATCCCCCACACCATTACACCACCACCACCAGCCTGCACAGTGGTAACAAGGCATGATGGATCCATGTTCTCATTCTGTTTACGCCAAATTCTGACTCTACCATCTGAATGTCTCAACAGAAATCGAGACTCATCAGACCAGGCAACATTTTTCCAGTCTTCAACTGTCCAATTTTGGTGAGCTCGTGCAAATTGTAGCCTCTTTTTCCTATTTGTAGTGGAGATGAGTGGTACCCGGTGGGGTCTTCTGCTGTTGTAGCCCATCCGCCTCAAGGTTGTGCGTGTTGTGGCTTCACAAATGCTTTGCTGCATACCTCGGTTGTAACGAGTGGTTATTTCAGTCAAAGTTGCTCTTCTATCAGCTTGAATCAGTCGGCCCATTCTCCTCTGACCTCTAGCATCAACAAGGCATTTTCGCCCACAAGACTGCCGCATACTTGATGTTTTTCCCTTTTCACACCATTCTTTGTAAACCTTAGAAATGGTTGTGCATGAAAATCCCAGTAACTGAGCAGATTGTGAAATACTCAGACCGGCCCGTCTGGCACCAACAACCATGCCACGCTCAAAATTGCTTAAATCACCTTTCTTTCCCATTCTGACATTCAGTTTGGAGTTCAGGAGATTGTCTTGACCAGGANAAACTAAACATGCATGGCAAGCGAATATGAGCAGGTTCTGTTGTCCTGTTCTGTTTTAAAGGGAAATCAGTGTAAAATCAGTTATTATAGCAAATATATATATTTTACTCACCTATAAATTCATAACTTCCAGAAAACAAATGTGCTTATGCAAAAGGCATTCATTAATTGACAGGAAAATAATGTCACAATGCAAAAAAATCTCTAAACATTTTCCTTATGCAAAATGCAATTTCCTATTTCATTCTTTTGACTTTGGGGTGAAATATGTTTCGTGAGATTCATCATATTGTTAGGTGTAATAACAGACAGCTGCAGTGACATACTGCCACATCTATAGATTCTCGAAGATTCTGCTTAACTCAGGTGCTGTCTGAAGTATTGTGTCTCCCTCTGATTGGACAGAACCTGCGTAAGATGGAGGGAGACACCGTTGACGAACCTGGCAGGGAGCTAAACGAGCTGCAGAATGCTGATTGGGTAAGTGACCTGCCCTTCAAAGAATGGAGACATTTGATTGGCTCTATTTATTCCTCATTTAATTTAGTTCAAGGCAAGACACCACAGGTGAATAGGGTAAACTAAAATATAACTAATAAATGTCACCATACTTCCCCAGTTGATTGATTACATTAAGAATTCCAATTGTATTACAAGTTTTCTAAAAAGACATGTTTACACTTGTGCATTTGCATGCATTTCCAGGAAATAAATCTGAACATTGGATACATTTCTGACTTACTGCCTTTAAATATATATAGTTTTTGAAATCTACAGACACAAATAGATAAATGCAATAAAATATACTTAAATGTGTATTTTGAATGTTTTCTTTCCACTAGTCTGAAACAACACATTCTGAAAAGCCAAACTGCCCAAAATCTCTAAATTGACCACTACATGAAAAACACTGTTTTTGCCTGTAGCATCTTGTCTTAAAAGATTACTAATACTTAGTAATATATTATGCTTAAACTACCCTGGAATAAAAAGATATTGAATATGTCTAATGTATTGATGTATGTCTGTTGTGGTCAGACGTGGCTCTGGGTGCAGTTGATGCGAGATCTGAGGAACGGTGTGAAGTTGCAGAAGGTGCAGGAACGGCAGTATAACCCGCTGCCAATCGAGTTCCAGCTCACGCCGTACGAGATGCTCATGGATGACATCCGCTCCAAACGCTACAAGCTACGCAAGGTCATGGTGAGTTCAGAACAAATAACACTACGAGACATTTGGCTGGATTTTATGGATCTATTTAGAAACATATGAAGAGTTCATTTTTAAGTACCATACATATATGGCACAGAAGTACTAGGGTCAGACAGCACATGCACAGCACACCTATCTGATGCATATTTCATTTTCATTACATTTAAAATTATGCATTTGGCAGATGCTTTTATCCAAAGCAATTTACATTGCATTCATGGTGTGCATTTTATTAATTTCATGCATTCCCTGGAAATCAAACGGCTTGCTCTACTTTTTTAGTTAAACGGATGCAACAAAATTATTGCACAAAAATGGGTTTGTGGCACCAAATTTGTTTGAGGCACATAAACTGCTTATTAACTTAATTAAAAAAGATGCAAAAAAAATTTTTGGAAGTTGCATTCAAAACAAATGTTAATTGCTAGTTGTAAATAAAATATCTATAGCTTGTTGATGAACATAGACTCTATCTAAAGTACATTAATACTAGGAGCAGTGTTGGGGAAAGTTACTTTTAAAAGTAATGCGTTACAATATTGTGTTACTCCCTAAAAATAAACTAATTGCATTACTTTATAACAAGTAATGCGTTACGTTACTTTTACATTACTTTTTCTCACCTGGGCTGGGCTTGTTTGTTTGTTTGTTTTTAATAACAACAAAAATGATTGTAGCAAGGTTTAAAGGATAAAGGAAGAAGGAGGCGGGAACTGTTCCCACGGCTCTCGGCCCCGCCCTGCTTGCCACAGTTGAATTTTTGGCAAATGTAAAGGCCCTTTCACACCAAAAGTGAAATGAATAAGTCTCAGGCTGAAGGAAATGCAAATTCATCCCTGTACAGTAGAGTGCGCAGCTCAAACAAACCTTTCAGCTGTGCTGCCATTCTGGATTAAAGAAGAATAGGATACAGGAGAAGAAAGTTCAGCACTCTTACATCAGCGATAAAAACAACAAAATGAAATGCAAATGTGATGTTTAGTCATTTTTAAGAGGCAGTGGCTGCATTTATTGAATTTTAAGAATGCAGGAAAGAGTCTCTATGCCTGTGTGTGTTCAGATCTCTGTCTCTCTCTTTCTTCCTCAGGTGAATGGAGATATTCCACCCAAGTTAAAGAAGAGCGCTCATGAGGTCATACTTGACTTTATCAGGTCCAGACCCCCCCTCAACCCTGTGAGTACTCCTTATTCACATAAACTTAGGAGGGAGTTCACTTACAGTGAATGGCATGCACTGATAGCAGCATTAATTTGCATGTGCTGTCCGTCTGCAATGTTTTCAGGGATTCAAGTAAAAAAAAAAAAAAANNNAAAGGCTACGTCATATTCCTTTAACCATCACTATATTTAAATACTCAAGACCAATATCGTTTTAAGAGAAGATTGTTGTAGAACAGCTATTATATTGCCTGTTTGCATTATATTAAAGCTGTTTTCAAATCTATAAAATAAAACTGATACTTTTTGCAATACTTTCAAATTTTATTGTAAGTTATTCCCCTTGATATTGCAATTATGATTATTAATGTTGATTAATAGAATACATTTTATATCTGGGGAAAAAGCATGTGAGATTCTTGTAGGCTACACAGACAACACAAGTTGAGAAGCATTTAAGAATTAGTTCATTGCGTTTTACGCACTACAAAATCAAGATTTCACATCCATCTATCACATTTTCAGCAAAAACAAAATGGTTATTCAAATTGTATATAAAAAGCAGGCAAAGAACATTCCCCATCACAGAAACGATTCATAAATTACGTTTGGTGCGATTTCTGCATGCTCACAAAAACTCCCGTTATAATCAATGAAGTTGTCTACACTGCAATAAATCTTTTACATACGTCAAAGATAGAGAGTCGGACTTGTAACCCAAAGGTCATGGGTTCGAGTCTCAGGTCCGGCAGGGATTGTCGGTGAGGGGAGTGAATGTCCAGCGCTCTCCCCACCCTCAATACCACGACTGAGGTGAGACCCTTGAGCAAGGCACCGTACCCCCAACTGCTCCCCGGGCGCCGCAGCAATGGCTGCCCACTGCTCCGGGTGTGTGTTCACGGTGTGTGTGTTCCCTGCTGTGTGTGTGCACTTGGATGGGTTAAATGCAGAGCACAAATTCCGAGTATGGGTCACCATACTTGGCCACATGTCACTTCACTCACTTCACTTCACTTCACTCACTCACTTCATATCTTCAGATTTCAGTTAGCGAGTGTGTGCACTGAAGCAAACTCCAGCGTTTTTAGCAGATTTCTTTGTCAGCGGTGACTAATCTAAATGCCTCTGATTGGCCTTTGCATTCATGATAAATATGTGTGTGATTGGTTATAATGCTCAATGCTGCAAAAAACGAAGCGTAAAAAGAAATCTTTGATGCAATGTATGCAGGAGCAATTTTTGTCCCTGTATCTTGAATTGGGGGGGGGGTATTTTTGTTCATTTTGGTGGCATTTTTGCCCTAAGCCCCTGTTAATTTCCACCCTGATCTGCAACGTAGAACTTTAATGCCTTTGTTTTAGTGCATGATTCAATCAAGGAATTGTATAAATTAGATAACAACACTAACTTGAAACTGAAGAGATCACAATTTGTGACATGGCAAATGAAATTTACTGATGCCAATTTTCTCTTTGCTCCCAAAATACTACATGATATCTACGTGTGATTTCAGGTGGCAGCGCGAAAGCTCAAGCCGCAGGCCGAACGTCCTCCCAGTCTGCATGAGCGTATTCTGGAGGAGATCAAATCAGAGAGGAAACTGAGGCCCGTGTCGCCCGATCAGATCCGCAGAAGTAGATTTGGTGAGTCTTTAAACTCACACACACAAAAGCATACAGTACTATAAATGCATTTACTGCTTTAGAAGGACATAAAGGGCAGGTCATTTAAAAGAGCTGTCATTGGAGCTGAATATGCATCATGGATCATGTATGAAGGTCACTGCACATGCTTTCAGCTCGATGTTGTAATCAGACTTGGTGATGTTCACCTTTAAGATGATGAACTATCACAGAAACAAACCCGTCTTGACATTTGCTCTGATTGCAACGTAACAGTCACACAAGTACCAGCTTCTATGTGTGGCGTGTATCTGCTTCATACATGGCTGATGATTATCTGTCTCATATTATTTAGTCCATCCATGTACATTGAAAATGGATGAAATGTCTTAATCGCAAGTCTAATCTTGCTGTAACCACTATCCACAATAAGTATTACTGAATTAGCCATCTTCTGCAATTGTGAATCTAAATACTTGTCTGTTTAACACCCTGCCTGTTTTCTTGCAGCCATTCGGCCTCTTAGCATGTCTCAGAGTTTTGATTCATCAGGTAAAGCTGTGATGTGATCCATTAGTGCCGTCTGTGGTGATTAGAACTAGAAGTCTCCTGTCATTTCATATATTAAACTGGGAGCCGTTCATTTGAGGGTCTTGCTTTAAATTTGTTTTTAATGCTCAGGGTTTTTTTTTTTTTATGCCATCAAGTATGGAAGCTTGTTTCCGCCACTAAATAAAAAAAATTATAATAAAAGGTAATTGCGACTTTTTATCTCACAATCCTGACTTTATTTCTCAGAATTGCGAATTGCGAGTTATAGTCAGAATTGCGTGATATAAAGTCAGAATTGTGACTTTTTTCTCGCAATTGCGAGTTTATATCACGCAATTCTGACTTTATAACTCGTAATTCTGACTTTATATCACGCAATTCTGACTTTATAATTCGCAATTCTGACTTGATCTCGCAATTCTGACTTTATAATTTGGAATTCTGACTTCATCTCGCAATTGTGACTTTATATCACGCAATTCTGACTTTATAATTCACAATTCTGACTTGATCTCGCAATTCTGACTTTATATCACGCAATTCTGACTTTATAATTTGCAATTCTGACTTCATCTCGCAATTGTGACTTTATATCAGGCAATTCTGACTTTATATCGTGCAATTCTGACTTTATAATTCGCAATTCTGACTTTATATCACGCAATTCTGACTTTATATCATGCAATTCTGACTTTATAATTCGCAATTCTGACTTGATCTCGCAATTCTAACTTTATATCACGCAATTCTGACTTTATAATTTGCAATTCTGACTTGATCTCGCAATTCTGACTTTATATCATGCAATTCTGACTTTATAATTTGCAATTCTGACTTTATCTCGCAATTGTGACTTTATATCACGCAATTCTGACTTTATATCATGCAATTCTGACTTTATAATTCGCAATTCTGACTTGATCTCCCAATTCTGACTTTATATCACGCAATTCTGACTTTATAATTTGCAATTCTGACTTGATCTCGCAATTGTGACTTTATATCACGCAATTCTGACTTTATATCATGCAATTCTGACTTTATAATTCGCAATTGTGAGAAAAAAAGTCAGAAATGTGGGATAAAAATTCGCAATTACCTTTTTTATAATTTTTTTCATGGCAGAAACAAGCTTCCATAACAAAGTGCCTCAGGATTCAGTAATGAAGATCATGGATGTTTTTTATTAATTCATTTAGTTAATGAATTATTTAATAAAATTATTTTGACCCTCAACTGAAATGTGACCTATTTAAAATTCATTTTGATTTCATCTTATTAACACTGTTAAATATGATTTTTTAATTATTATTATTATTATTATTAATACAATATATTGATGATTATCTGTTCGTCACACACCAATGCTTCCGGGTCCAAACTCTCTATCAGATGCCAAAAGCAAACAACAACCTTTATATATATACTGAAATCCAAGATGGCCAGACAGCGATTCATCTTTTATGAATTGTTAAAATATTGTTGTCTGGGATGAGACTGTAAGTTTTTAAAAGCTTAGCTTAAATGTGTTTTATGAATAAATAGTACTCATAAACAATGTTGAAATAGTATTCTCAAGTGAAACGAGTAGAGGCTTGGACCCGGAATCAGTATTCCTTACGTCACGACTTAACAAGCACACTGAAATATGCCAGATGGGAAGTAGATCAATTATGCAACTCAATAATTATAGGGTTATTGATTCATATGAAGGTGAAGTAGATTAACACTTGTGAAGATGTGATTTACTCATGTGATGTGTTGACCGATCACTGCAGGGCTGATATTATTAGTCAAATATGTGAAAAATAATGTGTTTTTTGAACATTCAACCATGAAAACCTATTCTAGTAGAGCCCAAAAACAATCAAGACTTTGAAAAAGGGCATAAAAGGTCCCCTTTAAAACAGATGGTGCCTATTTCTTTGCAACTAATCAAAATGATTGACATTGGCCATGTGACCTTTGTACAGACTTTTTGTACAGGCTCTTTGGATCATGTCAAATCATATTGGAGAACATGATAATTGGGTTTTGTTCATGTCATTATAGTGCTGTTGTCATTAAAGCACAAGAGAGACACACTAAATGTACTAAATGTTTAGAAACATTTTCACTAGTGGTCTCAGAGGTTTGGATCCGACTGTATGTGATATAGTCTGTTTGATATTTTGTCTTTACATCACACGTACATTCACGGCTCTCATCTGTGGTGTCGTGTTCACGTGCTTGTGTTTGTTCTGTTTCTGATGCCTGTGACTCACTCCCAATGCAGAGAAACACTTTCAACATCATATATAAGAACAAATGACCAACATTAGCAGATTGTGCCGATTACACAGTTTCTATTGACTCTGGTAGTGTTGTTTTAGGAGCTGCTCAAAACTTCTGCACTGTAAAAAATTATTTTTCGATGTAAATGTTTTACAAGTAAATACTAGTCTTTCTACTTAAAAATGTAATGTTTAGTTCCGTGTTATTTGCCGTTTCTTTTTAATTATTTGTGAAATAATTTCTGAGTGAAAAGTTTCTTCATTTTTTTCAGTGCATTACACCCCGAATTCCGGAAAAGTTGGGACGTTTTTAAAATTTGAATACTGTTGGTAAACACAATCCGCCGTGCCATCTGCAGATGCCAGCTAAAGCTCTATCATGCAAAAAGGAAGCCATATGTGTAGGTCTAGAAGCCATATGTGTAGGTCTAGAAGCGCCGTCATGTCCTGTGGGCCAAGGCTCATTTAAAATTACTGTTTTAAGTGGAAAAGTGTTCTATGGTCAGACAAGTCCAAATTTGACATTCTTGTTGGAAATCGGGCTAAAGAGGAGGGAGAACCACATAATGCAGCTATTACAACAGCATGGCTTCGTCATAGACCTGTAGCAGTCATCAAATTTGAAACAAGCTCATTTTGTGCATAAAATTGTAAAATTTCTCCATTTAAACATTTGTTATGTTATCTATGTTCTCTTGTGAATAAAACATTGGCTCATGTGATTTGAAAGTCTTTTAGTTTTCATTTTATTCAAATTTAAAAAACGTCCCAACATTTCTGGAATTCAGGTTGTAGAAGAAATGCAAAACGATATAAAAAATGCAAAAATGTAGACATAAAAATCTAAAAAGTAAGCTTCCTTGTAATGTCTGACTGATTTGTAACACAGTAAAAAGTGTAGATTACCTTACAAAAACAATTTACATTAGAAATCATAATTTCTGTCAAAATAAGCAATTTTTTAAGCTCTCTGTCTATATGTGTGTTTTGCTCTTCATGTAACTGTGTTGTGCTGTTTTCTGTAGATGTGTCGTCCTCTGATGGGGCGCGGAAGGCCTCCAGCACGCTGTCGTTGGCCAATGGAGTGTCGCTTCAGCAGAAAGGTTCTGGCGGGTTTCAGAGGAAAAGGCTTAAAGCACCAACACTGGCTGAACTGGATAGCTCCGATTCAGATGTGAGGATTTTTATTGACATCATTTTTGGCCATATAATCTATAAAGAAACCACTTATTTTCAGTGATGTGTTATCTCACTCAGGATGAGACCGTAGGTCAAAGGTCGGCCAGCTGCTCCAGCATCTCTACATCCATGGTGGATGACACGTCACCAGAATCCGTCCTGGGCAAGAAAAGTGAGTCTTACTACTTTTTTTGCATTTTTATTTAAAAAAATTCTGACAATTGACCCTTCGCAAAGACCCGCCCCCCTTAGTTACTATTGCTTTATCCGACAAGCCATGGCGCTGTCACGCCACACAGAGTGAAAAATACATCGTGGAGCAAAGAGGACGCTGACAACACGTCGACAGACAAGACAGAGCTGGTTACTTATGATATTAAACCAAGTCCCAGCTTTCAAGCTGTGTAATTTTTAAAGAAATTCAAACAATAAAAACTCTTTAATGTGGCTCTTTAATGTGTCGTGACAGATTGCTGTAGCACCTCAGCTCAAGCGGTTTGTGAATCGATCATCTCTTCCTACTAGTTCATTTATAGTTTCAAATAAACATGAATGAAAATGAGAAGGAATGTTGTTTCAAATGTGAAAAGACGTCAGTACACACCATTTCTTCAAGTCCACCGGGGTTAATCTTCTAACTCCTGACTGCTTTGTCAGACAAAATGTCGGATTCAGCATTATGATTGGTTAGATCGCTTGTCAATCAAACTCCCGGCGAAGGGTCAATTGAGTTACTTTTTTACACAGCTCTCTGGAATACAGTAGTGGCCAAAGATGATGTCTGGAGGGAATATTGTTTTTTAATGACCCTACAAGTTTGATTAAACCATCAAAATATGAGAAAAATATTTTATATTTTTTTTAAATATTTATGATATGAGAGTAAAACAAAACACTAAACTTAAGGTTAAGGTATTTATCTGACAAAATGATTTGGCAAAAAAGGCAAAAACTACAGCTACAGGTTTTATTTTATTATGCAAAAAAATGCATGATAAAATAATAAAATTATCCTTAAATTAC
>RJVU01051648.1:5339622-5350639 GCA_003731715.1 Anabarilius grahami
CTAAAACTAAAATAAAAATAATGGTAAATAGAAAATAGAAACTAATAAAAATGACAAAAACACAACAAAATTGCTAAAACTTAAAAATTAAAATGAAAACTGAAAATATAAAAATAAATCTTAATAAATAATAATAAAATATTAATAAATAATATAATAATCTATAATAGTTTAGTTAGTTTTTTGTTTAGTTTATTTATATAGAATCATTAAAACAGCAGCAGTTGACCAATGTGCTTTCATATCTGGATCCAGATTATCATTTTTAAAATTAGATTAAAGCATTTATTATATAGCTTAATAAAGTTCCCTGGCCAACTAGCAAGTAACATTTTATAGCTTTGTTTACTAAGCAAGTGTTCATTTATGAATCATTCACAGTGCAACCAGAGGTCATTTATGTCCACTTTCTGATGTGATTTATTTCATCATTAGTTCATCTTAATGCAAATGCACAGCATCACAATCCACTTACCTGCCAGTTACTGTACATTTTTTTGGTTCAATTGATAAATAATGAGTCCTCTCTCACAGCTCCACCCATGTTCCTGCCCATCTCGTCCACGCCACAGCCGGAGCGCCGCCAGCCCGCCCAGCGCCGTCACTCTATCGAGAAGGAAACGCCCACTAGTGTGCGCCAGTTCCTGCCTCCCTCCAGGCACAGTTCAAAATCCTTAGTAAGCAAGAAAGTAACATTGACAAACTCCTCCTTCATCCTCTGTCACTTTTGCAGCCGTCCCTTCAGCCGATTTTCAGTCATAAGCTTGGGGTCATTAACAGAAACAAACAATGCAACACGTTTCAAACAGTTTTATGCTACACTGTTGTCAAATGACCTAATCATTTTACACAATGAGTTGCATCTAGATATCATTTTGGAAAAAAACATGGTTATTTTGCCTTTTTTAAGTGAACTCTATATACATACTGGTATGAGTGGCATATATTAGTATAATAATCTGAATGTCTGAATGCTGCAGTGGCTTCAATATCCCAAAATTCTCCTGCACACCGTGTTTCTCTTTGGTATTGTGGCTCTGGAGAGGCCGATGGGGGGCATTGCTGCTGTAGTTTTGTTTCTGGTAACGTGTGGCCGATGTCTTTGGACAGGAGGAGTTTTGTTTCCCGGTGGAGTGTCTGGCTCTGACGGTGGAGGAAGTGATGCACATTCGACAGGTTTTGGTCAAAGCTGAACTGGAGAAGTTTCAGCAGTACAAAGACGTCTACAATGCCCTGAAGAAGGGGAAGGTGGGAACTGCTTTTATTAGTGCATTACTGCAACCATTGAGAGGAAGCATCATGTCAGCAAAACAGTCATTGCAATCAAGTTGACTGAAATGGTTTAATGCTTAAAGTAAACAGTAGAAATTTAATTAAAATATAATCAAGGCATGTTTTCCACATTGTATTTAACTATTAAAGAATTATATTTAATCATTTTCATTTATATGTGTCAGCATAACAAAACAGTCATGAACAGCAATATTTAAAATATATACACTACTGCTCAAAAGTTTGGGCTCAGTAAGAGCTTTTATTCAGCAAGAAGATGAATTAAAGGCACAATATGTAATTTTCGCCACTAGAGGTCGCTTATTCAAAGCAAAGGCGTAGCTTGATGATGCCTTGATTTCGCGGAATCATGGGAGGTGTTGTCTTCACGTCTACAGCTGGCGGAAAAGAATCCGATGGGACTCAGGCAGAAATCATATTCATGGATGAGCTAATGAATTAAAGATTTATTAACATTACTGTAGTATGAAGCAAGGTGCGGCTGAAAGCCGTTGGAGCGGAACGAGGCCGCCGGAGCGATTGCTAATGAGAGACGAGCGCGACACACGGCTCGAGAGCAGCGGAGCTTTTATTATGCGCAGCCGTGCTTCCGCTTCTTCCGGTCAAGTGTATGTGAGGTAACACAGTGCTGTTTATCATATTAGATACATTTGTGTGTTGAAAGTTGTTATAATGCTACTCTGCGTTCGCTTGGCAGCTGCTAGGAGACGCTTGTTGCACACTGCAGTAAGCTAGATCGATATTAGGGTAACGCTGGTATGATGTCATTGATAGGCGACGCACGGACACGGTCCGTGTCCTGGTTAAAATTGCTTATTTCTCTGGATTTAAACATTCTTGGAATATTTGGGATAATGTAAGTACACAAGTCAACAAAATATATATATCATTGTTCTAGTGGTTTGTGTATATTTTAATCCAAAAATCGTACATATTGTGCCTTTAAAGACATTTATAATGTTCTATTTCAAATAAATGCTGTTCTTTTGAACTTTCCATTCATCAAAGAATCCTGAAGAAAATGGACCAGTTTCCCCAAATATGAAGCAGCACAACTGTTTTCAACATTGATAATAATCAGAAATGATTCTTGAGCAGCAAATCAGCATATTAGAATGATTTCTGAAGGATCATGTGACTCTGAAGACTGGAGTAATGATGCTGAAAATTCAGCTTTGATCACAGGAATAAATTACACTTTAAAAATAGAAATCAGTTACTTTAAATTGTACTAATATTTCACAGTATTACTGTTTTTACTGTTTTTTGGTCAAATCAAATGCAGCCTTTGTGAGCAGAAGAGGCTTCTTCAAAAACAAAAATCTTACTGACCACAAACTTTTGCATGGTAGTGTGTATATTCAATATATTGTACTAAAACATTTTGATACATGATAAATGCCACATAAAAACTTCTTTTATCATTTGGAGAGTTGAAATTAACAAATCGCTGAATCACAGTTTTGAATCGATTCACTGAAAGAGACATTTCAAACTGATTCAGAGAAATCAATCAAACTTACCAACTTGAACTGTTTTTACTTCTGAAGTATAAATCAAACACTATTAAAATATGAACACCGAACAGTCTCATACAAGTCATGAGAAGAGGAAGAATCATGAAGCTAATGGCACAAACTTAACGGACAAATACATATGCTTTAAAATCATTGCCGTATATACAATGTTCAAATCATTGCAAATATGTTGTGAATACTGAGTATGACTCTCACTGATATTTCTCTTTCCACAGCTGTGCTTCTGCTGCCGAACGAAACGATTTTCCTTCTTTACGTGGTCCTACACCTGTCAGTTTTGTAAAAGGTAATAAACAACTTGCCATCCAACTTTTTAGTCAGTGCTCATTTAAGGATTTTTAGATATTTCAATAGAAACCAAGACAGAAGTACTAAATCAAAAACTAATTTTTAGTGGTGCTGTATCATCTTGTTCTTGATCTTTGCAGGCCTGTGTGCTCACAATGCTGTAAAAAAGTAAGTCATGATTTGTACGTACTGTTCATGTTCACATAACGTCATTAAATGTTGGTGTAATTCTCATTTTACGTTTTTTTTTTTTTTGCCGAGCTCTACGTGACTTCATTTCCAGGGTCACAATGGTCCTGTAAATCTCATCACTGTACTTTGGAACGTTCTGTTCTCTGTCCTTCAGGAAATCAAAAGCTGATGGAAGCTCATGTTGCGCTCATAACAGTCCTTTTCTGTTGCTTTAGATGCGGCTGCCATCGAAGCCCTATGCTAGTCTACCCATTTACTCTCTGGGTCCGTCCACGTCCACACTGAAACGGGACAAGGCCGCTCAAAAGCCAGAGAAGCCCAGCACGAGCCACCATCGACCCAGCCTTCAGCGCACAATGTCCAGGTACAAAAACCCAGCCTAGTATGGAAGCTTGACAGAATCAAATATAATTGCAACTTATTATCTCGCAATTCTGACAATACCATTTCTTTTCCATCTCTCTAAGACTATCTAAGCACACTCGGCAGTCGTCCTCATCTCAGGAGGAAATTGAGCTCCCGAAAGAGCTGATGGAAGACTGGAACGCCATGGAGGTTTGTGTCGACTGCAAGAAGTTCATCTCCGACATTATCGCCTCCAGCAAGCACAGCCTGTCTCTAGCCAACAAGCGTGCGCGCTTGAAACGCAAGACTCAGTCCTTCATCATGGCATCTGAGAAGGGCGCAGAATACCGGCCGTCGGAGAGAACCATCAAGGAGGTTTAGACGCGGATCACGCCGTATGTCATCCTGTTGTAGTTGTATAGATTAGGACTGGTCGAGCGAGAGATCAGTCAGTCAGCCGTGTTGTACAGAGCCAATAAACTCGTATGGATGTGTAGCAGTTCTTCCACACATGGGCCATTTTCTATTCTATGCCGTAATTAATGAACTTTATGACTCATTAGGCCTTTTCAGTCTTGAAATAGTCACAATCTTATATCATATTTACAATCATATTTAGGCTATTATTGTATGGTGAATTTTGTGGGCGAAATCCAGACATTTCAATAGGAATTAACGCGATTGTATGAAAGCCCATTTCCACTAAAAAAGTCATTCTTTGGTAAATCATAATTATGACAAAAAGTCATAATCATCAGATTAAAAAGTCAAAATTATGACATAAGATAAAAACTTAACATTATGATGTCAAAAATATGACATAAAAAGTACAAATTGTGACATACTAAATTGAAATTCAGGTAACACTTTATTTTAATGTGTCCTTGTTACATGTATTTACTATATTATTAACTATAAATTAGGCATAATTACATATAAACCAACCCCTAATCCTACCCTAACCCTTTAGAAAGTACATGTAGTTAATTATTATTACTCAGTACTTAAATGTATAATTACATTGTAATAGGGACACATTAAAATAAAGTGTAACCGAAATTCACATTCAAAGTCATTATGACATAATAAGTCAAAATTATGACATACTAAATCGAAATAATGACATTCAAAGTTATAATTATGACGTACTATGACAAAAAAGGTCAAAATAATAGCATAAAAAATAATTATGACATAGAAAGCTGTTTCACTTCTAATTTCAAAGTTCTGTGTGACTGCCACAAGGGGGCGAAATGCGACAACCATATGCGATTGTCAGAGATAGTGGAAAGGCGGCTTATCACCGCATTTTTCACATTTCAAGAATTTTGGACAAAGCCACTTTAAGGCAAACCTCCAAGCATAACGCAAAACATAACTCTGCGGTACGCAGGGAAGGAGACCAGAGGCCGTTTTTTTAATGGATGTCAATGGAGGAGGGCTTCACTGCGTTGAAGAAACTGCTTTTGTGGGAAAACGGCTTATTATTTAATGATTCAACAGCCTGTCAGCTAATCTTCAACATGTTTGCTCGTTTTGGATTGTTCTATTTTTAGATTAACACCGCTGTTTTAAAAGAGAAGTCACAGGCAATATTAGGACAGGTAGGCTTCAATTCAATGACACCAAGGCTGTAATGTATGTGATTGGTTATCAAGGCACATGTGATCCAAGTTGGCCGTTATGCTTTCTCCGATGGTAGTGCCATGGACCCTGGTATCTCCTAATAATAAGACCAGGGCCGTCCCTAGCATGGGGCAGGGACCAATGTGAGTTAGAGGAAGCGGTGCCCCCTCGGTCGTTCTGTTCGCGATCGCCTTCTGGGCACCCCTAAAGGGCGGGGCCCGGTGTAGTCGCACCAGTTGCATGGCTAACAACGAAAAAACAGTGCTAAAGAGCAGGGTTTCATAACCCCGGGTGTTAAACGTTCCCTTACCCGGGGGTTAAAAGCAGGGTTTAGAATGGTGATAACACAGGAATAAAGGTCCAGTGTGTAATATTTAGAAGGATCTATTGACAGAAATGCAATATAATATACATAACAATGTTTTCAGTGGTGTATAAAGACCTTAAATAATGAACTGTTATGTTTTTATTACCTTAGAAAGAGCCATTGCTATCTGCAGCTCCCCTTACATTGAAGTCGCCATTTTGCGCCGCCATGTTTCTACAGTAGCCCTAAATGGACAAACTGCTCATTGCTCTCTGCTGTCTCAGACGATGACATCTTTGTCCTGTGTCAGCCACCAAAGCTTCTCTGTGCTTCGAAAGGGAGGGGTGAGCGGTGGACTGAGCCGCAATTCGCAACCTCACCGCTAGATGTGGCTAAAAATTTACACACTGCACCTTTAAGTATGGAAGCCCATTTCCATCACATAAAAAATACTTTGGTAAATCGTAATTATGACATAAAAAATTCACAATTATGACATACTACTAAGGTGTAATTATGACATAAAAAAATCAAAATTATGACAAAAAGTCAAAATTATGACTTAGTATGTCATAATTTTCGACTTTTTATCTCATAATTATGACTATGTCTTCATTAAGATCTACCAATGCATGATTTCCAGATATTTTCCTAGTTAAAAATTGGAAATGAATGCCTTTTCAAGTCGTGTACCCAAGTTTCCGAGATGGGCGTGCCATAAACTTTAAACATGCCGGGGGGAGAACGATTGCTGATGCGACTACTATTTTTTAATTAGTTGTTTCCACAACAGCTACATCACTTTTTGTCATTAAAGTAGTGCATATTTGCAAATGTAAATAATCATTTGAAGTTTATCGTATGCTTTATACACAGTGAAAATAGCCTGTATTTGACCGAAATTCCAGAATTGTCAGCATGCTGACTATCTAGATAGCCCGGTTAATGTTTATATGGTTGTCAATGAATGGGACGCTAAATATCATTTTGGCGTTAATACGATTTTCTCTATAAATAGGCAAGAATAAACCTGGTATTCTCCATGATTCCTCTTTCCGGCAACAAAGTGCTTGAATGCGATATTCACAAGCCGTCGTACGTCCGTAATGTGGCGTTAGGGCTGGACTATACATTGAATATTCACTACTTTCACAATCTCTCAAAGTCTCGTGACTTGCAACCAGGGTATTCAACAAGAAAAATGCAGGACTGGGATGCGAAAAGTGGGCATTGCATATTGTTCTAAATAAGACCAGGAGCATGCATTAAGAAAGTAAAAAGAGTCCGTTATGAGTTCATGTTGACTTTAAATGTATAAAGGTTTACAATTTATGTGTCTCGTTTATGGACATTTAAACCAATAAGCACAAATACGTCACTCAACACAGAAGCTGAAAATCAATTGGGATTCTGTTAGAAACACCATGAGATATTGTTTTTTATTCGTGACTTTTCTATATGTTGGCGATGTGTATATAGTTGTACAGCTCATGATACTCATATCTCTGTGATTTGACTGTAAATGATGCGAATGTTGACTGACTTTGAGTAATTCGAGATAACTGTACCCCTGCAAGCCGTATGCGCCGTTTTATTTATTGACAGGCATGATGAGGTCAGTCCGGGTTTATAAACATTAAGAGTTGCATTTATTTTTAGTACATAATTTATGCTTTATATGTCAGGTAATATTCTGGGATGTACAACGTTTAATCATGTCAGTCAGAGATTTTTTTGATTATTTTGTGGTGGTGATGATGATGATGGTACCAAAATCTCATTCAGGAACTGTAATTATTTCAATAGATCTTCCCAAGCGTTTGGACAATGAAGTATTGTGTCGTTTCATATGATCTGGGTCAAAGGTCAATGCAATCTCGACTCATTCCCCATTTAAATCTGATCTGTCAATCACACGTTTTGGGGTCAAACATTAATTTACAGTCAGTTTCTTTTTGAGAACTATTTGCCAAGGCATCATCTGTAAAAGAGCTATTTTATCTCGTTTTTTATTATCTGGGGATTGTATTTTTATGTTTGGACCAGCTGATACTTTGGATCTCACTTTTTTGATAGTTTATTTCTCGCACCGTTGTGGTAAAATAAAGATTGCAGAGTTTCAGAATGTTTTATAATATTCATTTGATGTTTTCAGTACTTATAATTTTGCTAGTTGTTTCTGTCCTCTGTTTTTATTCATCTGATAATGTAACAATCAGTGTTTAATTTTATAGAAAAATCTAATTTGTAGCTGGTAAATCACTGAAGCAAGATCTTGTTGCCTTTTCCCTTCATTAATCCAGTATGAAATGAAGAGAGACTGATATCAATGTGCATGAGTGCTGAGGATGTTGTTCATTTTATTCATTAGCTGTGAGGAAATCTCTGTTTTATTCATTTGCTCTGAAGTGTCTATTGATTCTATCTTTAAAGCAATTTATTTGCCTTATAAACACTGCCTTTTTAAGCATTGCAATATCAAGTCAATTTAATATACAGTCCCAAATCATGTGTCTGTTTGCAGTAAAACTGCTCATGCATTGTAACATCTGCACAGATGCTGTAGATTTTTAAACTGCTGACACATGTTGGAGTATCATAAGACTCATCACTGAGGTAATAAAAACTAAAACAACATGTAAATAAATGTGTAAAAAAGCAGATGCAATGTGCATGCATGAGAAACAGTCCACATGGTACTTTGATCTATGACTCATTTTTTCATTTTTTTCAGCCAGTGATGATCAACAGAATAAAAAAAATCAAAAATAATAATATTGTGGTGTGAATTTTACTCATTTATAAATAATTATACTACGGGGCTGTTGAATGCTCGAATCTGATTGGTTGTCGAACGTTCTAAGCCATGCAATTATTATTTTCAGGGAAACGCACAGGAAAAAGTAGTTCTATGCAGGTCTTGACACAGTTTCATATCACTTCGCCATCTGATTTCAGTTATTTCAAAAGGTCTTTACAGCCGACAACCGCAAAAAAAAACAAAACCCACAACGACACTGACCAAGCAAATAAATTTAGTAAACAATAGGATAAAAACGACAAATTATTGTCAAGGTTTTTGCCGCAAAAATGCGTTTTATTGTGTCCTGAAAGCGCATACTCTCTCCCGCTCTCTCTCTTTCAAATGTACACATGTATAGCACGGACACACACTCGCTCAGAAACGTGTTGTCCGCGCTCCTCTGACGAGTTAATCAGTAAAACAGTTTAGCAACTTAAAAGCTACATGACATTTCTCACCAGCGAGGTAATAACTGCGCTGTTCTTGAGGTAGATAAACTTACAGTTTCGCTATTAGTAGAGACACTGCTGCTGGCGTGTTAATTCACATATGCTTATTCTCTCTCGCTCAAACTGCGTTAATAAATGTATTATTCTGCTATCAATGGTTCAAGCCTCCGTTACTAGTTCTGAATTGACGTTTTGGAATTAGCAACGGAGGCTTGGGATGAGATGCGTAAGAAATTAGTCCCACACACAAGAGTGTTTTAAGGACAAAAACCTGACAAATGTCTTGAAATACAACATCTGAACAGTGTCTTGAGGTGTGGTAACCGTAGTATAAGTGGAATAATTAACTTTGGACCGTTGAATTATTAGAAAATAATGCACATCTGAGGTGTAACGGCTACTCCGCTTCGCCTCGTGGTGGCCGCATTACCACCTTGGGTGTGCATTATTTTCTAATAATTCAACGACCCGTCGTCAATTATTTCTTACGGAATTTATTATATGTGAAGCCTCTCTATAATGTTCGCTTTAAAACACTTCACATTCTATATTTTCCCTTCATTACGTCATATTCATTTTTACTATATACAACTTATTTCAGTTGATAAAATATGACCTGCACATGTGGTAAAATCATCACACTTTACAATGTTTATATCAGTACAGGATGAGAAAACAAACACATTGTTGAAATATAAAAATGTCGTTTATAAGATGTAAAATTGATACAAGACCATCTTTCAATTTTAGAATGTTTATTATGCTCCTTTTTTATCAATTGCTTAGTTTTGTAGTAAAATATCAAATCAAAATATTCTTGTGCTATTTTTACTCGGGGAATCCTTTCCATCGTCCCTGTAAAAAATGTCATAATTATGATGAACAAATTGACTGATTCAAATCAAACATGTTACTTCACTAAATCATAAATAAATCAGTCTGCAGACTGGAAACCAGCTTCCATTTCATTCAGGAGGAACAAGACAATGTTATGTTTGAATGTGTCTCCATTTCATACAATCACAACCTGAGACATTTGTATATCTGCATTATCAAACAGACTCATTAGGCACTAGAATATCACTAATCCGCACAATACTGATGGAAATCAAACTGGCAAATACATAATACCAGCAAAAATATTAAACATGAACAACGGCAGGGAAATAAATAACATCTGAATACTTCAGAAACAGAGATGCAGCTCTATAAAGGCTTGATCCAGTTCAAAATGACACGTGTTGCAGCATGTTAGGGTCGCCGCCTGCTCCAGCGCTCAACGTTTACATGCAGACAAACAGACGGAACTAGATCAGATCTGCCATCTGATTTAACGTGCATTTAATTATAATGAAAGTCCCTCGTTAGACAGTGGCACTGTGATTGTGTTTGATGGCAGCAGCTCTTCCACAAACTCTCACGTCAAGGCATCACCTCAGCGTTTACAGCCGGACGGACACTTTTAACCCCTTCAGCGATTTTCTTTGATTTACTTTTAACCTGCAAGAAAAGAATATCAGCCTATAAAGATGCACCGCATGGTGAGATAAGATGCATAATATACAGTGCTCAGCGTAAATGAGTACACCCCCTTTGAAAAGTAACATTTTAAACAATATCTTAATGAACACAAAAACAATTTCCAAAATGTATATAACATCTGTTTAACTTATAACATGAAAGTAAGGTTAATAATATAACTTAGAGAATAAAATTCAGTTTTACTGAAATTAGGGTGATGCAAAAATGAGTACACCCCACTGAAAGTCTCTGGAGCAAAGCTAAATTTTAGACTACAAATGTCTAATTTAACAAGAATTCAACCACAGGTAAGTCTAATTATTCATTACACAGGTGTCCAGCAGACAGTTGACTATAAAAGGGTGTTAAAACCCCTTCCCATTTCATGCTGTCAGCAATGGCACCACATGGAAGAGAAATGTCACAAGACCTGAGAAAGAAAATAATTTCTTTACACCAGAAAGGTGAAGGCGACAAGAAAATCGGCAAACCTTTACTTATCAATCAGAATACTGTAGCAAAAGTGGTACAAAAATGTTAAAAAGATGGAACTGCAACCATCTCACAGAGACGTCCAGGTCGTCCACGGAAGTTAACACCTTGACAGGAGCGTCTTCTGATGAGAAGGGTTGAAGAAAATCGGCATGCAAGTTCA
>RJVU01051648.1:5351972-5363545 GCA_003731715.1 Anabarilius grahami
GTGCCGTCATGTTTCACAGAATTCCAACTCACCACATACAGCGGAGAGCTTGGTTAGCTGCTTTGAACAAGAATCCAAAAACACCGTTGATGACTCTGAAGAAGTGGCGTGTTTGCTTCGAGCATTTCACACCGGAGGACTATACCTGCACAGGAACACGCCTAAAGGATTAGGCTACACCGACAATATTTAAATCACTAACACAACAAAGTGGATCATCACCCAATGCTGTAAGTGTACTTTTGCATGGTATTTGGTTGTCCTGAAAGTGTCAGTAACCTTAGCTACAAAGTCCGCCATTGCAAATGATCTCTTGCAGTTTGCTAATAGCACAGGTGGTAAAAGTCACGTTGGTTCTATTGACGGAAATGAGAGGGAGGAGGAGAGGGAGCGGGGGCCGGTGAGAGGACTTTTCACGAGTGAAGATATTACTGCGCCAAGTCAAAGTGCTCCCGAGCAATTGCTATGGTATTCCGCCATACAATATAGTTATCCATTTTACACGCTTAGAAAAGCGCAACGTTTTGTTTTGTGTCACCGTCCTAGGTCGAGTTACACTACTCGAGTAACTGTGTTTAAATAGGGAAAACGTGGAGGTGTTTGGTAGCTTCTCTGTTTGGCCCCTATTGAATGAACTGGGCTAAGCTAAGTGCTAACAAAGTTTCGCCGCAAGACAGAGCGATTTAGTGCACGCACTGAGATGAGAGAGGTATGTATCAACTCGTCTTAGTTAAGGGAATAACATAGTTTAATATGAAAAAACGATGGAGTATCTCTTTAACCTTACTTTCATGTTATAAGTTAAACAGATGTTATATTAAACTTAATCTTGTCAACATTTTGGAAATTGTTTTTGTGTTCATTGAGATATTGTTTAAAATGTTACTTTTTAAAGGGGTTGTACTCATTTACGCTGAGCACTGTACACTACCCAGCCAAAACAAAGTCCCTGTTTAGATTTAAACAGGCAAATGCTTAAGAGTCTATGATCTTTATTGCAGTGATTATTATGTTTCTAGCATGTTATATGTTTGGCAACAGTTCTTCTAACTGTAATTGATGGAGTGTGTAGCTTTTCATTTCTTAAAGGAGACCCCTTATGCCCCTTTTTCACGAGATTTAATATAAGTCTCTGGTGTCTCCAGAATGTGTCTGTGAAGTTTCAGCTCAAAATACCCCACAGATCATTTATTATAGTTTGTCAAATTTGCCCCTATTTCGGTGTGAGCAAAAACACGCCGTTTTTGTGCGTGTCCCTTTAAATGCAAATGAGCTGCTGCTCTCAGCCCCCTTTCCAGAAGAGGGCGGAGCTTTAACAGCTCGCGCTTCAGTTGCTCAACAACAACAAAGCTGGAGAATCTCACGCAGCCAAAATGAGGATTGTCAGTAACGGTGTTCAGCCTTACATTGTTCAAACCGGAGTCGACACTGATGGAGAGACTCAGGAAGAAGTTACAACTTTTAGAATGAAACTGGATGTTTCTGAATGGTTAGTGGATAAATTGATGTAGTTGCTGTGGAGTTGATTCAACTCATCCACTAGCATGTGCCGTCATGTTAATCTTTTGTGCAAATCCAGTGTTGAATTGACCCTCGTTTGTGAAGCAGTCCGGCGTAAAATGGCGGCATGGCAACAACACTCTACTACAACAACTCTTCCTCTTCTCTAAAGCAGCCCAACATGACCTCACCCTCTCTGTTGCGTGTTCTCGGGGGCGGGGTTTATGTAAATTTTAGGGTTAGTGATGTCACCAACTCGGGAAGAAGCTCGTTGTAGTCCAAAAAAGCGATTTCTGTAAAAGAAAATATCTCCCTTTGCATTGAACTTTGAGCGTCGTAACTTTGCAGATGTTGTTTATGCTCAAACAGCAACATTACACACTAATTAAAGTTAAAAAAAATGAAATCATAATCAACCACCCCTTAAAGCATTTGCCTATTTAAATCCAAATTTGGCCGGGCAGTGTATCATAATAGATGGAGATAAATGGATGAGGGTCCAGCTCATCTTTATATAACCCAAAATCAATAGAAAGAAATATATGTTGCATGAAGTAAAAGACAATTAAGAACTGTATCTGTTTTTGATTATGAGGTGAAATATGACATGTGACCATGAGTGTTGACTCTTCTGACCTCGTCTCTGTGCGCTGGTCTCCTCTGGGTGCTGTCGGTGAGCGTGGCGCGTCTGCCGCACTGTGTGCCGGCGTTCACCAGCTTCTTCTCCTTAGCAGAAGAGCCTCTGGTTACCGTCATGGGCTTCTCTTCCCTTTGACCTTTACAGCAACAACAACACAGAAGTTCTTCATATGCATGCCATGTACACCAGTGGATCTCAAACGTTTTGACTCCAAAGGCTACCTAGCCCGTAGTTTTTGATTTTAATCTATATGCATTCCTACAGTAGTGGCTAAAAGTGATGTCCGTATTAAAAATGCATAGGAAAAACAAAGCTCACAGGAAAAAGCGTACACTGACTACAACTAAATACTAGATATAAAAGACGGTGTGACGCGCAATATGGCGGAATAAGTCCCGCCTTCTAAATAAAAGAGCCAGTCGCCAATTGGTTGTTTGCAATCACGTGTTTCTGGTGACGCGCAAAATACCGGTGGAGGGCAAGCATTGAAAATTAGATTGGAAGAAAGTCCTTCCAATCTTCCAAGATGGGGGAAAGTCCTTTCTGTGCTGCTTTAGAAAGGTATAAACAGAAAATCACAACATATGTTGGACGTGATCTTTATGTTTTGAAAAGGAGCGACTTTTCCACTAAATTGAAAGACTTTCCTGCCATCAAGGCGGTAGATATAGAAGATGTAAAGCTGCTGTCTTGTCTGGGTTTGTTTATATCACGCTGCCTGAACACACACCACTGCTCCGGGTGTGTGTTCACTGCTGTGTGTGTGCACTTGGATGGGTTAATTGCAGAGCACAAATTCCGAGTATGGGTCACCATACTTGGCCACATGTCACTTCACTTTCACTTTTTTCACTTTCACTTTCTGCTAGTGACGTTAGGGCAGTATTTTTGATTTTCTGTCGCGATTGTGAAAAATGCCGCCATTGTAGGTCATTTATGCTGAATCGAGAATTGCAACAGGAGCTCACATCATCGTTCAAAGAAAAAACTGGACGGTGTAATTGTTGCCTTTTATACGTGTAAAAACCATAGACTGTAAAAAAATAGAAAAAACACAAGGGAAGCAGGTTGAGGAGGTGATGGGAAGACGCCATGTATCAAATCTAATAATGTCACTGATTTAACCACTCCCTATCACTCAATAAAATAATCACAAGCTGAGTGTTTTTGAAAGTGTTGTCTTTGTTGTTGAATCGACTTCTGTCAGCTTGTTAAACATTTATTTATTTGGACATTTTCTACCATATGATGGCTGAAGCAGCAGCGCGTGACACTGTTCTCATGGTAACCAGATCAATATTGTGAACAGAATACTACAAAACTTAAAGGTGGTACAGAGGATCTTTTCGTCGACTGAGTTTTTGAAATGAGCGCATGCGTAAGAACAACCCCCCTCCATTTCGAGTGAACGCCTCCCAAAACCCGTGTACGAGTATTGGAACACGAGTGTTATTAAGCTGTGTTATTAAGCCGGGCACACATTTAACGACTAGCTAAAACATTCTAAGACTGTGCTCAACATACAGCGATTGTTTCCTGCTCCTGAAGCAGATTTATATACTTTCACATGGCATTTGAACACCGACTGTAATCGCAGACTGAACGCAACTGGCTCTGACTGGACGCGTTTGAGCGCGATCAGTCATAAGTATCAATTTACATTCATAATCGGCCTTACAATCGTTAAGTTTGTGCGTGACTTAAAGCCGCGCACACACTTAGTGGATTCATTATGTCGGACTCACCGCAGGTAACTCATAATCTGCAGCTGTTACTCCTTTCTCCTGACAAAAACATTGCATGCGGCGCCTGTGGAGTGTGGAAAGTTACTGGAGCGCGCAGCCGCGCGTCTCGCACAAGGAACGTCATGGCAGTGATTGACAAGCCAGAGGACCAATCGTTTACGCGATGATCGCGTAAACGATTGGCTGATGTTTTTAAGGCCCTACCTCGTGCACAGATGATGTATATTAATAATATTCCTTTCAGTGCACCTAATAAATAGTCTTTTATCAGTTAGTAAAGACAGTTTCAAGTAATATTGCAAAAATGTATAAAACAAAACATCCTTTTTAGCACTTTTAAGTGAAAACATCAAATTACCATTCAATGGGATTAAATAGATTCTCTTCCCTGCAAACGATACGATGAAGAATGTGGATATTTAACCGAGTCAAAAAGAAATGAGGTAAGCAGGTATCCATATTCATTTCAGTATCAGCAGACGCAAAACGCTATTAAAGGCGACAACTTTTAAAGTTAAAAAACGATATAAGTTATATAAAACGGTATAAGTTATGTAAACGATTTAAACACCTTCTGGGTTCTCGATTTTATCGATTTAAGCAACCATAAACGACGCAAAACATACGAATTTTGAGTTTTTGATAGGATTCCTATATAGAAAAATCACTCCCTGCCCTCCAGACTCATTCACCTGCTGATGTGACGTCATGTGCAAACAACCTATTGGTAAAGTCATTACGTCACTGCAGCTGCCGTTAGAAGCTCCGGTTGCTATAGAGGGTGTGCATGTGACGTCACCGTCGACCGTTATGACTGCGGTCACGCCCACTGAGTGGCAAAAGACTGAGCGGCAGCATTGGTTTTCAGCGTGAATGCCACGAAAAACACACAAACGCATCCAAAACGGGAAAGAGCTTAGTGATTGACCGTACAAATAGCTTTGACACAAAACCTGAGGTATATATTTAAAAAAATGCAGAAAGCAACAGAAAAAAAGCAAATGGATCACAGAAACAGCTGGACTCCAGCAGAGAAACATGGATTTGCAGTCATCATTTTGTGTCGAATTGTTGGATTTTGAAGTAAAATCATACCGTATATATTGTATTGTTATATATTATGTTGACAACTCATCAATTAAATATTTTCCATCTTATATTCTGCATAATTTGGTGTTTTTAAATAAACAACACTGACAAAACTATACTATAAAACTATATATGTTTTAGGGCTGGACAATATGACGATATAACATCGATATAAGTGATTACGCGGATTTAAACCTACCTATACTGTATTTATATAAAATATTCACAGGCAGATTTGCTTTATGTATTTCCCCGGCGTCGAAATCAGGCACATAAATGTCAGGAAACACGACTCCTGGCTGCATGTCAATATCTATGGATTATGTTTATTTGACAAGTTGTAAGGAACACATTCAATTCCAACCTTTAGTGTAATTCGTTAGTTTTACTCGCGTTTTCGCAGTTTCCCCTATTAAATCCAGTCACGCAGCAGCTTCTTCTGCCACTCAGTCCAGCTGAGGGAGCGTGTTTTCGGCGGGAAAGTGACGTCGACGCATACCCTCTATACTTGCATGATTGAGATGTTTCAAAGATGGCCGCCGAGTGAAATGACTAGCCTTAAAGGGATAGTTCAGCCAAAAAATAAAAACTCTGTCATCATTTACTCACCCTCATTTTGTTTTGTTTCTTTGTTCTGTTGAACACAAAAGAAGATATTTTGAAGAATGTGTGTAACCAAACAGTTTCTGGTCCACATTGACTTCCATAGTATTTTTTTTTTCATGCTATGGAAGTTAATGGGACCCATCGACTGTTTGGTTTCACACATTCTTCAAAATATCTTCTTTTGTGTTCAGCAGAAGAAAGAAACTCATACAGGTTTAGAACAACTTGAGGGTGAGTAAATGATAACAAAATTTTTATTTTTGGCTGAACTATGCCGTTAAAGAGACTTTGCTACAACGTAATCACTTATTAATACAATTTAATATTATTAATTATTAATGTTAATATTATTCAGGTTTTTGCATGTGTTCATAATTTAACTTTATCACACTTTTTATAATATTTGAATAAAGGGTGAAGATGTCAATTTTTCTAGGCCTGACATCACTTTTGACCACGACTGTAGTTTCTGTAAATGAAAAAAATAACAATAATAATTACAAATAAAATTAAAATACTTAAATTTCAGGATTCTAGAAGTTTTCTCAGGGTTCCCACTCTATTTAACCAATACATTTATTTTTTTATTCATGATTTACTGCATAAGAATTAAGAATAGAGATTTTTACTCACAATTTCTGCCCGATAAAATATTTTTGAGCTTGGCATAAGTAGTAAAATATCTGATATCTGATTTTACATTTACATGACTTTTAAAATGAATATATCCAGGTTGACAGTGGGAATTCTGGTTTTTAAAATAAAATTAAAAAACAAACTTGACAGTGTAAATCAAAATAAGAAACACCTTGATTTTTTTTTTGCTGTTGTTGTTTTATTTTATTATTATTAATGCTTGTTTTGTCTTATTTTAAATCATTTTAAGTCGTGACTAATACCAAATTACCACAGTGTTCATATAACTATGGGATTTGGGCACTGTTATGGTAAATATGTGTGTTAGATATATTCTATATTTCTGTGTATTATACATGATGGGCCTCAGTAAGGGTGTCAGATTACCATATTCATATACAGTAAGATACAACATGAATGCCATTTTATATTTTCATGGCAATAATTTGTGTATCACTAGTCATTTCTCTAGTATCTATATTATGTTTTTATTTAATAAAGATGTTCGTGTCTGACCTGATCCGGCTGCTGCTGCTGCTGCTGTTTTCTCATTGTCGCTCGCGCTCTCGCCGGTTCCGTTACCGGCAGCTGTCCGTTGCGTCTCCGTGTCCGTGAGCCAAGTCGACTCGGTGTCTCTGCTCTCGTAATATCGGGGTTCGATCGCGGCGGATCTGCTTCCCCCGCAGCCCATCGAGCCCGTGAGCATCCTCACACACACGAGCACAGATACGCAGTCATTCTCGCGCAGGGATCTGGTGTGAGACACACGCGGCGATGTTGTGCGTCATCGTGAACGCGCATTCATATAAACACGCGCGCGTGTGATTTCAGCACTCAATATATTTTTTCATTATAAATCGTGTTTTCAAATCATTTGATGTTTGATTGATTGATTCATCAACAGTTAATAATTTATTTTTTATAAATTAAAAAAAATCACTTGATCTGATAATGGCTAACTGGATGTTTATTAAATTACGTGTTATCATTTACGTTTCACTTGTTTATATGACTGATTTAACTGGGCCTATTTCGTTTTTTTAACGTCTTTTCACTTAACATTCAAAATAGTGTCTTCTTCTCCTTATATGGTGTTGAGCGACTGTTGCTTAAGATTTGCGCGCGTAAATCACAAAGGCGCCAAATTAAGACTGAGGTAATTCCAATGAACAACAATTTAAAGGGTTAGTTCACCCAAAAATGAAAATTCTGTAATTAATTACTCACGCTTATGCCATTCGTTCATCTTCGGAACACACATTAAGATATTTTTGATGAAATCCGATGGCTCCGTGAGGCCTGCATAGCCAGCAATGACATTTCCTCTCTCAAGATCCATTAATGTACTAAAAACATATTTAAATCAGTTCATGTGAATACAGTGCTTCAATATTAATATTATAAAGCGATGAGAATATTTTTGGTGCGCCAAAAAATAACGACTTATATAGTGATGGCCGATTTCAAAACACTGCTTCAGGAAGATTCGGAGCGTTATGAATCTTTTGTGTCGAATCAGATGTTCAGAGCGCCAAAGTCACGTGATTTCAGCAGTTTGGCGGTTTGAAATGCGATCCGAATCATGATTCGATACGCTGATTCATTATGCTCCGATGCTTCCTGAAGCAGTGTTTTGAAATCGGCCATCACTGTATAAAAATATTCTCGTCGCTTTATAATATTAATATTGAACCACTGTACTCACATGAACTGATTTAGTACATTAATGGATCTTGAGAGAGGAAATGTCATTGCTGGCTATGCAGGCCTCACTCTTAATTTGTGTTCCGAAGATTAACGAAGGTCTTACAGGTGTGGAACGGCATGAGGGTGAGTAATAAATGACAGAATTTTCATTTTTGGGTGAACTAACCCTTTAAATTTCAGTCTGTTCCTCACACAAAATCTGTTGTATGACTTCTGAAGACTTGGAATTGCATGAGGATAGGGCTGCAGCTATCGATTCTTTTTGTAATCGATTAATCTAGCACTTAATCGATCGATTAATCAATTAATCTGATAATTTTTTGTGTGTTTTTAAACAACCCAAACAAATAATGCATAGCGAAAATGATGTGGCTGTAAAATGATCAAGCATTTGGCTTTTATTTCTAAAAAAAAACAGAGGTATTGATTCCAACTCCAACATTTGGCTCCAAAACTAAGCCAAGAGTGACCAGTCAGACCAGTTGCTTCATTGCAGTTTGGTATGGCAGAAATACATACATTCATTTTCAATAGAACGCTGCATTTGGCTTGCATCACTTGCATTGCGGTGCATTTTAGGTGAAGCATCCGTTCGAAAAATCGCGTCACAACATCACGTCCCGGTGTATACAGTGAATGCATGCTGAAATTATTGTTGCGTGGCTACATAAAAGTTTAAGCATATGTGATGCATCGCTGCGATTGGTCTGTGTGAATCAGATCCCTGCGCATATAGTGCACGTCATAGGAATTTAACGAGGCTTCGAGGCAGAGTTTTTGCCTGGAGGAATTTTTGTAATCGAGTTAATCGAGTAACTCGATGAATCGTTTCAGCCCTACATGAGGACTATGCGGTTATCGTGTGTTTTGGAGCTTGACGGCTCCTTGTGTGTCCTAAAAACAGCAATGCGTTTGAAACCACGTACGGGTGAGTAAATAATGACATACGGTTATTTTTTGGGCCATCTATTACTTTAAAATATTTGTCCTGCAGAGTATTATATCGTCTTATTTATTTATGGATATTTTAAAATCACTTTACTTAATTAAATGAATTTTCTTAAAGGTTTTTATAGTTTCAAATGAGGGCGTAACAAAAAATTTCTAGAGAGTAAAAAATATTACAATTTTATAATCAAATTCGCAAATATTTAAAAAGTAGGCCTATCTTAATTCATAATTAACCATTAATTAGTAATATTTTGTATGTACAGATTCCACTTAATTTTTTTTTTTAGATTATTACAGACCCATGTACTCCATAAGTATACATTTTATACTTTACTTGCATTATTAAAACATTAATAATTTAAATTCTAATTTACAAGGAGCCAATTGAATTGCAATTAATGCCTTCTTTCCTGCATTAATTTGCACATTGTGATTGACCTTCTGGAAATGGAAATTTATTTGGTAAATGTGCTCAATAAACAACAACAAAAACAACACTACACATTTTATGTATTTATATTAATTTTATATTTTGGTTCCATGACACAATTTTGCACATATAACTCTTTAAACACCAAATGTACATTACATCACATTTATATTGCATCTTTGTAACATTTTTTTCTCTCATTTTGTTTCTTTAAATGGACCACTGGTGCATTTTAAAGAATACGGGTTAAAAACACAGTTGCCCACAAACAATAATATCTATCACTAACATCAGATGTAACCTCTACACATTACAAAAAATGAATGGAATGACTTAAAATGCATAATTTCATTTACCTGCACATATGATAACACAATGACATTCTTTAAAAAAAAAATGTAAACAACGTACTAGGGGCAGTAGATATAGATACTCTCCTGCCGTCATTGATTGAACAGCAATGATAAGTATCTCTGAATATGAATGAGCATGCATGACAGGGTGACTAGAACAAGATTCAGCAATGTACATTTTAAATTAACTTAGATTTATTCACAGAGACAAAACAAAAAGGGGCACATGATTGCGTACGGTTCTTCTATTTGAAGTCCAGCAGGTTGCAGTCGATTTTGTAGTACACGTAGGGATAATATTCTTGCTGACTGAGGTTCAAGCCAGGAATGTCCATGGCAGATTGCTGGAACAGGAAAAAGACACCATGAAATCAAAATTGACATTCTTATTTTTTATGGAACATTTCAGTAGTTGTTATAAGTTATTTATCCGTGCCCATCTTTCTTTCTTTTTTTTTATTCATGTGCCTCGTAATCTTTAATCAAAATAACTTCCCCTCCCTCCTGCAGCAACATCTTTTCTCTGATGATGTGTTTACTGGTGTGAGGGCGGGACAACCTGTCACTCAAATGAAACTGACCAATAGCAAACCACAATTTTCCATGGACAAAATCAAGACCTACCCTATATTTTTTCTTGTTCCAGAAGCTGTTTTACTCAGATATACGTCACAAAAGACTCGCAAATTCTGTTTTATGCCGATTTAAATAGGCCACAACAATAAAATGCCACTGTGCCACACTTTTTCAGCAGCCCAAAACTTAAAAGTTTTACGAGTTACAGTGTTTCCAATTAATTACCTACCTAATCTGTGCCGCCACACTTTTATAATAAACCGAAAATATTTTAAAACCTCTCATAATAACATGAAGGTTCTATAATGTTGTTTTGCGCCATTGCTTTGGCAAAGTATCTGTCAAACTAACTAAAATCAAAAGCGGGATATGGCTTTGTGCCCATACCAAATTGCAAAAGACTGCGATTTTTAATTAAATAAGTATATAGTCTGTTTGCGTGTTTCAAAGCGAAATGTGCACTTTGCTAAGTCCACTACTGCCCCTTTCTTTCCCGGTGTTCCCCAGGGTTCTGCTCTTGGGCCTCTTCTCTTCATCATCTACATGCTTCCTTTAGGTAACATTATCCGTCATCATGTCTTTAACTTCCATTGCTACGCAGATGACACCCAAAAAATTGGACTTAAACTAGGGATGCACCGATACCAATCTCATGTACTTGTACTCGTATTCGTAAAAATCCCCCGATACTAAAGACCGATACCTCACGTGACGTAACTGACAGAATTTTCCGTGCACAGAGACACCGGCGGCAGCAGCAGAAACAATGTCAGCCTCACAGGTGTGGAAATACTTCAGAATTACTGATGACAACACACACATTGCGAACTGCATGCTTTCAATCACAATTCGTTATCGATTAGTGAAGGCGGGATAGGCGGAATCGCGCTGAATGACACAGACCAGAAGCGCTCTCTCTCTTTCTTACGCGCGATCGGTTCTCCTCGCGCCTGAATGGTCAAATGCACACATACGGTGCGTTCCAAACGGGATATATCACCCTCCGAAGGGCACTTCTGAGTGAAAATAATCATGGCCGCCATATTGATGTGTCGTTCCAAACCGAAGTGCTCAAAACTGGCCACTTTAAAGGGCCCTTCGGAATGAAGGATTTCGAAGGGTACAACTGATGGGACACTTCGGGCCCCCATGATCCTTTGCACAGGGAAGTTGTTTGACATCACATAATGGGTACAGGAGGCTCGGAGTTCAATTTTACCTATAAATGTATGTATAATATTTTTCTATACTACTGTAATATTTATATTTGGCACATTATTAGGTCAAAACGACATTGTACTTCAACAAAAATACTTTACAGCTCCCTTTATCAGTCCATT
>RJVU01051648.1:5363824-5398468 GCA_003731715.1 Anabarilius grahami
ACTCATGTGTAAATGTGTTTTCATGGTTTTCAAAAATAAAGCTCTCTTGAGGAAAGTGTACCCCTGTGAAAATATGTTCATAATTTATAATATTTATATTCAAGTTCATAGATTTGATATTTAAATTGTAGTTGAAAACAGCCAGTTGTGAGAAATTCATAGTAAAGTTCATAAAAAGTAAAAATTTCATAGAATTAAAATTGATGGAGAAGGTCAGACTATTTCCTTCAGAAAGACCGTTGGTTAGCTAGCTCATTTAAAATATCCTAAACTTTTTTTGACCCTGCCTCTTAAAAGAATCGGAATCGAGAATCGTTAGGAACCGGAATCGAAACAAGGAATCGGAATTGGAATCGGAATCGTTCAAATTCAAACGATACCCAACCCTAGTACTCGTACTCTGTTCTCAAAAAATGGTATCGGTGCATCCCTAACTTAAACGCAGTCCAGGAACTGAGTTTTGCACCCCTGCACTAGAAGGATGGAGGTCCACTCCCTATAGTCTCACTGATGTTATCACTATTAATCAATTTCAATATGGAATTCACCAATGGAATTTTTACTTTTGGAATGCAACTGTTGCCCAAAATGCTGTAAATGCCACAAAACATAAAATAATTCCTTATATTTAAACCACATAACACAAAAACACAGCCTAGGGCCAAAAGTAAACTTACGTCAATAATGGCAGCTGCGCTGCTGTCCAGGTGCTTATAAAGATCGTACAGAACTTCCCTCAGTTTCTTCATGTTCTTCTTGTTGGGCTGTAGCAGCATTGCTTGGAAATTCACAGGCAATCCATATCTGTTTATTTAGAATAAAATAAAAAATAAATAAATGTTTTAAGTCTAGATTTTCACTGTCCCATCCTTCAATAACAGCCTCTTTGTAATGCTACATTGTGAGATATTTACAAAAATAAACCTGATGTGAAAAATGTTCTTTTTTGGACTGGGTAGAAGGTTGCAAGTTTTGAAAGTTAAAGTTGGCATAATACAAAAAAACTCTTATTTCAAACGAAAATTCATTAATCATTTGATTCCTCATGATATGTGGCCTCTAAGAACCTAAAGAGATGTTTTGTTTTGTTGTGCATTACCTCAACACTGATTCCACAAAGACCCTCAGAGCCTTAATATGGATCCAAGCAATAAAAGCCTCACTGAAGTTCACTTTCAGCCATCGAACAAGTGGACCCTGCAGAGGACACGTGTGTGAAAGAGTTAAAAATAACCAAAACTGATGTATTAACATGCCAGTTGCACTTAGCCGATACATACAAACTGCTTTTTCTTGTCAGTTGAGAGTCTGGTCATCTCCTCCTTATCTGCTTTCATTTCCTCCTCGTTGTACTGGAAGTCACGAACAGTGAACCTGCAAAGCAGACACTGGGATGACTAAGGCATTAGGATCCTTAAACTGGACATTTTCTCAGACTTCTCATCGGTGTGATTCATGACCGCATGGTGGAGCTAAAATTGGCTGTTTACTTGTTTTCTCTGGCCTTGTGTCTGAAGTCATCGATGGCCTTTCTGAAGAGTGTGACGGTAAACAGGCCGCTGTCATGGTCCTCAAAAAGCAAACTGCCAAGAAGAAAATAACACTTATATTTAGTGTTGTGTAGCAGGGAGAATGTCCTATTCATATTTCACTCAAAATCACAAAAATAATTATATTTTGCATGGAGAAAATTCTCAAAAATATAATAACTGTAATGCATTAAAAATTATTTATGGTAGTAACTGTTGGACTGTTCATTTATACTAATTTTAATACAAAAGTACTACTGTCAGTAACAGTAAAAACATTACTTTAATCACAGAAATGACAATAACCAGTGCAAACCAAACATATTATTTTTATTTTACATTACAGACAGATGGAAAATGATGTCTGTTTGTTCTGCTGCATTAGTTAATTGGTTTCTTTAGTAACCGGCATAACACTAATTTGTCTAGTTAAGTCCAAAACATGTTCTCCTCAAGCCGCAGACACATTGATTATGCCTTTTAGTCAAATCAAATCCAAACAACCTTTTGCATGTCAGGTTTTCCAAAATCCCATTTAATCTCTGTAGTTGTTCAAAGAAACAATGCCCCTATATGAAACTATTAAAGTAAATCATTTGATTATCTAAACTCAAATGACTCATGGTCTTATTACTTAATACATTTTCCTTTATTTCTATTTTGTGACAAAGTGCATGATCCCTTAGACATGCAAGACACTTCCAGGAAAATAAAAGTAAATAACTGACAGAATTGTTGCAAGTTGCTTACTTTGTAGACCGTGGCACTACCATTTCTGAAAGAGTCTCGTATGTGCGCTGCCAGTCGACATAATTTGTTCTAAAGGGTTAGAAAATAAGCTGTCAGCATGAGAAAAATTCAACAAAATAGGTTTGTGTGCATCCACAAAGAGGCTATTTATGTTTTGGAATATGTCACTTACTTTGGTACCACCACCAGCATAGTAATGAGGTACTCCGAATCCAGCACAAAATCATCTTTCTTGACAATATCAGCCAAACTCCTGGTCAGCAAGCTTCCGCTGGTGAGACCACAAAAATCACATTTGTTCAGAGGAAAATGCTTTCTAAACCATGACTCTCAAAGTCATTAAAGGAACCCTAACATAGAAATTAAGACTTTGACTACTTTCTTGGAGTTTGTCAGTATAAACTGTTGTCTGGAAAAGAGATGCATGAATATTCTTTAAAAAAAATACTTTGTGTTCCATGAAAAACAAAGGAATTTTAAGGATTTATAACAGGTAATAATTTTCAATTTATTTTTATTTTATCTTTTTGTAAGTTGCATTATATATTATGAACTTACTCAATAATAAAATTCAATTAATATCAATGCATCTAAACAAATAAAAGGTTTCCAGGTTACTAAATGTATAATAAAATAAAGCCCATTTAATGCATGCGAAATAAACCTCCTAAAAATAAGAGTTAATCTGAAAGTTGGAATTTACTTACGCGTTCTTCCTCTCTAGATTCTGTAAGTTTCCCTTCAGGTTGTTGTAGGCTGATGCCCGAGCCTTCAGGTCATTGTCAATCTGTGAGACTTGCTGTTGAACAGCAGGGGGAGAGAGTTTCATTTAAAACAGCATCTGAGGTGTCATTCAAGCACCAGGAGCCCCAATCATTACAGTAAGAATCCATATCAATAATATATTTGACCCTGGACCACAAAACCAGTCATAAGAGTCAATTTTTTTAGATTTATACATCATAAATAAGCTGAATAAATAAGCTTTCCATTGATGTATTGTAAGATACAACTAAATCGGGAATCTGAGGGTGCAAAAAAGAAAATCAAAATATTGTGAAAAGTTGTCCAAATGAAGTCCTTAGCAAAGCATATCCACTCACAAAAATACATTTTTGATATATTTACGGTGGGAAATTTACAAAATATCTTCATGGAACATGATCTTTGACCTAATGACCTAATGATTTTGGCATAAAAGATAATTTCAAAAAATCTATAATTTTGACCCATACAATGTTTTGTTGGCTATTGCTACAAATATACCCGTATGACTTATGACTGGTTTTGTGGTCCAGGGTCACATATGTTAAACAGGGCTGAAAGATACACCCAACGAGTGATATAAAATTAAGCAACATTTTGAATGTGGTAAACGACCACAACCGGTGGTAAACGAAGGGTCACTGTGGATTTTAGTCCCATAATTAACATAGAAATCATTGGATCAGATCACTTGCCTTGGATACAATCTCAGAAATGTTCTTCAAGGATTGTTTGATAGGGTACTTGGCCATGTCCCACTGGAATCTTGTGACGTAGGTGACCAGATCGACTAAAACACAGCATGGAAAACAAGAATAAATTCAACAAAACCAGCAACAGTATAAGATCCCATTTCATACCATAGATACCAGTGATTCTTACCTCCATTTGCCAGGAGGTTCTCCTGGACTTTATCTCGACTGTCCTCCAACACGTCTGCCATGTACTGAGCCACCTTCTTCACCACACTGTGAACGGCATCAAAAGACATCACAGCTCTCTGAAAACTCTCTCCAATTCTCATAGATTGAAGATTGTCCAGGACGCAGAATTCATCAAAACATCACATACATTAGATGATTCAGAAACACAGAGGTGTCCAAGAAGCCCAGTTTTCTTAGTAAAATGGCATCAGATTAAGGCTTTTTTTAAAATGTGAGAACATTCTGGCTGTCTATAGATTAAAATAAATAACTATTAAAAAAAATAGTCTGGTGTGCAGTGGACATACTTCAAATCAACAGTGCTTTTGTGCATGGAACTTAAGATCAAATCACCCTCGTGTAATATATCTACTATAGAGAGTCGGACTTGTAACCCAAAGGTCATGGGTTCGAGTCTCAGGTCCGGCAGGGATTGTCGGTGAGGGGAGTGAATGTCCAGCGCTCTCCCCACCCTCAATACCACGACTGAGGTGAGACCCTTGAGCAAGGCACCGTACCCCCAATTGCTCCCCGGGCGCCGCAGCAATGGCTGCCCACTGCTCCGGGTGTGTGTTCACGGTGTGTGTGTTCACTGCTGTGTGTGTGCACTTGGATGGGTTAAATGCAGAGCACAAATTCCGAGTATGGGTCACCATACTTGGCCACATGTCACTTCACTAAAGCATGCTTTGGCCATCTTTTATCAAGGCTCTAGATTTATCTAAGGCAAAAGCACTTGACTTTAGGGGAAACACAAAAAATAGAATCCCACATCTATGAATAAGCCACAAGTCATGTAATTTAAATATGATTGTTGAGAGAGAAGCTAGAGCGTCACCAAACTGCTAATATCTAATTTTAGGCAGATGCCACTGTAACCTCACCTCTATATGAGATTCCTCACCACACCAAAGTAAAGAAACATGCCGTTTGACAGACAAAATGCTTTTTGACTTTGAGAATTGATATTTTATTACTAGAAACCACAACAACTCAAATTTCCAAGATGTTTGATTCTTTTAGACAGAAAGGCCTTTAAATGAGCATTATTATAGTCCCTATTACTACTGCCCATATAGAGTGAGCGATTCAATGCCCTAACCCTAAATATTAGAGTTTGATGCATAACTCATCTCACACCGTTTGTGTTACAGATAAGATTGATTATGGTTTATAAATTTCATCTGATGGACAATAAATCATGCAAAAAAAAAAAAAAATCCAGTAGTTGGAACAAGGGATCTAGAAAGCCTAAAACCTAAAGACAAGAATTTCATAGAGAAATTCAAAACACATTTCTGCTTACTCGGGACACAAAAGCAACCACCCACTACACCATAGCAACGCCTTAGCAACCACCCTATTACACCTCATCAATCACACAGAAATATCCTGGCAACCATCCACACATTGTGACATGTTTTGCATAAAAATATAAAAAGAATTGTGGTGCTAAATGTAAAAAAGAAAGAAAAAAAAAACTTTACCTCTCAACAAAAGAGTCCAACTTGGCCAGCTCATCAGACAGCCCCACAAGGACATCTAATGTCCCGACCTGCAGCGTTTAGAGAAGAGAAACAGAGACACTTTGATCACCATCCAGTATAATGAAGCAATACAAACACAGCCATGCTGGATTTGATCAGCATCGGCCCATAGAGACAGCAGGGGCCGCCGGCGCTTAGAGTGGCGCCGCCTCTGTTCTCATCCTGTCAGGCGGAAAGTGACTGGTCAAGACGACACAGGGCAGCAGGGTCACTTGACCCTGGGAAATAGGAACGAGACTTGCCTTTAAAAGGCTGATTTTTGTTTTCAAACAGAGAAAACCCACATTACACACGAAGATTTCTGTGAACATTTTTAAATGATGCAAACAACTTGTTGTATTAACAGTTTTGAATTGTACAACTGAAAACAACAGCATAAATTATTCATCATTATATATATATGAAGAGTTCAGATGCAAAAGCTGCTAAACACCACCTCCGTCAAAAATGAGATAATGATATTGAGTGAATGCTCTCCGCACATAGTAGATGTCAATCGAATCATATGATTTCAAGATGAATGACGGTGTGTGTATGAGCCACTTTCAATTGCCGAGCTGCAAGTTATCATGTTTTGTCCATCGTTACAGTGGCAATGACAGGATTTCGAGCGTAGCCAGTAAACACAACAGTGTTCCTTTTGCTGCTGTAAAAATGACAGAAGTAGACGTTTTACTATGTCTTGTTGTCCAAAGAGGTGGACTTGAGAGGTTATTGCGAAAAAAGCACACATGGACTTATGTGCACACATGGTTTTGAAGCAAAAAACAGTCAAATTTTTTAAATACCAATGAATTGACTAAAGTGACATTTTTGAAATAAGGCATTTCAGTAACTGTTCATTGCAACCTTTTCATTGCCATTAAAGCGACATTACTGAACCTAAACATAGGAGCCTGATAAAAAAAATGCTAATTTAAAAGAAAAGATGTCAGATGGACTTAGTGGTTTTTGCAATGGAACTCTTCATATATATTAGGGCTGCATGATATATTGTCACATCGCAGGATGTGCGATAACAAGTATAGGGATCGTAGTTGATCCATACGGGTCCTCTGCTCCCAGGTTCGGAACGCATGTGATTTGTGGATTAATTGCAAAGTTTAACCATCATACAGTGACAGTTTATCATTTGCATGTGTTTTTAAGTCCTGTCAGTTTAAACATCAAGCGCAAGAAGACTGGAACTTGCGCATTGTCACGCAAAATGGTGAGTATCCTCGTAAACACAGTCAGTTTATGTATGGTAAACAATTGAATAAAGAAAATGGATGCGTATCATTATATTGGATCCTTGCATTCATCTTAAAGTGACAGCAGCCTAATAAACCTGTAGATGTTTGTGTCACCAATGTTAATCAAACCACAAAAGAGAAAGAGAAAATCACTTTTGTAGCTTTAACAAAGATAAGTTGTTTTAATTATATTATTTATATTTAATTTATTCAGTGAAGACTATGCAGTGTTGTTTTACATTTGATTATTCAATGTCTGTATACCTGAAAACAGTTAGATTTATCTGAAAAACAGAAAGCACTGCTTATTTAATTTGTATGTTATTTTATTGTTCTATTCTATTTATTTATGCTTGTAATTTGTGTATTATTTCTATGCAGATTCACTACCCCAGAACATCACCCCAATCATCCTAGAATTATTAATTCTTTATAAATAGAGCTATTCAAATCATCTAGTGAAATGTTTTTCATATCGCAATATATATCACAGAAAAACATGTACAAATGTCNATCGGTATCAGCAAAAATAAAAGCTAATTTTCACACTATCGTCCGATAGTTTAAAAACAGCCGATAATCAGGGGCGATATATCCTGTCAATCAAATGAGGGCAGGAAAGTGCACTGAATTTGGGCTTTGTGAAAAGAAAATGCTAAGAAACCAGTTTGATGTTTAATATTAATAGTAATTATATGAATTAATAACATTCAGAAAGTTATGAAATATTAATTTAATCTTCAGAATTTAGTTAATGTGTGTTAATACTAATTTGAGTAATGTTTGTTTAGAACTGAAACAAGTTGATGAAATGGAGAGAATAACAGTTTTATTTGCAATTATTTCAAAATATAATGATTGATTGTTAATTATAATGAAATTATCATTAATTTAAAAGAAGGTACAAAAGGCAGAACCCCCAAACTATCGGTATCGGCAGATATCCCTCTGAATAATCGGCTATCGGTATCGGTGGAGAAATTTAATATCGGTGCATCTCTGTCCAGAACTCAAAAGGCCACTTAACTCAGACTGTAAAAAGAGGAAGAGGAAGAAAATTTGACCTTGAGATCAGGAATGTTGAACTTGTTGTTAGTGGACAGATTGTTGGTGCGAGTTGTGGCCGTCATTAGTTTGTCCCATGTCTGCTGGCAGGTTTTCTCTCCAGGAGCCGAAATCAACCAGAACTCTGTCATGGCTGCTGAGGAACAAGTAATGAAGAGCCTAAAGCAGAAAGATGTTGACAGGCATTAATAAACATCGATATGTACAAACTGTACACTGCACCACCAACTAGTGTTTTACAGATAAATCAAGAAAATGCAACAATGCTTAGATTAATATAGGCCTTAACAATAAAAAAATATTTTCAAAAATTACTCAGAAATTAATTTAGAAACACTTTGAGGATTTTAAGGAAAATAAAAATATACATTTATATTTTTCAATTAATATTAGGTTTTATATTAAAAGGTAAGGCATTTTTAGAAATTATTTTTATGCAAATTTAAAATTATAGCTGTGCAAATATCTCTAAAAAAGACCCAAAACAGACAAAATTATTGCAGACAAGTTTTCCTCTACAAGAACATACAAAAAACAATATCTTCCTGGAGACCATAACTAAAAAACAGTTATATCAATTATAAACATTCATTATTTTAAAAGCATGAAAAATCATGAATCAATCATGAGTAAATCAATATACTTATCTAAGTGTATTTATTACACTATTTTTACTTGATTACCTTATATTTATTTATTTGCCTTGACTACCTTTTTTGATTTTTATTTTATAGGATAAATGTGCTCATTACTTCTGCCGACTGTTTTTTTTTTCTCTCTTCTTAAAGGGTTAGTTCACCCAAAAATGAAAATTCTGTCATTTATTACTCACCCTCATGCCGTTCCACACCCGTAAGACCTTCATTAATCTTCGGAACACAAATAAAGATATTTTAGTTGAAATCCGATCATAGGGAGCAATGACATTTCCTCTCTCAAGATCCATTAATGTACTAAAATCATATTTAAATCAGTTCATGTGAGTACAGTGGTTCAATATTAATATTATAAAGCGACGAGAATATTTTTGGTGCGGCAAAAAAAAAAAATAACGACTTATTTAGTGATGGCCGATTTCAAAACACTGCTTCAGGAAGCTTCGGAGCGTTATGAATCAGCGTATCGAATCATGATTCGGATCGCATGTCAAACCGCCAACGGCTGAAATCACGTGACTTTGGCGCTCCGAACAGCAGATTCGACACACTGATTCATCTGTGCTCCGAAGCTTCCTGAAGCAGTGTTTTGAAATCGGCCATCACTAAATAAGTCGTTATTTTTTTTTTTTGCCGCACCAAAAATATTCTCGTCGCTTTATAATATTAATATTGAACCACTGTACTCACATGAACTGATTTAAATATGTTTTTAGTACCTTTATGGATCTTGAGAGAGGAAGTGTCATTGCTCCCTATGGAGGCCTCACGGAGCCATCGGATTTCTCATCGGATAACGAAGGTCTTACGGGTGTGGAACGGCATGAGGGTGAGTAATAAATGACAGAATTTTCATTTTTGGGTGAACTAACCTTTTAATTGTGGTTTAAATTTTTGTTGAGCTTTCTGCTAAAGTAATAATAATAAAAAAAATCAATAATATATTTACGTAAATCACAATTTCAATGTTCCATGATATTGCCAGACCCTGACCAAAAGTGTAAAGTACTTGAGTAAATGTAATTAGTTTTGGCTACTTTGTAGTTGTACTGAGTATCAAAGATATTGGCAACGTTTACTCTCTACTTGACTACATTTTTGAGCAAGTAAATGTGCTTTTTACTACATTTGCGATTAATAATGCAATTACAAATTACATTTTTCATGGCAGCTAACATTTTCTGCAGCAGTTTGTTTCTGATATAAAGAAGCGATATCGCCATCCAAGTGCATTGAAGGTATTATATCTTGTGCATTTTGCCTTCACTCCCCCTAAACTTGTCAACAAGGATACTTTACATGAATGTGAGTGCATTAGCAGGTAGTTTCTGATCGCAGGTGTTTGATTTATTAGATGAGGTCATGACTGCAGCTGGTGATGAGGCTCAAACCAGCACATACAGTAGACTTTAACAATTTAATTTTACCTAACATTGTTTTATTTATCCGCTATATTGACAAGACCGTTTAAAGGATATTGGTTTACTTATGGCCACTTGTTGTGTCGACCTTGATTTATTGCAACATTGAGGTGTTCAGTTTTATTTTGATTTTAGAAAATAAACTGGATTTCTCATTTTAAAAATCAATTGTTTCTTATTTTCACTGGCATGTCTCTCAGGACTAGAGCATCTCTGAGCACATTCAGCATGAGTAAAAAATCAGATACTTTAAGACTTTTACTCAAATCGTATTGGAATTGGTTACTTGTATCTTGTAGTGGAGTCATTTTCGTTGTAAGGTATCAGTACTTTTACTCAAGAATGGATTTCAGGTACTCACCTCTGACCCTAACATACAGAATTTAAAATATACACTTCATATAATTTGAACCTGAAAATATTAATTTTGAATTAAAAAAAATGTATTCATGTAATTTGGCAAATAACAGGAACGATGTACTTTTAGTGTCAGAGCACTGCATAAATCACTGTGCATTAAAGTAAGAGAGAATATTAATTTTTGGACATGGCTAGCCTGAACTTACTGGCTTATTTCCTCAAAATGAATGAATGACACTTGACAGTCACGAGTTAAAGCAGAGGACCATCAGAGCGACCTTGAGGCTGATGAATGGACACTGATTAGAGTAATAATCTCATCTGATCTGTCTCACTAGTGCAGATATCAGATGCTCGATCATATAAGGTCATCAACAGTAGCAAACCATCACATGTAAACACGCAGTATTTCATTCATATAGTACAAGAGAACTGGATAAATACACCCAAATCGACACTGCGACACGTTTGAGATGCTTAATATCAAGTGACAATCTGAAAACACATACTTAATTGATTTTAAAGCATATAAACACAAGATGAACCTCTAATCCACACTAGCGAACACAGCTAAAGCTGCAGACGTTACAACACGGTCAAACAGCGGCTGTCTTGTTTCTCCAGCGGTCTTACCTTAACGTGAACGAGATGACACGACGATTATTTGGTAGTTTTAATTAAATACCTTTCAAAGGATCAGTCTTAGGATTTGATATTCATTATGACACTACACTGTTTCCAAAGGCTTCACTCACTGTCAGCTGATCGACTGCTATGATCTGCGCATGCGCAGCAACAGGCGACAGCGACATCTGGAGATCTGGAGGCAATATGGCAGCTTCTTTTTTGAGTGCACTACGTTTGTTTTGACACTACATGCGGGGTCAGAATCAGAAGGTGTTTCCGACACAATGCATCTCATATTCATGGACTGCATCAGATTTGCCAGTTCTTGAGATATTATGCCATGTTCAGACTTTGCATATCCAGATTTGATCCAAATTGTTTTTAAAAAAAAATCTGATTCAAACCACATATTGAGGTGGTTTGAAATGCGATTCCAATCAGATTTTTACAGATGCATCTCTGGCTGCTCAAATCGGATTTCACATTGTCGTTTTGTGTCACTCTTAAAGGATTAGTCCACTTTTAAATAAAATGTTCCTGATAATTTACTCACCCCCATGTCATCCAAGATGTTCATGTCTTTCTTTCGTCAGTCGAAAAGAAATGAAGGTTTTTGATGAAAACATTCCAGGATTATCCTCCTTATAGTGGACTTCAATGGCCTCCAAACGGCTGAAGGTCAAAATTAGTTTCAGTGCAGCTTCAAAGGGCTTTAAACGATACCAGACGAGGAATAAGGGTCTTCTCTAGCGAAATGATCGGTCATTTTCGAAAAAAAATACAACTGTATATGCTTTATAAACACAAAATAATGGCTTGCACGTGCTTACGCTTACGCTGTATGTCCTACGCCTTCCCTATTCTACTTACAGAAAAAAACAAAACTGGCGCCGCATTCGTTCTGTAAGTACAATAGGGAAGGCGTAGGACGTACAGCGTAAGCTTTTGAGGAATACGGAAAGCGGAAGCACGTACAAGGCGATCACTTGTGTTTATAAAGCATATACAGTTGAATTTTTTTCGAAAATGAGCGATGGTTTCTCTAGATAAGACTCTTATTCCTCGTCTGGTATCGTTTAAAGCCCTTTGAAGCTGCACTGAAACTAATTTTGACCTTCAGCCGTTTGGAGGCCATTGAAGTCCACTATAAGGAGGATAATCCTGGAATGTTTTCATCAAAAACCTTAATTTCTTTTCGCCTGACGAAAGAAAGACATGAACATCTTGGATGACATGGGGGTGAGTAAATTATCAGGAAAATGTTATTTAAAAGTGGACTAATCCTTTAATGCGACACACAATGATAACGGGAAAACTGGTAAGGGAAATTCCGGAAGTATTCATAAGGTGTTCAAATGAGGGGCTTTCTCATGAGTGTTGCCAAGTCTGCTGTTTTCCTGCAGAATTGGGCTACTTTTACACTGTTGCCGCAGGTTGTTTTTCATGTCCGTGGGTTGAATCGACCCAAAAATAATGTGATATTTAGCCCTTGGAATGCGAATTTTACCAGGAGAGTCCTGCCAAAAACGCGAATTTTACCCCACCGGAACGCGATTTTTACCGTGGGACCCCCATGATGGCCTAGTTTTGGGCTAGTTTTGAGGAGCAATTGGGCAGGTTTTGTTGTGAAAACCGGGCAACCCTGGGCTTTTTACCTTTTCATAGTTCCTAGAACACTTGGTGGATGTACCCGGATTTTGCCGTTTTCGCACCACAGGAACTAGGAACGATTTTAGTTCCTTTTGGGGGAATTAAATTAGCTCCTATACTTCAGAGCAGGGTCTAAACCAAGAGCTATCGGTGACGTAAGTGTACAATGATTGGTCAAACGCATGTAGGACACCGGCTCCCAGCATTTTTAAAAATCTGTGTAAACATATTTACTTCACAAACATGGAAAACAGCGATAATGGCATTGATTTACCTGTTGTCTGCAGTTCTTTTCTCCGCCTCGAGGATATGTAATACTGCAAATTGTCCCCTACTTTTTGCTCTTTCAGTCGTGTAAATTATGCGTTTACAGGGATTATTTCACAGGGAACAATCCTAGTGGCTAGTTCCTATAACTGAGTTCCTAGAACTATTCGTTGCGAAAGCCCCTATGGTATGTCCAAAGACAGGGCTCTTATTTGGAGAGCGAGACGATGCACCTTCATTTTCCATCTATCACCTATAGTGTACGTACGCCTACGTTGTTACCAAAGCAACCCATGCACAGGTTGGGGGCAGTTGTGGCCTAATGGTTAGAGAGTCGGACTTGTAACCCAAAAGTCACGTATTCGATTCTCAATACTGGCAGGAAACTGGCAATACTGAGCAAGGCACCTAACCCCCAATCACTCCCCAGGTGCCCACTGCTCCGGGTGTGTGTGTCCACAGTTTGCAGTGTGTGTTCACTACTCACTACTCCTAATGCGTGTGCATTGATTTGGATGGGTTAAATGCAGAGGACAAATTCCAAGTCCCGAGTACCACTTAATAGTGTGGACAGTCTGCATGAAAAGATCTGATTTGAGGGGAAAAATCCAATTTGCCTGCAGTCTGAACATAGCCTCAGTGTCTTAAGGACTGTTCCACAGGTGCATGTGCAAAAATTGTTTATGGTTCATTGAACAAACATGAAAAACATTGTTTAAAGAGGTGGTTGATTATGATTTCACTTTTTTAACTTTAGTTAGTGTGTAATGTTGCTGTTCAAGCATAAACAACATCTGCAAAGTTACGACGCTCAAAGTTCAATGCAAAGGGAGATATTTTCTTTTACAGAAATCGCTTTTTAAGGACTACAACAAATGGCTGGTAGGGACTACAATGAGCTTCTTCACTGGTTGGTGACATCACTAACCCTAAAATTCACACAAACCCCGCCCCCCGAGAACACACAACAAAGGGGGTGAGGCCATGTTGGGCTGCTTTAGAGAAGAGGAAGAGTTGTTGTAGTAGAGTGTTGTTCATTTTACGCCGGACTGCTTCACAAACGAGGGTCAATTCAACACTGGATTTGAACAAAAGTTTAACATGACGGCACATGCTAGTGGATGAGTTGAATCAACTCCACAGCAACTACATACATTTATCCACTAACCATTCAGAAACGTCCAGTTTCATTCTAAAAGTTGTAACTTCTTCCTGAGTCTCTCCATCAGTGTCGACTCCGGTTTGAACAATGTAAGGCTGAACACCGTTACTGACAATCCTCATTTTGGCTGCGTGAGATTCTCCAGCTTTGTTGTTGTTGAGCAACCGAAGCGCGAGCTGTTAAAGCTCCGCCCTCTTCTGGATAGACACATTCTGGAGACATCAGAGACTTATATTACATCTTGTAAAAGGGGCATTATAGGTCCCCTTTTAAACTTTCCAGTAAAGATAAGTGAAGCATTTTTTTTTTACGTTATAAACCAGAATCCTTATCCAAATTATAATAGGCCCAATATCAGTTCTAAAGAGAAACAGCACTCTTGTAGCACAGAATCAACAGCTGACTGTTACTTTTATTCATCATGCCATTACACACCTTTTTGACTCAATGGCCTTTTATGAAGCTGACTTTTCCCTGGAGGTTAAAGGCAGGAATGCCCAGTCAGCAGGCCCAAAGAGGGAGGCACAGCATTCTTTTTTTGGATAGGAGTCCCTCTTCCTGGCAGCGGGTGTCCCCCACCCTGAGTTCGAGGAAAAGCCCACAAAGGGATATGTTTATGGAGTTCAGTAGGTCTGGGGTGCATTGTTTGGGATACAATGCCGGGACTGGCTGGAGCCAAACCCCCAGATCAAACACCAGGGTGGGCTGCCCACTGACTGGCCGGCGGCCAGACCGATAGGGACATGTCTGGGCACGCGTGCTCTAATCAGTCACCCGCCCGCCAGGCCGAGTGGTTGGGGAATAAGGAACATTGCTTGTTTAGTCTCTAGGGATGTCCAGCCCAGAGTCCATGGGTTCCAATTTGTCCCAAGCTTTTTGTTATAACCCTCGCATCCATTTCCTTAGTTTCCAACATATGCACGAAACATGCAAATACACAATTTGGGGAACACAAAAGGATAGCAAGGTGATTGAGAAAGGATTTCCAAAAATAATAGGTCCTCTGGGGCTTCGATCATAACAATATTTTGTCATTAACAGAACAGTCAGATTCTGTCATATTTTGGGTTCATTTTAATCCAGCCATATAGTAATTTTTATACAATAGTTGAGTTAAATAAAACTGCCCAGCAGGTTGGGCAAACATTTAACCCAACCGCTGGATTTGTCCATATTTAACCCAACTTGGGTTGTTTTTAACCCAGCATTTTTTAGAGTGTATTTACTAACCCTCAGTCTTTTCAAACTTGCTGATTAGCTTTTTTCCCATATAGTCTGTCAGTTAATATTAGTGACCACGTCTGTCAAGCTACAATACACTCTAAAAAATGCTGGGTTAAAAACAACCCAAGTTGGGTTGAAAATGGACAAACCCAGCGGTTGGGTTAAATGTTTGCCCAACCTACTGGGTAGTTTTATTTAACTCAACTATTGTCTAAAAATGACTGTATTGCTTACTTAAAATGAACCCAAAGTATGTTGGAAATTAACATTTAATATGTTTAATAAATTAACATTTCCTAATAAGTTTAAATTGCTTATTAATAAATGTTCACATTTGATTATTATTGTTGCCTCTAGTAATTATGTGTCTGATTTTTAATTTAAAACCTATTTTGGGTTCATTTTAAGCCAGACATATAGTAATTTTTTAACAATAGTTGGGTTAAATAAAACTGCTCAGCAGGTTGGGCAAACATTTAACCCAACCACTGGGTTAAAACAGCCCAGCATTTTTTGAGTGTATGACAAAAAAACACCATGTACATATCAAAAATATATATGACTCATGCACAATAAGTCATATGATATCTTTTTGTGAGGAAATTTAAAGTAGTTGTTCATTGAAAATAGTCCCATTTGCTGCAGTTCTCAAATCTAATTCTCCATTATTTGTATTCAAACTGAATGGGGATTGATTAGTTTACAAGTTAATTCCAACTGATTCTTTTTGTCGGGATAAGGTTGAATATTTATTGGACTTCTGAGGTCAAGGAAAAGTGAGTTCATTTGGGTGCTGTGTAATGGGTGGAGAGATGAAAGGTGACAGATAGTAATGGAAAACAAAAGATAAGCTCTATTGTTTTGTTATAAACTCGCCGTCTATCTTTTTACCTCACTGGCAATGGCCTTCAGATGTTTTCAACGCATAAACATGATGTTTAAATATAGTTGAAATGTAGCAAAGCAATAAAACTATTTCCATTTGCTTTAACAAGATCCTCAACTGAATTCAGTTTCATATTGTGTTTAAATTTATCTTAACCCTATAAAGCCTGACACATAAAATAATAGTCAGAAAAAGAAAAAATTTAAATGGAAAAGTTTATTGAACTTTTAGACTTTTTTGTTGTTGTTGCGCATCATATTTTTTGCATGAACATCAAAAATATGCAATTTGGTGCGTATGCTGATATTAATGGCCAAAAATGAAATTCTGAAAGCTTGTAAAATAAATCAATGAGATCTTTTTTATAACAGACTACTTACATAAAATGCATATAAATATCAGTCATCACTCTATATCTCCCAATAATGTGTCTGTGCTTAGTTTTATAAAGGCTCAAAACATATAATGTAATACAATACAAGAGAGATGAACAAATAAACATTCCTCAAAAGCATGATGGATCATATTTCATACTCACATTTGAACATGATTTATAAATAAATAATCAAGTAAACCTAAGTTGTTTCAGTTCAGCAAGTGATCAAATTGAAATATTACTATAAAAGTGAAGAATATTCTCTGGGTTAAAAAGTGTGACAACTAGCCCCGGTCTCCCCTATGATGTAATATTGTTGACATTTTCAGTCACTTAATGGTGCTAATTCCTTTCACTGGAACATTGCACAATTTTATTGTTACAAGAAGAAAAGTCCTTTGTTTTCTCCTATCAGATTATGTAGTTTATTGGAGAGTTCCTTTATTTTGTATTGTATTTGAGGCTCCATATATGAGCCCTTAAAGCTCAGGAGAATTCCTGTTGCTCAATACCAGTAGGGTGTTATTGCATATGGCAGGCGAACCACATGTCCTTCCTTCAACAAGCATACAGAGGCAAATTGCTATTATACCAAGAACAATGGTTATCAAACACCGCCGTTCACTCCAAGCTGCTTCAGATGTTATGTTAGATTAGATGCCATGCGCTCATTTATAGTCTAGGGGGAGAAGGCACAAAACTCGGAACTGCTTTTGTGTGCTCCAAAAGAGAAACTTTCACTGACATTGCTTGTAGTGTAGTAGTCCAAGCAACATTGACGTGGGTAAAACAAACAGAGCTATTGTGAAGCTCAATTGGCTCATTTGACATTCTGATGAAACTATTTTTGGTAAAGGACTCAGCAATCGGAGAAAAGAGAACTATACACACAAATGAGGAATTTCTGTCTGTAACATATTGGCACATCAATGTTTGAGTTGTCGTTTAGAAGTACTGTTAGACGTGAAGTACTGTGTAGTACTGTTATTCAGACTGCTGATGTTGGGGGGGGTGTGTGTTTGTGTGTGTTGCAACTTGCAAAGGTTGAAACAATTAATTTCTTTTCAACATCTTATTCCGCACATGCAAAGGGTGACTCGTTATGTTTTTAAATGAAGAACAAATGGGTTAAATTAACCCAAGTTGGGTTAAATATGGACAAACCCAGCGATTGGGTTGTTTTGACCAAGGATGCCGGGCAGTTTTATTTACTATTGTTTAAAAATGACTCAATGTCTGGCTTAAAATGAACCCAAAATAGGTTGGAAATTAAAAATCAGACACATAATTACTAGAGCCAACAATAATAATCAAAATGTGAACATTTATTAATAAGCAATTTAATAAATGTTTATTATTTAATTATTTATTAAACTTACACTCTAAAAAATGCTGGGTTAAAAACAACCCAAGTTGGGTCGAAAATCGAATTATTGTTTGACCAACCTGCAGTTTTATTTTACTCAATTATTGTTTAAAAATTACTGTATTGCTCACTGAAAATGAACCCAAAAAATATTATTTAACATATTTTGGGTTCATTTTAAGCAAGCAATACAGTAATTTTTAAAGTTGGGTTAAATAAAATCGCCCACCAACGTTGGGCAAGCAGTTAACCCAACCACTGGGTCAAAACAACCCAGTCGCTGGGATTGTCCATTTTAATCCAATTGCTTATTAATAAATGTTCATCTTTTTGATTATTATTTTTGCCTCTAGTAATTTTGTGTCTGATTTTTAATTTCCAACCTATTTTTATTTTTTTTTAAGTCAGCCATTTAGTAACTTTTAAACAATACTTCGGTTAAATAAAACTACCCAGCAGGTTGGGTAAACATTTAACCCAACCGATGGGTTAAAACAACCCAATTGCTGGATTTGTCCATTTTGTAATGTAATGTAATGTACAGCGCTTTTCACATAGATGCTACTGTTTTAATGTTATTAAAGTTAAAAGTTATTTACAGTGTTTCATTGGCGTATACTTCACAAGTCAACATCTTCATCAATTAGTCATTAGGTTGATCATTTACCTGGAGAATGTGGTGAATCAGAACTTTGAAAAGTCTGAATATCTGATCATGAAAACATTGAGCAGAAAGTCAGAGAGAGAGAGCAAGAGTGAGGAGGTTAAACACGCCTCCCTCTATAAACTGTGGATGTAAGTGTTGACACTAGATTCATTTCGTCAGAGACTGGACACTGAAGCAGCAGCTCATCAGTAAAAAGCAAGATACTGTAGATAGAGGACATTCAGTCCAGACATTAACAACTAATTTAGGATTATTTATGATGTTTTGTCCAGAATCACGCTATAAAAGTGCAAAATGGACAATGTTCTGACAGGAACTTTGTAGCCAAGATGATGAAGGCTCTTTGGGCATTCAGGTATGAGATTTCTTATAGCTTATCAATACATTTAATACAAATATAGATCTAATCACACTGATCATTTGGAGTAAGTAGCTTTTATAATTGCAAAGTTAAAAATGATCAAACAAGATTAGAAGGTGCTTTATATTATTGAATGTATGCTATATGAAGTTATAGGCCTATTTCAAGTTCATTATGCACATTTCATCATTTACAACTGTTCATCACAGATTATGTTTGCAACTGCATACACTTAAATGTGCAATTTAATGTGTGTAGAGTATCAACAAATAATCAATAATTTCTTGTCAATGTTCTTCAATTATTGCATGATTATTTGTGTCTATGTGAGGATTTGTCTCATTTTGAACTGTTTAAATTGTGACTTTTTGCTGCTGTCTGCTTCCTTCCTGTGATTTGTGTAATAATTTAAACAGATGCGTAAAGGTGCTGTAAACTGTAGTGATTTCTTTTGGAAACCAATTATATGTTAGTTTACTTAAAGGGTTAGTTCACCCAAAAATTAAAATAATGTCATTTATTACTCACCCTCATGCCGTTCCACACCCGTAAGACCTTCGTTCATCTTCAGAACACAAATTAAGATATTTTAGTTGAAATCCGATGGCTCCGTGAGGCCTTCATAGGGAGCAATGACATTTCCTCTCTCAAGATCCATAAAGGTACTAAAAACATATTTAAATCAGTTCATGTGAGTACAGTGGTTCAATATTAATATTATAAAGCGACGAGAATATTTTTGGTGAGCCAAAAAAAACTAAATAACGACTTATACAGTGATGGCCGATTTCAAAACACTGCTTCAGAATCGGAGCATAATGAATCAGTGTATCGAATCATGATTCGGATCGCGTGTCAAACCGCCAAACTGCTGAAATCACGTGACTTTGGCGCTCCGAACCGCTGATTCGATACACTGATTCATTATGCTCCGATGCTTCCTGAAGCAGTGTTTTGAAATCGGCCATCACTGTATAAGTCGTTATTTAGTTTTTTTGGCGCACCAAAAATATTCTCGTCACTTTATAATATTAATATTGAAGCACTGTACTCACATGAACTGATTTAAATATGTTTTTAGTACCTTTATGGATCTTGAGAGAGGAAGTGTCATTGCTCCCTATGGAGGCCTCACGGAGCCATCGGAATTCAACAAAAATATCTTAACTTGTTTTACAAAGATTAATGAAGGTCTTACAGGTGTGGAACGACATGAGCGTGCGTGAGTAATAAATGACATTATTTTCATTTTTGGGCGAACTAACCCTTTAATGCTGGGTAGATAAATATAAGTTTGTTGTAAATTTGTGACTGGCTGAGTGCATATTATTCCTATACTGCACTTTAATATAGATGGTCTCAAAGCTAAAAGAAAAGAACTAAAAAAAGATACAAAACTCCTATTTTAATTCCATGGAGTCTGTCTCACATTATCAAATTATTTAAACATAAGCCCCGCCCCTTTCACATAATTTAACTCGCTTCAGCATGTTATTGGGATTATTCAAACAGAAGCTCCACCCCCTTTTCTACGCAATGCGAGCAACAGCCCGCCTCTTTCATGCGCTTCATCGCCTAATTAACATAAAAGCCCCGCCTCCTCACTCCCTTCACCACTTCATTTAAATTATCGCTCCGCCTCCCTCACGCGCTTCATCCGACATCGTTCAGCGGCTTCAGCTAGGCGCGCTTAACCGTCCAAACCTTCCGCTGCTCACTGTATTAGACCGATATATGGCTCAAAACATTACCGTTATCTCTCATATCGGTGCTTTTGTTACTTTGTAAAAATTCCGCCCAAAAGGAAGAAACGGTTCACCTCAGATGCTCTCGATTTCTCCCATGTAAGTAGCTCTGGGTTTCATAAGCTAACGTGTCTCTGTTAGCCTCTTGTGTATGTTTGACTCAAGACAGGTGAAGTTGTTTTGAACTCTTGAATGCTTTCAGTCTGAATTAACGCGTTATGTTATGGAGTTTTTAAGATAAATAACATATTACTTTAAAACCGGTAGCTGCTAGATCGCTAATTGACGGTTAGCAATAAATGAGCCTGTAATTTAAACCTTATCGCGAATATCTTCTGAGGAATAAACACTAATGATATCATTAATAAACCACACAAATTTCCCTAATAGCTAGACAGGCATATGAGCGACATTTTGTATTAAATCGGCGAAAAAGTCTTGTGGAATTGGCGCCTCATTCATTTCCGGATGATATTCACTGTATTTATGATTTATATTCATTGTTTTGATTGATTTTATTGTCTTTGTGTTGATTGAACGTTAGCTAACCTTCTGGCAAGGTTCTGTCAAAGTCATGAACAAACGTTCTTCCAGTGACATTAATAGAATAGTTATGTTTTATAATAATATTTAATAATCTTTCAAAGTTATCTGGTCTTTATTAATGTTCTCAACTTTAGCACAAAAGTTGGACGTCTGTTGTTTATATTTATGTATTTGTGCGTGTGTGTGTAATTATATATATATATATATATATATCACTACCGTTCAAAAGTTTGGGGTCAGTAAGATTTTTTTTATGTTTTAAAAGAAGTATCTTCTGCTCACCAAGCCTGCAATTATTTTATTAAAAATACAAACAAAAACAGTAACATTGTGAAATATTATTCCAATTTAAAACAGCTGTTTTCTATGTCAATATACAGTAAAGTGTAATTTATTCCTGTGATCAAAGCTGAATTTTCAGCATCATTACTCCAGTCTTCAGTGTCACATGATCCTTCAGAAATCATTCTAATATGATGATTTGATACTCAAGAAACATTCATTATTATTATCAATGTTAAAAACAGTTGTGTACACATTTTCTTCAAAATTCTTTGATGAATAGAAAGTTAAAAAGAACAGCATTTATTTAAAATAGAATATTTTCTAACATTATAATTGTCTTTACTGTCACTTTTGATCAGTTTAACTCATCCTTGATGAATAAAAGTATTGATTAATTTTATTTCTATCCCCCAAAGATAAAATAAAAATTCTTACTGACCCCAAACTTTTGAACGGTGGTGTTTAATGTTACAAAAGATTTAGATTTCAGACAAATGCTGTTCTTTTGAACTTTCTATTCATCATAGCATCATGAAATCAAAATGTAAATAACTGTTTTCAACATTGATAATAATCATAAATGTTTCTTGAGCATCAAATCATCATATTAGATTGATTTCTGAAGGATCATGTGACACTGAAGACTGGAGTAATGATGCTGAAAATTCAGCTTTGATCACAGGAATAAATTACACTTTACTGTATATTGACAGAAAACAGCTGTTTTAAATTGGAATAATATTTCACAATGTTACTGTTTTTGTTTGTATTTTTAATAAAATAATTGCAGGCTTGGTGAGCAGAAGATACTACTTTTAAAACATAAAAAAAAATCTTACTGACCCCAAACATTTGAACGGTAGTGTATATATATATATATAATATATAACTAGTTTCAGAACATCCAGAAAACATTCAAAAGTGACACTCCCATAATGTTACAAAATGATAAAATGTGCACCCTTAATGTGCACAAAACTAAAAAACAAAAAACGTTTTGAACATTCAGAAATAACATTAATAGTAACATATTTTTGTTAATTGGGAATCAGCTTGATTTTGTTTTTTTTTTCTTCTCCACCCATACATCTCATAAACGTCAGTATACGTTTCACTCCTGTTATAATCATGATAAATAATACACGTTTTGTCAACGTGTAATATAGTATTTTATTATTGTTTTGTTATTGTACACTTTCTGTATATAATTTTTTTTACATTTTTTTTTTTAAGAGATGCACTGATATATCGGCCAATAATCGGTATCAGCCGATAAAAGCAAATGTTCAGACTGTCGGCTATCAGCCGATAAATTAAAAACAGCCGATAGTCAGTGTCGATTATATCCTGTCAATCAAAAGAGGGCAGGAAAATGCACTGAATTTGTGCTTTGTGAAAAGAAAATGCTAAGAAACCAGTTTGATGTTCAATATTAATAGTAATTATATGAATTGATACCATTCAGAAAGTTAAGAAATATTAATTTAATCTTCAGAATTTAATGTGTTAATTAATTTGAGTAATGTTTGTTTATAACTGAAACAAGTTGATGAAATGGAGAGAATAAAGGATTTATTTGCATTTCTTTCAAAATATAATAATTAAAAATGATTAATTACTAATTATAATGAAATTATCATTAATTTAAAAGAAGGTATAAAAGGCAGAACCCCTAAACTACCGGTATCGGCAGATATCACTCTGAATAATTGGCTTTTGCTATCAGTGGGGAAATTTAGTATCGGTGCATCTCTAGAAATTTCCATTCCTACATATATGTACTAAATAACTCTATTTTGACATTCCTCATTTACAATTTCTTTTTTCTTGCAGGTGTTCGTGAACTACGACAACAGCTTAGGGGCTTTTGTCTACCGTGAGCAGTTTGATTTCAACGCGGAGCCCCCTTGGGATCCTAGCTGATAGCTGGAGAGGTCGCCCTCTGACCTGTCCCTGTAGGTTCACATTGCTGTAACCTCACATGTGGTGTGCTACCATACAATTCAAGTGCAACAGGAAGTTCTGATTTTGGTCATACCGCCCACCTATAAATCAAAGGAGTTGCAATTCCGTCTTAGCTGTTTTTAGACCCGCTTTGAGAATAGATTGCCAAGGTCAATGGAAGTCAGTGACTCTTCTGACCTGCTGGGAGCTCTGATCGATGTCCACTGCAGGAGTCTTTCTGCTGTGACGTAAAACATGATATTGTGACATTGAATGTGCCATAGCTATTTTTACAGTTTAAATAACAGAGAATGAAAATAAATAACTCACATTTGGGGTCCATGAGCACCAACAGCACTTTAAAGGTTCACTTCAGAACTAATATTTCCTGGTAATGTCATCCAAGATGTTCATGTCTTTCTTTCTTCAGTTGAAGAGATTAAGGTTTTTGAGGGAAAACAATCCAGAATTTTTCTCCATATAGTGGATTTCAACAGTTACCAACGGGTTGAAGGTCCAAATGTCAGTTTCAGTACAGCTTCAAAGAGCTCTACATGATCCCAGACGAGGAATAAGTGTCTTATCTTTATATACTTTTTAGCCACAAATGCTTATCTTGCACTGCTCTACGATGCGCCACACATTACGTAATCACGTTGGAAAGGTCACGCGTGTGACGTAGGCGGAAGTACTGAGAAAGTGTTTACAAATCGAAAATGCAAAGACCAAGTCAAACACCCTTTACAAAAAAAAGGTAAAACAACGATGCTGGACGATTTTGAAGTTGGAGGAGAAAATGAGATGGAGTTTTTCGCCCTATCGCGGTACTTCCACCTACGTCACACGTGACCTTTCCAATGTGATTACGCAATGTGTGGCGCATTGCAGAGCAGTACATGATGAGCATTTGTGGTTAAAAAGTATATCATTTTTATTTTATTTTTTTAGAAAAAAATTGTTTCTAGATAAGACTCGCATTCCTCGTCTGGGATCATGTAGAGCTTTTTGAAGCTGCACTGAAACTGACATTTGGACCTTCAACCCGTTGGTAACTGTTGAAGTTGTTGAACTGTCGGAATGTTTTCCTCAAAAACCTTAATTTCTTTTCACTAAAGAAAGACATAAACATCTTGGAAGACATGGGGGTGAGTAAATTATCAAGACATTTTAATTCTGAAGTGAACTAATCCTTAAAGTCATCGTTCAACACACTGATGCTCGACTTGATTTTTGTTTTTGTCTGTTTGTTTTTGCAGTAGATATCGCTAGGACCCAAGAGCTCTGAGGGTTCTCATAAATAAGTGACCTGCTTTATGCCAGTCAGAACATCAGATTACTGATTAGTATGAAGGAAACTCTGGATGAACTCCAATATTCTGTTGAGCTGCTGGAAGGAAGCGCAGCTCTCAGAGATGTGATCGATAAACACATTCATGATCAAACACTTGTAAGTATACCAAAGGCATTCTTCTGTGGTGTTGTTTTATTTATTGTGCCTTTTTTTGTACCAAAGCGTGATGTATGTTGGTCTTTTTTAGGCACTGAAGAGTGCGTTTTTTGTTGCTGACCTTGGGGTGATTGTGCAGCAGCAAATTTGCTGGAGAACTAAAATGGACCAGATTCGGCCTTTCTACGCGGTCAAGAGCAACAGCAGCCCTGTGGTTGTTGAAATCCTGGCTGCTCTTGGAACTGGCTTTGTCTGTTCAAACAAGGTGAACATAAAGTATAAAAATCGTCTCATACCTCATCGCTTAGTGTCCTAAAATAAGTCTCCTTCTATATTTGTGTCTGTTTGAAAGCTATTTTTAAAATACCTTTTAAAACATATTATTACCTTCATCTGTTTTGGCTTCTGTGCTTGTCTCTCAGCATGAGCTGGACTTGGTGAAGGGCTTTGGCGTCCCATCTCAGGACATCATTCTCGGTGGCACTTGTAAACAGCTCTCCCATATTAAATACGCGGCCAAACACAACATTCCCCTCCTTGTTTGCGATAATGAGGCAGAGTTGAGGAAGATCGCACGCTGCCATCCCAAAGCAAAGTGAGTTGTACAGTCACATTGTGCTGACTACGGTTGTCACTAGGGGTGTAATGGTACACAAACATGACTGTTTGGTCATGTTGTGGTACGGGTTTGGTACAGCATCGGTACAGCAATTGCTCATTTTTTCTTTTTTTAATTAAACAGTGGTTTATTGAACATTGTGTATCTCTTTAAATAAATTCAGTTATAATTAACATTTTCTTAAGGATAAAAATCTCTCTCAGTTAAAGGATTAGTTAACTTCAGAATACAAATTTCCTGATTATTTACTCACCCCCATGTCATCGAAGATGTTTATGTCTTGCTTTCTTCAGTCGAGAAGAAATTAAGGTTTTTGATGAAAACATTCCAGGATTTTTCTCCATATAGTGGATTTTACTGGGGTACAATGGTTTGATCCAAAAACATCCGAATTGCAGCTTTAAATCAAATAATAAGAATTCTTAACAAACTAAGTATACCTTCAAAACATACAAGGGAAACAAAAAAACGCACACAAAAAGTGCTTTCCAGATAATGGCTTTTCTCAGTATTATTGCTGTTTACATATTACTGATGATATCATAGACAGCGGCAAGTCTAATAGGCTGCATTCACAATAATGCACAGGGGTTTTTAGCACTAATCTTCATCATGCACTTGCTTTCTGCAATAGGGTGTTATTGCTGTTGACATCTGAGAGCTGCTGTGAGAGAGAGGAGATGGCCATACCGTTCGGCTCCACGCTGAAGGACTGCAGACATCTGCTGGAGTGTGCCAGAGAGCTCAGCCTGCGCGTTACGGGAGTCAAGTGAGTCTGTCTGGAGGTTAGAGAGGATATTTACAGAGCCCTTAAAGGGACGGGAGGAAAAATTATATGTCAATGCTTTTGCATTCTCTCGCGAAATGTTTGTGTTCCCCATGAAACTTTGTGAATGAACGTAAAGTTTCTCGGGGGAATGTAAACATTTTGCGAGAGAACTCAAATGCATTTTAAAATATTAGTATTGTAATTGTACTGGAAAATTAACTTTTTTTTTTTTATGAATTAAACTACTTTGTATTTTACAGTACATTACAGTATTATTGCAATAGAAATATATTTCTTTTAAATTTTTATATTTAGAAGAAATTATATTTTTCATGTAATAATTTTAATAATATTTATGATTATCTTAATTTCTTTGCTTTCAAACGTTAAACCATTGAGCTTTTATTTTGGTGGAAAACCATAGGGGGACATTAACGCTGCTCTTTGTTTTTAACATTTATTTAAACGGTTCTCGTTACGAATAGAGGGTATGCACGTGACGTCACCGTTGACCGTTACGACTGCGGTCACGCCCGCTGAGTGGCAAAAGACTGAGCGGCAGCATTGGTTTTCAGCGTGAATGCCGTGAAAAACACACAAAACACATCCAAAACGGGAAAGAGCTTTGTGATTGACTGTACAAATAGCTTTGACACACAACCTGAGGTATATATTTAAAAACTGAAGCAAATGGATCACTGCAATTCACAGAAACAGCTGGACTCCAGCATAGAAACATGGATTTGCAGTTTTCATTTTGTCAAATTGTTGGATTTTGAGGTAAAATCATACCGTGTATATTTTATTGTTATATATTATGTTGACAAATCATTTCAAAATCATAAATATTTTCCATCTTATATTCTGCATTATTGGGTGTTTTTCAACAACACTGACAAAAACTATACTATAAAACTATATATGTTTTAGGGCTGGAAAATATGACGATATAACATTGATATAAGTGATCACTCGGATTTAAACCTACTGTAACACAGTTCGTATATGTGGGAAGAAGGAGGCGGGAACCGGCGAACTTTCAAACAAAAACTTTAATATAAAATAAACCAACAAAACGAAAGTAATGCCGGCAGACCCTCGCGGACGTCTGCCGGCCAAACAAACATAATAAAACATAATGTAAAGTCCAGGCCTGGTCGCTCCTCCTTTTATGCTCCCGGAGCTCCTCCGTGAGGGACTCGAGGCCGGTGCGCCTCACAGGTGACGATCATTAACACTCGCGTCACCGGCCTCGCGCCGTTCCCTCACGGCTCTCGCCCGCCCTGCTCGTCACACCTACCTATGTAGTTAATATAAAATATTCACAGGCAGATTTGCTTTATGTATTTCCCCGGCGTCAAATCAGGCACATATGAATGTCAGGAAACACGACTCCTGGCTGCATGTCAATATCCATGGATTAGGTTTATTTGACAAGTTGTAAGGAACACTATCGAGTCCAACCTGTAGTGTAATCGTTAGTTTTACTCGCGTTTTCGCAGTTTCCCGTTACATCCAGTCACGCAGCAGGTTCTTCTGCCACTCAGTCCAGCTGTGTCGAAGTGACGTCGATGCATACCCTCTATTGGGGAAGATGGTTAGCGTGTGTTACGTTCTCAGATGCAAATTATAAGCAACTCAAACACACAGCACTTGCAGATGATCGCACTAGGCCATATAATATTCTCACAACCAACCGATTTTTACTTTGAACCCTGGCTAGCATGCTAATAGTGTCCCGCAAATGGTGCTGCGAGCTCATGCAGCCACAATATATCATGCATGAAATAAATGTATTATAAAACATAACATTTTGCAGTTTATTTAGTAATTGTTTAAGGCCATTTCGCAATTTCAATCATCAAAAAGTAACCAGTCTTCCCTCCCAAACCAACCAACAATTTTTTTTTTTTCTGATTTACGCAATTCACATAGGTTATACTTTTACGGAAATCTGTATAAAATCTGTACAAATACTGAAAAATCACATCCCTGGGATATGATGTTGGCAGGCGACGCAATGACACGGGTCGTTTCACTGGTTAAAATTGTTGGAACAGAAGTACACAAGTCAGCAAAATATGTAATATTGTTCTAGTGGTTTTTGGATATTTTAATACAAAATTCTTATATTGTACCTTTTAAATGTGCATATTTAGGATTTTAAACCTACTAGTAAGTGTGTTTTTATTATAGCAGTAATTGTAAAGTGACTTGTGATGGGTAATCAATATAATTACTAAGCTCAGTGAATTTGTATTCCTTTTACCATTTCACATTTAGTCTGCTTTTGTTTTTATTTCATTTCATTTTTAGTTTAGTGAATTTAACTTCTGCTTATTTTTGTTTTTAGATTGTAATGTTGTTTCAGTGTTAGAATGTAATGTGATTTTAACTCTTTTTTTTTGCACAAAACACAAAGCATAGCCTTCAGCATGAACATTGTTTGTAGGACAACATTGGGCAGGATGTGAAGAAAAATAAATTGTGTATATATATATATATTACACTTGCGTGCCATGTGACCATTAACTGACAGCAGAGAACCGTGAACATGCTAATTATTTAAGTGTTAATTTAAATTCTCAAGCAGTATTTCAAGAAAATATTTTATGTCTCAGAGGTTTGGCTGACAAAAAAATGTTGGAACTCCTGCTAGATATTAAAGCAAGTGTGTAAACAAATGAGGGTGTTTCTTAGAACTAACTTAATTTTTCATATGGACGGGCTCTAATGAGTTATGCACCATTATGCCAAGGGCATTTATAAAGCAAGGGAATGAGGTAGGTTTTGATTTCATGCTGTTGGTTTCATGCTTTGCTCACAGATTCAACATTCCCAGTTGTTGTCAGGATGCACAAGCGTTCTCTCGTGCTGTGTCCGATGCCCGCTGTGTCTTTGATATGGGGGTGAGTCATCGCTCATGGAGTCATGGATCAAATTTTCATATGCAGGGCTCCAGACTAACATTTGAGAGCAGTAGAACCGGTGCCACTAAGTTCTACAGATGGTGGCACCAGCACATGATTTGGTGGGGGGAGGGGGATTTTTAATCATAAAGGTAATTTAATCATAAAATTACTATTGTTTTGCATTAACAAGTGCAATAACTAATAATTTTACATGTTTATTTCTTGAAAATGCACATTTGATAGTAAAGCATTGAGTTTGAGTTGAGATGCAGATAAAATGTACTTTTATTAACAACAGTAATATGTAAAATAAATGTATTATAAATAAATAAAAAAATACAATTTAAATTGGATAATATTTAGAGCTTTGAAGTGCTGGAAAAAGTGTGAAGCATTTTAAAGTCCTTGAAAAGCGCTTGAATTTCCTCTCCAAAAGGTTGTACGAACCCTGAAATGAATAATGTAAAAACATTCGACTATTTCTGCCACAATAAAATGGTTACAGTTAGCGTTACTACATTAAATCCATGGTGAATATTGGTGATTTGTGGATTGTAAAACCTTCTATAACATGTTCGTTCATGGCACAATGTTTCTTCTGGTTTCCACGTTAGCGCTGGTTGATCTGCACTGAATTTCAATTCCTCTCACTAGATCTTGCGGCGATGTTATTAATACTGCGCTGAATTCAAACATGGATCTCTGCGCTGTGTAGTAAACCTGTTCTAAATGCTGTCTAATATTGGTCTGAGCTGATAAACTGTCCGCGCTGCACAGCTCATATGAGAAGGTTTTGTTTTGTTTGCCGTTTGATGTTTCTCATTTGAAACAAAAATGGCAGCTCTTATCATTTGGGTAATGTGGTGGTCACACCAGTGTGACCTCTAACAAAATTTAGTCACACTGGCAAGTAAAAAGGTCGCAGTCTGGAGCCCTGATATGATTGTTCCTTTTGTGCCATGATTTTCCCTTCTGGATCAAGAGGGATTGATATTTATTATGCAATCAGCAGCTAAAGTGACATTTTGATAAAGTATTTATTTCCCTCATGGTAACGTGTTATAAATGAATTTGATCCTAGGAGGAGCTCGGCTTTGAGATGAATATTCTGGACATTGGAGGCGGCTTTGATGGAAGTGAAGCACAGTTAGACAAGGTAATGTATTCTAATGTACATTTGCAAGATGCAAATCTGGAGTGTTGAGGGTATTTACAGAGCGCCTAAAGGGACATGGTGATGGGAGGAAAAATTAAATGGCAATACTTTTGCGTTCTCTCGCAAAAATGTTTGTGTTCCCCATGAAACTTTGCGAATTAACGTAAAGTTTCACGGGGGAATGTAAACGTTTTGCGGGGGAACGCAAAAGCATTTTAAAATATTATTGTAATTGTGCTGCTGTTCTGGAAAATAAAACTTTTTTTTTTTTAATTAATTAAACTACTTTGTAGTTTACAGTACATTACAGTATTATTGCAAGATTTTTTTTTTTGCAATCATAAATGCTTTTCCCCTAAGCATTTAGTGTTGTTTTTGTCTGCAGGTTCACCAGATGCTTAAACCCATGCTGGACATGTATTTTCCTCTCTCGACTGGCTTGTCAATAATCGCCGAACCCGGAGCTTATTATGTGTCATCTGCTTTCACGCTGGCCGTGAATATAATCGCTAAGACAACAGTGGCTCGGGATTGCAGCGATCAACCACACAGTGAGTACTAGTCGATGTTTATATCAGATATTCATGATATATTGTGGCTTTTATTTTGATGGGGATATATTGAGATAAATATTGGATCATCTGAAAGGAATGTTAATATATGGTAACCATTTATTTTAGTGTTAAACATGTTAAATGTATACTTGAATAACAATACTTGATTGTATAATTACACTGTAGCAATTACACCACAAAATAAAGTGTAACCATATAATAATATTTTAATGATTTTGAAAGTAGTCTCTTATCACTAAGGATGCATTCATTTGGTCAAAAATACAGCAGAATATTAGAATGATTTCTGAAGGATCATGTGACTGGAGTAATGAAGCTGAAAATTCAGATTTTCATCACAGGAATAAATTACATTTTAAAATATATTCAAATAGAAAACAGTTATTTGGCCGCCATCTAATGGCGTGATAATGTAACTTTTACTGAAGTCAAAATGGACCCTTTCTCATAACCAAATACGGCATATTATTTATATAAAATATATTATTTATTGAACAGTAATATTTAAATTAACAATAATATCCATTTTAAAAGTATAAGAAGTTTGTACAGTAGGAAATAAACACAAGCATGGAAAAAGTACAAAAGCAGTGCTCTAGTTAATACAGGATTTAAGTTAAATAAAAATATAAAGTTATGAAACTTAACGTAGCCAAATCGATTTGCTCTGGAACAAGTAATAGGTTAATAAGACCAAAGATTGCCCATTTGATATACCCAAAATGTATTATTCCTCATGTTTAAATGCTATCTACATAAGAGCTAGAGGCAAATTCCCGAAGGACTGGCCGAGACGAAGCTGTTCTCTGTGGGTACACGAGCACTGAGCGGCTGCTGACGGCCTGGAGCTCACATCTCCGAAAACATCAAAACAATTAGTCAAATAGGCACTATGTTTATATATAAATTGCATATTTGAGGTTTAAACAACTACATTCTTGCCTAAAAACTCTTAAAACTGCATTTCATGATACAATAACAGTAGTACTTATAAAATTGTAGTGGGTTTGCTCCTCCACCATTGACGCTCACTGTGAGAAATGCTGCCAGTATAGATCCGGCAAAAACAAGTGGAATGATACAAATTGTGAAATGGTTAGTAGAATATCACATTGCTGGAAAAAGCTCTTAGCCAATCAGAGAACCAGAACTTAAAGTTGTATAAATATATTGCAATATCACTCTTATGATTAAATATTAAATATGTCTAATAGGTGATACATTGATCATCGGGTATTTATTAAACTCATGTTTGTGTTTTTCAGAAGTACTGTCAGCAAACGATGAGCCAGAGTTTCTCTACTACATGAATGATGGTGTTTATGGGTCGTTTGCCAATAAGCTGCTGTGTGAAGATTCAATATCGACGCCTTTGGCGCACAAGGTAAATATTTTTCAGTTTCTCCTAAAGAATGTGGCATTGACCCAATGCATAAACATGTACAGATCAAGTTATTTTTAATGTAATTTTTTTAAGTATAATAATCTCCTTTCTCATTGACCCGATCACAGGCCAGTGATTTTAAATAAAGCTGACATACTCTCAGTGGTCATGTGTAATGTGCTGTTTTCTCAGGAGCTGAGCACAGAAGAGCCACTGTTCTCCAGCAGTCTGTGGGGTCCGTCTGCTGATGATCTGGATCAGGTGGTGGAGCGATGTCTGCTGCCGGAGCTCTGTGTAGGAGACTGGCTGCTTTTCAGCAACGCAGGAGCCAACGGTCTGGGGTCTGAACACAAACCGCCCGTCTTCTACAGCATCACTGAATGCGACTGGTATGAAGTTTGTGTCTTGGTGCCACTGTAAGTGGAATGTCAAAGCTTTTGCTTTTGTTTTGATTTTTAATCAAGTTGTTTTTCTTCTCTGCAGGCAAGAGATTCATAATTGTGGTGTCAATTTGGACACCAGTATGAAGAACTTCTCTCTGGGACCATGTTGCCTGCAACCAAGCATGTCTGAGGCATCCGTTTCTACCCCAGCTTAACATAAAGCCACTTATTAATGTCATTGATTTGTAAAGACTGACTTTAAGCGCTTAAGAACCTGAAATCTTCTCCGAAGCTTCAGATGCTTCTAGGAAGTTTGTCTAGGACCAGAGCTGAAGAAGTGTTTTTGACCAGAACAACTTCATAGCCATTGGAACTGATGGATATACAGCAAATAGTTGCGATTAGCTTTAACAAATGGGCGTTTACAGATATACTTAATTAATATTTAAGTCTGTTTTATAAATGTATACACATTGCATATATTTCCTCTAAGTGACTCGATCATGTACCCAACAGGGGGAAGTTATTTATTAAACCTCAAGTCTAGTTTCATGACATCATAAGATGCTTTTCAAGAAATGTGCACTTGTTTTTATTTGTTTTAATGTTTTAAACTGGATAATTGTGATATTCGTCCTATTTGAACTGTTGCAGGAATAGTCCAGCAGAGCAACGTGTTGTTTTTGTGGACAAAATACAATGGAAACTTTGTAAACTGTTGTAATCTCTCGCCCAGAAAGCGCCTTACGCAAGTATGCAAATGCAAGCGTCTGGTACAGTTGTACATATGTATGTGTTGCATTGCTGTGACAAGCAAGTTATTGAGTTTTAATGAAAGATGTGTGCGGTGCAGTGAGGAATTCATAGCGTTATGAATTGTAGATGCATTTTGCAATGCAATATTGCACAAAATTGAGATTGCATGGCTAGAGGCGTCTTTCAGGCCCGAGTTGGTGCTTTTCTAAGCAGTTGTCTATGAGCAGCTCGGATATCAAGCATTATCTCGGCATTACGTGTGTTCTGTCCAGGACGTCTCTGCTTTTGTGCAAGTGTGTCTCAGAACGTGTGGAAGATGGTTGGAGCAAGTGGTGCTGGTTGAAGTGAGCGGAAGCTGTTGTGTTGCTCTTTACTTGCAAGATCCAGGCAAGTGCTGTGGTTTCTTACCCTGTTTTGTCAACGGATGAAAAGGAATTTGATATGTGAAATGTGTTTGTTTAGTGTTCAATGTCAGAGCATAAACTATAGACTGTTTGCCGTTTACAGCATTTACCGTGTACAGATTTGCTGTCAATAAAATGGCATTAAGTGGCCTTGTGGATTCATTTACTTTGCCTTTATTGTAAAAGTTCATTTTTAAACTTGTGAACAAATAGATAGAAACTTCATTTTAGTTTGCCAATTGATTACCAAATCTGAAATCAATATTTTTGTCATACTACTGAAAATGGGTGAGAAAACAGTGTTTAAAAATGTATTTATTTCTGTATGCAAAAAATTATTCAACTTCATGGAAGTCCATTTAAATAAGTCAAGTCAAGTCACCTTTATTTATATAGCGCTTTTTTTTACAATGCAGATTGTGTCAAAGCAGCTTTACATTGATAACTGGTACATAATTGTATTAAATTTAATAATAAGAGCAATAACACTTTATTGTAAAGTCCTGTTAATGCATTAAGTAAAACCACTTATTAACTAAGCCTGGAAACCACTTATTAACTAAGATTAATAAATTCTCTAGAAGTATGTTAACTAATGTAGTTAAATGTAACCTTACTGTAAAATGTTACTAAACAAAATATTCTTGTAATATTGTAAAATATAGGTCAAGTCAAGTCAAATTTATTTATATAGCGCTTTTTACAATTGGTAATTGTTTCAAAGCAGCTTTACATATTAGAAGCACAGAAAAAAGATAAGTGGTTAAAAATAAGCTGTACAAGCAAGCGTGGTAATATGTAACATATACAAGATGGTGCTACATTAAGCCAATGTCGGCTGACTCCCAGGGGTGGAAAAAACCCCCTAGGAGAAAAACCCAG
>RJVU01051648.1:5399283-5413203 GCA_003731715.1 Anabarilius grahami
GGATATCAAGCATTATCTCGGCATTACGTGTGTTCTGTCCAGGACGTCTCTGCTTTTGTGCAAGTGTGTCTCAGAACGTGTGGAAGATGGTTGGAGCAAGTGGTGCTGGTTGAAGTGAGCGGAAGCTGTTGTGTTGCTCTTTACTTGCAAGATCCAGGCAAGTGCTGTGGTTTCTTACCCTGTTTTGTCAACGGATGAAAAGGAATTTGATATGTGAAATGTGTTTGTTTAGTGTTCAATGTCAGAGCATAAACTATAGACTGTTTGCCGTTTACAGCATTTACCGTGTACAGATTTGCTGTCAATAAAATGGCATTAAGTGGCCTTGTGGATTCATTTACTTTGCCTTTATTGTAAAAGTTCATTTTTAAACTTGTGAACAAATAGATAGAAACTTCATTTTAGTTTGCCAATTGATTACAAAATCTGAAATCAATATTTTTGTCATACTACTGAAAATGGGTGAGAAAACAGTGTTTAAGAATGTATTTATTTATTTCTGTATGCAAAAAATGATTCAACTTCATGGCAGTCCATTTAAATAAGAGCAATAACACTTTATTGTAAAGTCCTGTTAATGCATTAAGTAAAACCACTTATTAACTAAGCCTGGAAACCACTTATTAACTAAGATTAATAAATTCTCTAGAAGTATGTTAACTAATGTAGTTAAATGTAACCTTACTGTAAAATGTTACTAAACAAAATATTATGTCTCTTGTTGCTATATGTGACCCTGGACCACAAAACCAGTCATAAGGGTCTTTTTTTTTTTTTTTCTTTTTTTCAGATTTATACGTCATCTAAAAGCTGAATAAATAAACTTTTTCAATTGCTGTATGGTTTGTTAGGGCATTATTTGGCCGAGATACAACTATTTGAAAATCTGGAATCTGCAGGTGCAAAAAAATCAAAATATTGAGAAAATCGCCTTTTTTAAAGTTGTCCAAATGAAATTCTAAACAATGCATATCTACTCACAAAAATGAATTTTTTATATATTTGTGATAGGAAATTTACAAAATATCTTCATGGAACATGATCTTTACTTAATATTCTAATGATTTTTGGCATAAAAGAAAAATCAATAAATTTGACCCATGCAATGTATCATTGGCTATTGCTACAAATATACCCGTGCGACTTATGACTGGTTTTGTGGTCCAGGGTCACATATTTCTAGTAATCAAAACTTTCAAATTTTGAAAACAGGCATGTGATTAAACTTTGCAAAAGTTAGGACAAATGTTTAGTGGTTTTTAAAGAATATTAGAATGATTTCTGAAGGATCATGTGACACATGAGTAATGATGCTGAAAATTCAGCTTTGACATCACAGGAATAAATTGCATTTTAAAATAAAAAACAGTTCTTTTAAATGGTAATATTTCACAATATTACTGATTGTTGAAAAAAATAAAATATATTAATGCAGCCTTGGTGACCAGAAGAGACCAATCATAATTATTCCAACTTTTGAATGGTAGTGTGTGATATAACAATTAAAAAACTAGTGCAGATACATAAGGACATATCCTTGTTTCAGTCTGTCAGCTCTCAGTCTTGGGAGCCAAAGGCTGCAGGTTGCGACTGAAAGTGGTGATGTTGTTCAGATGGCAAACCTCCTCCTGCCACACTGGTGTTCTCTTGGCTGTTAGATGGCGGCGTGCGTGTTTTGCCAAGTGGTCGCTACGCACAAATCGACTGTGGCAAACGGGGCAAGCAAAACGCTTCTCTCCCGTGTGTGTGCGGCGATGACGTGACAGTTCATCAGATCTGGCAAAGCGCTTTAAGCAGCCGTCCCAGCAGCACCTGAACGGCTTCTCACCTGGTTGAAGAAGAAGAAATATATGGTAAACCCAACTTTGAGTTTGTTACTTTATGTCCAATGTAAAATCTGCTTCCTGCAGAACCAGTTGAGAAGCACTGATCTAAATCATGCAAACTGTGGATATACAGTGGCATGAAAAAGTATGTGAACCCCTTGCAGAATCTGTGAAAATGAGAATTATTTTAATAAAATAAGAGGGATAATAAAAAATGCATGTTATTTTTTGTTTAGTACTGTCCTGAGTAAGATATTTTACATAAAAGATGTTTACATTTAGTTCACAAGACAAAACAATAGCTGAATTTATTAAAATATCCCCATTCATAAGTATGTGAACCATTGATTCTCTATACTGTGTGTGGTTACCTGGATGATCTATGACTGTTTTTTTGTTTAGTGATGGTTGTTCATGAGTCTCTTGTTTGTTCTGAGCAGTTAAACTGAGCTCTGTTCTTCAGAAAAATCTTCCAGGTCCTGCAGAAATTTCAGTTTTCAAGCATTTTTTGCATATTTGAACCCTTTCCAGCAGAGACTGTAGGATTTTGAGATCCATTTTTTCACACTGAGGACAATTGATGGACTCAAACACAACTATTAAAAAAGGTTCAAACATTCACTGATGCTCCAGAAGGAAACACGATGCATTAAGAGCCGGGGGGTGAAAACTTTTGAATTCAAATATCAAGGTAAATTGTACTTAATTTTTCTGCCGGGAAACATGCAAGTATCTTCTGTTGCTTCCGAAGGGCAGTACTAAATGAAAAACAATGATATTTAATCAAAATAAGAAAAATTGTGACATCTTCATCCTGTTCAAAAGTTTTCACCCCTCGGCTCTTAATGCATGGTGTTTCCTTCTGGAGCATCAGTGAATGTTTGAACCTTTTTTAATAGTTGAGTTTGAGTCCCTCAATTGTCCTCAGTGTGAAAAGATGGACCTCAAAATCATACAGTCACTGCTGGAAAGGGTTCAAATATGCAAAAATGCTTGAAAACTGATGAATCTGCATAACCTGGAGGATTTTTCTGAAGAACAGAGTTCAGTTTAACTGCTCAGAACAAACAAGAGACTCATGAACAACCATCACACAACAAAAAAACAGTCGTGGTTCATCAGGTAACCACACACAGTATTGAGAATCAATGGTTCACATACTTATGAATGGGGATATTTTAATAAATTCAGCTATTGTTTTGTCTTGTGAACTAAATGCAAACATCTTTTATGTAAAATATCTTACTCAGGACAGTACTAAACAAAAAATAACATGCATTTTTTATTATCCCTCTTATTTTATTAAAATAATTCTCATTTTCACAGATTCTGCAAGGGGTTCACATACTTTTTCATGCCACTGTATATATATATATATTTAATTAGACACTACTGTAAAGTGAATTTAAGCAAGTGCTGGAGAAACATTATTCTCTCTACCTGTGTGTGTCCTCAGGTGTGCTTTCAGGTGGGAGCTTTTGAAGTATGTTTTCCCACAGTGCGGGTGAGTGCAGACATGGTCACGAGTCCGTGATGGAGCGGCTTCAGACGCAGGTCTGTTTGTGGATGAGTTGTGGACGGGAGCAGGAGCGATGGCCGTAAACTTCAAACCACATGAAGATGTCTGTTTAGGGGGCAGAATTACCACAACTGAACCTTTGGCCATCACACCAGCCACAAAAACCACAGACGCTTGACAAACGTTTGTCGAATCAGCAAAGGATTGAGTGAGTGGAAAGGTCTGGAAGACTGAAACTGATGGCATGCTTCCATTAGAAGAATCAGACACCATTGCAGCAGGGGCTGATGGGGGATCAGATCTGAGAGGCTGAAGGTTTATTGCTGAGTCACTGGCGCTTTGACTCAGTGCATCTGACGTGTGGCGGATCACACTGATGGCTTGACATCTTGTGACCCCTGACCCCTGGTGTTGGTCACAGTTGGGACTGTACGGTGGAGTCATGCACGACACTGCCTGAAATAAAACAAACGACCAATTCATGGATGTTTCTTGATATTACTTTACTAATAAAAATGATTCGGCCAGATTACATTGCACTCTAAAAAATAAAGATTGTCTATTGGCATTGAAGGTTTCATGAAGAACCTTTTACATTAATGGAACCTTTCTATTGCACACAAGGTTCTTTAGATTATTCAAATGTTCTTCACACTAAGAACTGTTCATTGAAAGGTTCTTTATGGAATCCAAAAAGAGTTATTTTCTGTGAAAATATTGACAGTTTGCTTTTTTTTTATGTAGTTTAAATTTATGGGTGAATCTCACAAAAACACTTTCAAGTCATATTGTATATTGTTCTTTTTATATTCTTAAATATTTTATGTTATTTGAGCCATTAAGCTCAATTTATTGTAATCTTTTTGATATTTTACTTGTTTAATCTTATTTAAACTGAGATTATATATAGAAAGTGATCAAAGAACGCTCCCTTTGCAATCGCTGGAGCTGTCAATCAAACAGCGTCAGTTTATCAGCAAATGAGTTCTGGACTCCCGTTTTATTCAACGAATCTCTTATTTACAGTGTGTTTGCACTGTTAGTTATGATGAAAGCATTCGTTAGTGTGCAAAAATTGACGAGATCACTGCTTTCATGAGCTCAACAACATGTCTGTGATCGACTACAATGTTCATCACTGCAACCTTTCATGCCAGGATCTAAATATAATAAACACTTTATATGATTATACTTTATACTTTTAGATGTTTTACTTTTGAATTTGGTAATTTCAGTCAGAATCTCATTAGATTACTGAAATGCAGTCTGTTTTTTACTTTATTACAAGGACTTTTTCATTTAAATCTGCATAAAATAAATGCAGTACAACAATATATCTGTAAAAATATGTTACAGTTTAAACAATAGTGATTTATAGTTTTATTTTTATCAAGGTAGTTTAAAAATATTAAATTAAATGCACTACAAAAATATACACAAAAAAGACATTACAGTTTAAATAACATTACAGTAATGCGTTGGAGATTTGCATAATATTTTTGTATAGTACTGAGAATTTGTGAGGGGTAAATATGCATTATTTTTAAATTAAAATAAAATGTTTTGTGTGATATTGGGCTGCAATTTGACCTGGATCTGTCTGTGAGATTCACATGTGTCTCACCTCTGTCTCGCTCACAAAGGACGACTGGTGGAAATCAGCAGTGACTGAAAACACTGAATCCTCACAGGCATCAGAGGAAGGTGTCAAGGGCCGAAATTCCCTCTCCTGGACATTTCCGGCCTCCCAGTCAATGTTCATGGATATCAGGGCCTCCACAGCTTCTGAATATCTCCTGTCTGTACATGTCACACGCTGCTAGATGTTAAAGTATAAAGGAATAATGATACAGATGAAAAGATAATAAGTATATGATATGGAAGAGATTATAATTTCAGCATGAAATTGGCAATTTGCATAACTTCACAAAGTAAAACTAGCTAATTTAATACTTTAGGCCTATTATATTATTTTAAAATATTCTTTATATAATAATAATAATGTTTTATTTTTAATACTTGTTTAAAAATCAAAGTAGTTTTACAAAAAAAAGTATTTTTTTAATCAATTTAATGTTTGACCAGTAGGCTTTTATTCTAAATGATCATTTAATGCACATAAATAAATACAATAGAAATCAAACAAAAAGAAAGCATGCATTTTGTGCAAGTTTAAACAGATTAATATTGATTAATTGCAGAAAGAATTAAAATTCTTAAACATAGATAGTTTACTTACAATTTCAGATAGAGATGACATACTGATGCTGTATTATATCTCTCGTTTGTTATTGTGACTGAACTCGTAAGTCTCATTATGATAAATACTGTCTTGGATTCATTCACATATTTCAGAAAACCGAGTTGGGTCGTGGTGGGCGTGGTTTCATCTCCAGCCAATCGTCGACAAAGGTGTGCAGCGCCTTAGCCAATGAGGAGAGAGAGTCGGTGCGTGATCAGTGAGTGATCCGCGCAGTGTGTGCGGATGATACACAGTCGGTCAGCAGCTCAGCTGTCCGTCCATGAGACTGATGTGCGGATATTCAAGACGATCCCTGCTGAACCTGATTCATATTTCTCTAATGTTTTATTCACAGCGAGCCTTTAGAAAGCTTGATTTTCTTCGAAACACTGTGTAATATCGTGCATTAATTCGTTCATCATTAAACTAACGCTGTTGACCACTAGTGTTTTTCCATGAACTTCTTTGTTGTGTCATGGATTCCTTCCATTTTAAGATGGTTTTGAATCCAAGAAAGATGATATAATGGCCTTTTTTTCAACAAAACGCACAATAAAACTGTATATAACAAATTAAGCATTTTTAGGTTTTTCTTAAAGAAATTAATTTCCTTTTTCTCTCTTTTTTTTTTTTTTTTTGAATGTGAAGAATACTTAAAGATANGATATGCACTTGTGTTCTTTAACCAGTAAATGAAATGATTCATTTTATCATTCAATATGCAGTTTTGCAGTGGATGATTGTTAAACCCATTGCATTTAGTCTCTCCAATCGTGAATATTTGGTTAGCCTAAATTTAGTAAGCTGTTAAATAACAGTTACCCAACAGGCCAAAGCGTAACTTAACCGACAATCTGTCGGGGATGCTGGTTTATTCTCTCTGCTGAAGCATGAGCACAAACTATATTCCTGATCATATTTTCTAATACTGTTAAACGACACTGGCTTCCCTCTCCAGAATTAACGGGTCATCTGAGGCCTGAAATCCTGGATTGAACTTTGCTCTAGATTTGTATGAGTGGATGAGTAAATCAGAGGCCAAATACACGTTTGCTCATGTACTTTACTCAACGGCATACATGCTGAATGTGTCACAGACAGAGTTATTTTGGTGACTTCTCAGTTGGTGATCGTATTACTACACTTGTGACCACACAAACAAGCTAAGCAAAGTGTGCAGATATTAATAAACATTAAAGTCACCATTAAAGAGGACCTATAATGCCTGTTTCACAAGATGTAATATAAGTCTCTGGTGTCCCCAGAATGTGTCTGTGAAGTTTCAGCTCAAAATACCCCACAGATCATTTATTATAGCTTGTCAAATTTGCCCCTATTTGGGTGTGAGCAAAAACACGCCGTTTTTGTGTGTGTCCCTTTAAATGCAAATGAGCTGCTGCTCCCGGCCCCCTTTCAAGAAGAGGGCGGAGCTTTAACAGTTCACGCTTCGGTTGCTCAACAACAACAAAGCTGGAGAATCTCACGCACACAAAATGAGGATTGTCAGTAACGGTGTTCAGCCTTACATTGTTCAAACCGGAGTCGACACTGATGGAGAGACTCAGGAAGAAGTTACAACTTTTAAAATGAAACTGGACATTTCTGAATGGTTAGTGGATACATTTATGTAGTTGCTGTGGAGTTGATTCGACTCATCGACTAGCATGTGCCGTCATGTTAATCTTTTGTGCAAATCCAGCTTTTAATTGACCCTCGTTTGTGGCGTAAAATGACAGCATGACAACAACACTCTACTACAACAACTCTTCCTTTTCTCTAAAGCAGCCCAACATGGCCTCACCCACTTTGTTGTGTGTTCTTGGGGGCGGGGTTTATGTAAATTTTAGGGTTAGTGATGTCACCAACCCGGGAAGAAGCTCGCCTCGTAATCTTTAATCAAAATAACTTACCCTGCCTCTTGCAGCAGCATCTCTTCTCTTCTCTGATGACATGTTTACTGGCGTGTGGGCGGGGCAACCTGTCGCTCACATGAGATCCACCAATAGCAAACCACAACCATCCAATCAATTTCCCATGGACAAAATTAAGCCCCGCCGTACATATGTTCTTATTTCAGAAGCCGTGTAACTCTGATACACATCACAATAGGGAAGAAAAGAGGATCGCAACTTCCGTTTCATGCTGACTTTAAAACAAATAGTGACTATTAATAAAATAAATAAAAACATGATTTAAAATTTTTTTATTATGCATGAAAAATCTTTCGGATGAGACGTTAAACCGAGGTCCTGACTCTCTGTGGTCATTAAATATCCCAGGATGTCCTTCGAAAAGAGTAGGGGTGTAACCCCGACATCCTGGCCAGATTTGCCCATTGGCCTCTGTCCATCATGGCCTCCTAATCATCCCCATATTCTGATTGGCTTCATCACTGTCTCCTCTCCACCAATCAGCTGGTGTGTGGTGGGCGTTCTGGCGCAATATGGCTGCCGTCGCATCATCCAGGTGGATGCTGCACATTGGTGGTGGTTGAGGAGATTCCCCCTTCCGTATGTAAAGCGCTTTGAGTACCCAGAAAAGCGCTATATAAATGTTAGGAATTATTATTATTATTAAAAGATTTGTGGATTGAAATGAGAAACAAGCAGAGAGATGATATGAAACTAGCACAGCTAAAATCAGTTTCCTCGGACAATGATCAATCATTCAAAAATATTAGACCGCAGATGGAGCGACTGACCAATCAGGATTGGAGGAGCACATTTCAAGTACTGAAGCTGCTCACTATTTTTAGCCCACTGAATTTTTCCTGTTTGCAGATTCTCATCCGAGCACAAAGTGCAGTAAACTCAAGCACCCACATGATTCCCAATATAGTATGTGACGTGTTTACACAAAGTCACTCTTTAACTCGCTAAACAAAGTTTTGGATAAAAATAACATCATGTCTTCATTGATTGTCCTTGAGTGTTGATGTCATTGAAGATAAACTCACACATATATTTAACGTCATTATCTGAAAGAAATCAGCTATCTTCATTTTACCAATAACCAACAATGGGTTAATGAGCAAAATAAATAATTATTCAGAATAAAATAACAAAATAAACAAAGAAAGACCTATAAATTTGTATATTATTATTTTATTCTTTTTATTATGTGTCTTGTCTTGTCGCTGTCACTCTGTTGCACTGTGGAGCTTCTGTCACTAAAACAAATTCCTAGTATGTGTAAACAACATACCTGGCAATAAAGCTCTTTATAATTATATAATTATAATTATAATAATTATAAATGTGAGACCTGAACATTGCTGTCGACCTGTTGAGCTTCTGATGTTCTTCACCGATGTCATTTGTTCTTCTCAACTGATTCACCGTGTATGTGTCAAGATGATAAATGTACAATATGTTACAATTTTCTTTGACAAAATGTATTTATCAGTCAGTGCTTGTATAATGAATGATGAACTTTAGAATTTATAGTTTGCACAGAAAACAGACCTTTTTAAAAGACACTTTGTATATATATTTTTTTAGATTTTATTTATGTAACTCATTTCATACACAATGGTAATTCAAAGTGCACCACATAAGTGTAATAAATGTGTTATACTGTATTTAAGAATGGTGCCAAAGATTAATTTTTATTGGTCATAATTTCATTCAAAAGAAAGGAGAGATAAAATACGGACCATGTGAAGGGTGGGGGTAAGATGAGACAGCCTTTTCTCCAGTTGTCCTGTAATGGAGGTGAAATAAAACTAAGTACTAATACACTAATGACTTCAGGAGAAAGTGATTTAGAAGGAAAAAGCTGACACCTGCTGGACGTTACGTGATTTACCCTGGCAAGCATTACATACAAAATATATTTTGGTGTTTTAAAGGGATAGTTCACCCCAAAATGAAAATGTTGTCATCATTTACTCCCCCTCAAGTTGTTCCAAACCTGTATACATTTCTTTGTTCTGCTGAACTCAAAGGAAGATATACTTTAGAATGTTTGTAACCAAGCAGATCTCGCCCCACATTGACTACCGTAGTAGGAAAAAAAATACTCTGGAAGTCAATGGGGGGCGAGATCTGCTTGGTTACAAACATTCTTTCAAATATCTTCCTTTGTGTAAAGCAGAACAAAGAAATGTATACAGGTTTGGAACAAGTAAATGATGACAACATTTTCATTTTGGGGTGAACTATCCCTTTAAGATTAAATAAAATAATAATTCAAAGATTTGTGTTTACTAGCAATGCATTGACCTGCTCAATCTCCCTTTGCAGAATATTTGTGTACATACAGTGGGCCAAAAGTCTAAGACATTAATGAAAATATACTTTGCGTTTTTCCATAAAAAATATACGGCATTGCTCTTTACAGCTTATACCATTATGTGATATTAATAGTAGAATAGCAGAAAGGACGTAATATTTACATTAAGAAGGTTCAACTGACCTTTAATGTATCACAATTTTCATTACCAGCTAAAATCTCTTCAGAGCCCATCTTATTATTTTGAGCATTATGGGATCTATCAGTATGCCAAGGTACACTACCATTTTTTGCAATGCAAATAAACAGAATGTCAGTTTTATTTGACTTTTGAGTTACATTTTGACACAGTAAATTCAATGTAAATATGATTTCTTTACTTTGCACACCTCTGAATTCATGCAAAGCACGGTTACAGGTGTGTGTGTGTGTGTGTGTGTTTGTAAGTGAGGTGGGCTTGACAGCTTTATTCCTATACACCACAAAGCATGACTCAAACTCAAACACAAACACAAACACACACACACACATGTTCGTTGTTGTGAATTGTGGGGACATTCCATAGGCGTAATGGTTTTTATACTGTACAAACTGTATTTTCTATCCCCCTACACTACCCCTACCCCTAAACCTAACCATCACAGGAAACTGTGCACACTTTTACTTTCACAAAAACTCATTCTGTATGATTTATAAGCCTTTTGAAAAGTGGGGACATGGGGTAATATCCTCATAAGTCACCTCTTTTTGTAATACCTATGTCATACCCATGTCATTATACATATTTGTGTCCTGATATGTCACAAAAATGCGCACACAAACATTGGGTTTCCATGTTTCATGGGGACATATAGACATGATTTTTATAATGTACAAACTGTATATTATATCATTGAACCCTAAACCTACCCATCTCAGAAAACTTGCTGTGTTTTTACATTTTCAGAAAACTTCAGTGTGATTTATAAGCTGTTTTTCCTCATGGGGACCAAAAAATGTCCCCACAAGGACAAGGATTTTGGATGTTGCAATCTTTGTGGGGACATTTTGTCCCCATAATATAGGCAGGGTATACCTGAATCACACACACACACACACACACACACACACACACAGAGAGAGAGAGAGAGAGAGAGAGATTTATAAGCCTTTTTAACTATTGAGGACCAATAAAATGTCCTCAGTAGTCGGTTGTAATAATATTTCACTATATAACTTAGGACATTTGGCACACAAGTATAACCAAACCCCCACACACACTTTTTAAGTCACAATTTCGACGTTTTATGTGATAATTATGACTTTTACGTCATAGTTTCGACATTTCATCGCGTAAATATGACTAAGTATGCCCTAATTTCGACTTTAAGTTTCCAAATTATGATTTACAAAATCATGATTTTGTTTCTTATGTGAGGGAAACGCTCTTCCACAGTAGATAACGCTGCAATAAACATGAATTTACTACAATGACTCAGATCACTAGACGCCAACACAATGACAACACATGGGAAATGAATCCATGACACGCCCCTCTTCCCTGCCTTTATCCCTCCCAGCCAATCCGCTTCCCCAACACATGCTTTCTCTCAACCAATCAGCGTCGCCGTTACATGCGCATCCTCTCCAACAGACCCAAAGAAGCTTAAACAGAGTTAAGATGGCGGCATGTGGATGAGGAGGTTGTATATTTCAGCTCTTCGGTTGCTTTCGGCGAAGAAAACACATTCTCATACCTAACCCGTAAAGAAAAGAAAAAAAGCCCCCCCACAATATTATTTATCCGGGACCGAGCCCATGACGTCCATTCACTTCGTGGTTCACCCGTTACCCGGGACCGAAGACCAGCTTAATGACAGGTATTTATAAGAAAGAAGCGGCTTATAATCAGTATTTACCCCTGAATGAGGTGAAAGTTTTTTCAAAGAGTGTTAATAAAATATATAGAGTGTTTTAGGGCTGTTGCAAACGCTCAAGGTTGGACATTTGGGTCTAAAAATAACGAGGCCCGGGTGACTGGAGACACAATGCGGGTTGGGGGATGGGGAGGTGAAAAGAGAGGGAACTGCGATAAATTTCTACTTTTACACACCAAATAAAGACTTTTATTTCAAATGTACTGCTTATTTAGTAAGTTTAACTGAAGTTTTTTATGATACGCCGAATGATTGTGAACAGAATTGATGAATAAAATTCGCTCAGGTTAGCCGGTTAGCCTTTAGCACTCCGCGAGCTCATCCGTTTAATTAATTTATCCCCATCAATTTGGTGTAAATTATATCACAAGCAGCGTGATATTAGTTTTGACGTGCATGCTTCTGGTTTGTTTCATATCCAGGGTTGGATAGATGAACAGTTCGTTATGACAATTGGCTGTAAACGCGAAGACACGATGTTTTTCTGCTAAAGATGGTCTAGATAAAGAACTGCAATGTTTTGAGTTTGGTGTTTTGTTTTCATAGACCTTGAGCAGTGTTTATTTCTTTGTCATGACTCGTGATGTCAAAACCTCATTCCAAAAGCATTCGTTGTAACGTCACTGATATGATATTTTTACATTTGAAATGTTATAAATTAACTAAATTTAGTCAGATTTATCCGTGCAGTTGGTCATGGAGGTGATTGTTAAGGGTGATGACAGCTGCAGGAGGGGATCCATGTGTTCAGCTGATGGCCAGTAACACTGAAAGCATCTTTGGACAAAATGGGTGTTGGGATTCTCTTTTCCTTTTTTTCCTGGTGTCTAATGATGTTTTAAAGCTGTGTGTTGGGGTTTCCCAATCCTTGTTTCCCCAAGCGTTCCACTTCAGTATACTAGCTCACCCAAAAATCCCTTAAAATGCTTATTTTGTTTTCAGTTTTAGAAATGTATAGCCTAATTGGTGGGAGAGCAGTCTTGTATGAGGGTAAAATAGATAAATGATTACAACGTTCTCATTATTCTAATAATTTTGCATTTTTGCACTATATTAAAAACATGAAACTTAACACGTGTGTGTGCATAATTTTTATTACATGACAATATAATCACTAAGACAGTAATATTAATAGTATATTCTGACAGTATATTAATAGTAATATATTAGTACTGTTATACAACTGNTGTACATTGTTTTTTTTTTATAGTAAAATGACAATACTTGTCTTAATTTCCTAAATAGTTACACAATTATTTTCATCTTTGTTTTGGGCTGTGTATAATGTTTAATATTCAAATCCTATTCATTACTCGTTTGAGAGTGAGTACATTTACATTTACATTTATGCATTTGGCAGACGCTTTTATCCAAAGCGACTTACATTGCATTATACTATACATTTGTATCTGAGTATGTGCAATCCCTGGGATCGAACCCATGACCTTNATTAACTAAATTTAGTCAGATTTATCCGTGCAGTTGGTCATGGAGGTGATTGTTAAGGGTGATGACAGCTGCAGGAGGGGATCCATGTGTTCAGCTGATGGCCAGTAACACTGAAAGCATCTTTGGACAAAATGGGTGTTGGGATTCTCTTTTCCTTTTTTTCCTGGTGTCTAATGATGTTTTAAAGCTGTGTGTTGGGGTTTCCCAATCCTTGTTTCCCCAAGCGTTCCACTTCAGTATACTAGCTCATCCAAAAATCCCTTAAAATGCTTATTTTGTTTTCAGTTTTAGAAATGTATAGCCTAATTGGTGTGAGAGCAGTCTTGTATGAGGGTAAAATAGATAAATGATTACGACGTTCTCATTATTCTAATAATTTTGCTTTTTTTGCACTATATTTAAAAACATGAAACTTAACACGTGTGTGTGCATAATTTCTATTTAATATAATTATTTTTATGGTAACATGACAATATAATCACTAAGACAGTAATATTAATAGTATATTCTGACAGTATATTAATAGTAATATATTAGTACTGTAATACAACTGCACTGTACAATAAATGTAAATGAATAAATATTTCATAAGTACATTGTTTTTTTTATAGTAAAATTACAATACTTATGTCTTAATTTCCTAAATAGTTACACAATTATTTTCATCTTTGTTTTGGGCTGTGTATAATGTTTAATATTCAAATCCTATTCATTACTCGTTTGAGAGTGAGTAGC
>RJVU01051648.1:5416159-5444595 GCA_003731715.1 Anabarilius grahami
AAAAAAAAAAAAAAAAGTTGCGTGAACCAATGATGCTGCGGTGGCTGTTACTGACTATTTAAATCTAGCGGGTTTGGTGTCTCATGTTTCAAATCCATTGATGCTGGTAGTGATGATTCCCTCTGACCAATCAGTGATCTGCAGTGTTTACATGTCACATTTGGTATCGGTATGGCTCGCATGGAACCTCCACCGAGGTGGTACTATTTAAATGAGCCGTCCCATGCAGTGGAAAAGCGGCAAAAATTGAGCCGTACCGAGCCGTACCAAATGTGGTCCTATAGTGCCTTAAAATGCTGCCTATTTAGTCTGCTCACTAGATTTTTGGTATGTAGCATTATAGTTTTACAGCTAGTTTATGACACACTTTTTGTCCAAGAAGAGCTTGAAGGGCTAAAGTTGGCCAATATCTGAGAAAAATCTATTTTCCTCAGCCAATTTGGACCGGGCTGCAAATCTCCTCTTTCTTTATATGTCACTGTCTGCTGTGCGTCTGCATTTACTCATTATATGAAAGCTGCAGCACAACATGCGGCCGTCCAAGTGTGTTATCTGTCCACGGTGCACTTATACCAACGGTTTCCTTGCTGAAATTGTATGTATTTGTTTTTATGTCTGATTGCTTGGAGTGGGCCTAAACATCTCTTTTTCATACAGAGTCATTGGTTTTAAGGGCTATTATCTTGCGGCATGGAGGGATTAATGAAATAGTTTTTTTGATAGAGAGATGATTTCCAGTTGAGCCTTTGTTCAGTTACTGTTTTCCCTTTTACTAATGTGGCTCGAACCCCTTAATGTCTCATTTTATTATTGCCTAAGTTTTATGTTTGTTGTATCTTCATATACTTCAGATTGGGTTTCTTTTTTCTTTTTTTTTTAAGGCATGATTATTCATAGCGGGTGTATTGGTTGTGTTTTTTTGCATGAATATGCTCCTTTTAAATCCTGTTGAGCTGTATGGAAGCGTTTTAAAGAGTCATAAAACAACGTGTTTTGAATCGATAATGGATTTAGCAATTGATTTGTTATTTGACTAATTTGCTGATAAATTCTAAAATCATTATATTGAGTGAAAATATTACAAATGTTTACAAGTTTATTACAAATGAGACAAGTTATGACTTGGGAGTAGTTTGTTTATGAACATAAACTAGGCCTCCCATTTTATTTGANCATAAAACGTGTTTTGAATCGATAATGGATTTAGCAATTGATTTGTTATTTGACTAATTTGCTGATAAATTCTAAAATCATTATATTGAGTGAAAATATTACAAATGTTTACAAGTTTATTACAAATGAGACAAGTTATGACTTGGGAGTAGTTTGTTTATGAACATAAACTAGGCCTCCCATTTTATTTGAACATCTAGTATTCTGATTCAGTGAATGATTCAGTTTTTGAAATAGCTTTTTTCAAATGTATTATGCATATGTTTATTAAACTAGTGTTTAAACGAGACGGGGATCAGTGCAGAATACTGATTTCCCTTTTTTGATAGCATTTGCATTGTAAAGTGAAGGGTAAAATGACCTACAAAGCCACTTAATTCCTCTGACCGTGAGCCATAATCTGTTCCTCAGTTTTCCTTCTGTCTCTTATGGTTTTATATTCAACCATAATAGTCGTCCTCCGAAGGTTTTGGCCAGTTTCAGTTCAGACGTTTTGGCTGTTTCTCATTTGGGTGAAACATTATTATTTTAGGCTTTTACTGTGACGTTGAGTTTGTTCATAATCCTAAAAGACTGTCTTTAATCGCATGCCTTTGTTTCTTACAGGCTCCGTGAAGTGTCAGAAAAGCTCAACAAATACAACTGTAACAGGTATGTTTTGACAAGTATTTACATTAAGCCCAGTGGTTTTAGAATTCTTTCCACATCAATGAAGTATTGAGTTTTGTAAAAACACTTGGCTAACATTTCTCTGTCCACACGGCAGTCATCCACACCTTATTCCATTGGAGCAGGCCAAACTTAAGCAGTGTGTGGTTGGACCAAATCATGCTGGATTTCTCCTTGAGGTAACATTTATTATGCAGCACTGTTATTTTATATCACCCATTGCTTTAGGCTTTTTCCTTATTTTGAAGGAACAATTTACTCTAAATATGAATAATATGCCACTTGCCCGTACTTATGTTGATCCAAACCAGTATGCTGGCTTTTGCTCCCTTTTTTTTCCCTCATTAAACTTAAGTTCACAGTGACCATGTTTGTCAAGCTCTGTTATAATTTCCTATATACTTTACTGCTTTTTTTGCTTTGTTTCATTGAAGAAAAATTAGAAATGTGGGTGAATAAATAATGACTGTTTGTGTTTGATCAACACAGAGCAATGTGGAAAATAATATACTCTTTTGTTTCAGGATGGACGTATCTGCAGGATTAGCTTTGCCGTCCAGCCCGACCGTCTGGAGCTTGGCAAGCCCGATGGCAATGATGGGTGAGAAATGAATACCCGTTAGACACATGGAAAATGCATGTTTAAGCTGGCATGCAAAATAACTCTAGATTAGATCTGTTCCTTCCGGTTATGATTGCTCTGGATTTATTTTGACCTACTATAAAGTTTGTCTTAATTCTGTTTTAAGTATGCAAACTTTTCAACCCACCTCATATGTTTAGATTAAAGGTTGTGTTGTGGGCTTTGGTGTGAAGACAAGTTTATTTTTATTATTGTGTTAGTGTAGCATGAATGCACTTAAATGTAAACTACATATGATGCAGTTATTATCCCAGACATGTAGCCTTCTATAGTTACATGGAGAAAATCCTATTGCATTATATTCTTATTTATGACAGGGAGTAGGGCTGGGCAATATGGCAAAAAAATTTAATCTTCCCCCCAGAACGATTGACCATTTTTATGACACCGCCCCTCTTCGATTACTATAATATGATTCAAGTAACATTCCCTTTTCTTTCTTTTTTTTTTTACAATCTGGTTAAAAAAGTTATATTTCAAGTGCACCACACATGAAATGATCAACATGGTGTAAATGTAAAACAAATGACTTATTTTCTTTGCAGAAAATATGCATGAAATATGAAGGCAAATGTTGTACAAACTTATCTTAAACACATCCTATATACTCAGAAATAATATAAAATGAGAAAAATGCTAAATATTTCCTAATAGCAATAAATAACACCAGTAATAGGCTATTGTTAACAGCAAATGCTTTATAAAAACAGAAAATAAAAGCAGCTTTCAGCCTGTCACCGTCATGCAAACATGAAATATCAAACATACAGTAGTACAGGGTATCCGCGGGGCATTGAAAAGCATTAAAAGTCATTAAATGGATTTTGCCAAAATTAAGGCCTTAAATGGCATTGAAAAGCATTAAAAGTCATTAAATGGATTTTGCCAAAATTAAGGCCTTAAATGGCATTGAAAAGCATAACATTTTATTTCTAATGGCATTACATTTTTTAGATAGTTTTGAAGAAAATATTACCAGTTTATTTTGAATAAAGCCTAAATAATAACTTTGATTTTGCTGTCGCAAAATATGTACATTGGTGTGATACACACACAGAACAAGTTTGGTAATTGCCGTAACGCCGTTTTGGACAGCGGCGGGCTGGGACCTGTAGACAGTAGGCTGCATCAGTGGTGCCAACTTAGCGACTTTTCAGACCCCTTTTGCGACTTTTTTCTAAGAAAGCGCGTCATGACGAATATAGCGATCAACCTGATCTAGCTTCCGAGACCCACTACCGCACGAGCGCGAGATCTTGCTTTCCTGCCGCAATTGTGGATGTGTGTCAGAAAACAAATAAAAAAGCTTCTAACCTGAATGATCATTTTACGTGTACATAAAGCCAAAATGTCTTTATCTTATGTGTTTGGTGATTTTGTCAGACAACGTCTCGATTATAAATCAGGATTTTAGTGCTGGTTTAACATGTCAGGGCGCGAAATTTACTTTCCCGACCGGACAAGGACCTGATTAAAATGTCAATACCAAAAAAAAAACAAAAAAACAGAAACTTTGGAATCACCAAAACACGAGTATGACTGATTTTATTACATTTAGTGTAAGTGGCGATCGATAGTGGATGATAATAGGCTGTATAATGTACTGATGATAACAAGGTTGCGCTGTAGAGGCTTGCGCAGCATCTCGAGGAGAAATGGAAACATGAGCGAAGCACACACAAAAAGGTTAAACATACTGCGGTAAAAATTCAAAATGTGGAGTTTTTATAACTTCATACTGGTAAGCAATATCACATGACCAAGAATGCTGTTTTCCTAAATAGGCTACCATCACGATTAAAAACGTGACACTGATTTCATACAAAGGTTCAATTAACAAGTAGTTAATATTAAGCCACTTACATTTTAGAAGGAACATTGACTGTTTTTGTTCTATTTTATCAGCGAAAATAGTTTCAAACAAAGATCAGCAGTACCAAAGCGCAACACTCAGCCTTGTTTTCATTACTGAATGATTCAGCGTTTTGAACGAATCGGTTGAGTCAAAGATTAAATGACCCATTCATAAACAGTTGCCTCATTCTTGAATGAATCAGCCATTGGAATGAATCGTTTGAATGAATGAATCAATGACCCACTCAATAAGACGGTTACTTGACGCCACCTACTGGTGGTTTAGTTTCATTTTTAAAAGTATCATTTCCCCCCCAACATTTCATATTTGTATTTTCAAAAAATATTTAAAACAGTCCCATAACATTATTTAATGCAGTTGTAATCAATCAGAGATATGCAGATTCACATATGTCAAAGCTGCAATATTCTGAAAGGATTGCTTTAGAACAAATTTATATTTCCACCGCAAAAAAAAATACTATTTTTTTTTTTTTCGGACAGGCAACTGTTTTTCTCGTACAAGTGAATGACAGATTTACGCGTGTCCACATGACAAGGCTTAATGTCGAGCCCTGTATGAAATCTCAATGGGCCGCATTTCAGTCACCATTTCATATTGTCTGACAACAAAAACAGAAAAAATATATAGATTAAACAATTTTATTGGGAATTTGGCTGTATTAAAATACATTATGTGAGCAAAAGGGTAGCATCAGAGAAGCAAACAAATCTAAAGGGCTGACACTTTGCCGAATGCGAATACAACAATGACATGATGAATTTTCTAATTGCCGTATGTCGTCATCTATTGTCATTTAGCGACATATATATGGCATTAAAAAATAAAAATATTGGCATTAAAAATCATTAAATTAGATTTGATGAAACCTGCAGAAACCCTGTAGTAGTTCTTCACAGGTTTTTGCATTTCATTTCACTATTTTTCCTGTTGTTTTTATGTTTTGTGGACGTGTTTTACTGTTGCACTCGTGTCTCTGATTTTTTGCTCCGTCTCACCCATGATACGGCATTCTAAAAATGCGGCGGTCAAGTTAAAAAAAGTTCAACATGTTTAATAACTTTGCTTTTTTCCCATTCCACTGTACGCATCTCATTTTTTCAACACAATAACACATTTCTGAGTGAACAGCCGCTTAAGACTAGTGATGTGTTTTACGTTCATAGAGCGTCACAGGAGAGCAGTTGTATTCAAAATCACGATTTCTCAATTTAAAAATAATAAAAAAGGCAAAACATTAAATTCAGAAATTGCCCAGCCCTAACAGGGAGTGAATTTTGTGAAGTGGTTCAACTCAGTAAATCTGAATCTACAATCTTCAGGTGCTTCAGATCATTTTTATAGAGGTTTGGTCTCCTTTTGTTGTCTGGTTTTATCAGCGAGGTCGTTTTATTACTGAAATATAGAAAACCAAATACACATGTTTCTTACATCGTTAGCTTATAAATGATGTATTATTTGCTGGTACAGACTTAAAAGAGCATGCCATGATTTCTTTTTAATTTAAGAGATCTATGAAAATATATTTTAACTCTTAGAACTTTACAAAAAACAAACAAAAAAAAACTAAACTAAACGGCAGAACAGCTTGTTACGAACATTGTGGCCGGTTTGTTTGTGGTGCTTTGCTTGAACTAAGCAGGTGGGCTAGCGTTTCTCTTCGTGTTGTTTTTGTGATTGAAGCTATGTCGCACCAGTGCAAATCCCCTTTTGTGAACCGCAAGCAATCCAGAGTGTTTGCATATGACCAAGATATTTAACGGGCATGATGGCACATGATTTAGGGGAAATCTTTAGCAGTTCCCTGCCAGCCTTTCCTACAGCTCTTGCCTGAGGAATGAGCTGCAGTCAGTTCTGATTCCCAAGGGTGTTGCCATGTTAGTTGCCCCACAATACAAAAGGGCTGATTGGCTCGTAGGCCTGGGGTCTCCAGGCTCTGTTATGGTCCCACATGTGGGACTATAGGTTTGTAACTGATTTCCCATCTTTTGTTTCCAGTTCAAAGTTGAGCAGTGTCTCAGGGGCAGGAAGGAGCTCCAGGCCAGGCAGGACTAGTGATCCGCCCTGGTTCCTGTCTGGTTCTGACACACTGGGCAGACTGGCAGGCAACACCCTTGGGTAAGTTGTGGCAGGGCTATCAGAAATGCAGCCATCAGGTAAAGTTGGCTACCGCACATGCAGTGGTGCATTTGGTTATAAGAAATCTGTTTAAAGATGATTTTGCTGCGTTTTGTTTGCATGCAGTAAAAATCCCTCCTGAAAATATTCACACTACAAGCCCATTTCCTGAAATATTTGTTTGTGTGTGATGCTCTAAATTACTTAGGAAAAATTTAACTGTGTGCTAGTAGAGCTGGGCAATATAGCTCAAATTATAACCTTATTAATTTTTAACCATATTTTTTACTTAAATATATTTTATAATTTACATACGTGTGTGTGTGTATGTGTTTGTGTAATGAAATGCAAAACGGAGCAAATGTTTGCTTTAGTCATTGTTACAGAGTAGATTGAAAATGTTTAATGTAAAATGTGCAAGTGAACAAGTAAAAATATTTTTTTATTCATGAACTAATATAAAATATATGGTTAACAACTATTTTTTTATATTGTATAATATTTTGTATTCTTATTATTGTAATATATAATATCGTTTATATATTTAAATATGGATGAAAAATTAACGTTTGAGTCTCAATGCAAATGAGGATTAAACTTGACCACAATTTTTTTTAATTTTTTTTTTTTAACATTGTTTTAATCAGAGACACTAAAAACATCAGTCCTAATGCTCTCATATTCATGTGACAAGGAATGTAAAACTAGTCCCTAAACATGGTCTGTTGGAGTTCAGTATCACACACACAGAGAATCTTGTTGGCTGTATTCTGATCCTGATTGTTCGTGTCCCTGACAGGAGCCGCTGGAGTTCAGGAGTAAATGGCGGGGGCAGTGGAGGCGGGGGCAGTAGCGGCGGAGGCTCAGGAGGCGGCAGTGGAAGCGGAGGGGGTGCTGGAGGAGGTGCTGGAGGGGGAGGATCTTCAGGCCGCTCCTCCACAGCAGCCCGAGATTCACGCAGACAGACCCGCGTGATCCGCACTGGCAGAGATAGAGGCTCCGGCTTGCTGGGCAGTCAGCCACAGCCTGTAATTCCAGCCTCTGTCATCCCAGAGGAGCTCATCTCTCAGGTAAAATCTTGCTTCAGGGGGCCTGTTCCACATTCCTAACTTTTACTGTTTAAGCTGGATGTGCTTACCATGAGTCTGTTTAGTAACTTAAATGTAATGTTTGCATAAATCACAAATTTTATTTTTTTTACTCAACAGCCATTCATTTTCAACTGAGAAATTTCAATTTAGACATGGTTTAAAAAGCAGAAATAATTTTGTGACCATTTAGCAAAATAACTCATGCTGTATACACATTAAAAGATTTTTAAAATGTGAGAGGCCACAAAAAATCCTAGATTTAATCGTTTCGCTCCTATAGTGTGTGGTGTGTCTTGATGTGACAAAGACAGCACACGCACAGATTTTCAGACAGAATCCTGACTGTGAACATGGGAAATCTCACAAAATCTTTTGAGACTTCAGAATGAACATGGTGGACGATAGACAGGAAGAAATTGCAGTTATTGTGCTTGGAATGTTTTTGGTATGTTTTACAGGACATGTTGTATAAACACTCGTGTTGTTGCCACAAATCGACAAGCTGATCCTGATCGACATCTCTGCTGTCCAAATCCATTTAACTTTGTGCTGCGCCATGACTGCGTTCGTTATGCTTCCGTCTTCTGTCAGCTCCTTTCTGATTGGATAATGTTTAGTTTCACATAATAATCTCCAGAGCGTCCGCACGTTTGTCTTCAGGGTTCCCCCCACGCATCAGGATTTCTGATCGTTCTTCTGAGGAGATTCAGTCACACTTAACACATCTCACACCACAGGAAAATTTGACAAAATAATCTGTAGAACCATCAAGATAATTTGGACATTACCTAGGATTGTCGGAAGGGGAGAAATTGGCCCAGGCTGCAACTAATTATTATTAATTATTATTATTATAATAATAATATTATTATTATTATTATTATTTTATTTATTTAAAATGTATTTATTTCAAACCTTTANNACACTTGGGGTTTAATGGTAGACAGAAGTCACGGTTCGGTATGTACCTTCGTTTTCTGTCCTGTACAGTTTGGGACGAATACATGTACCGTTACACAGTAACGGTACATGTATTCCTACTTTACACAGTTTAGCATGCATTTATATTTAATGTAACACACACACACACATGTTCGTTTTTGTGAATTGTGGGGACATTCCATAGGCGTAATGGTTTTTATACTGTACAAACTGTATTTACTATCCCCCTACACTACCCCTATGCCTAAACCTACCCATCACAGGAAACTGTGCACACTTTTACTTTCTCACAACTCATTCTGTATGATTTATAAGCCTTTTGAAAAGTGGGGACATGGTGTAATGTCCTCATAAGTCACCTCTTCTTGTAATACCTATGTCATACTATGACACACACACACACAGGGGTTATGTGAGCCAGACCTGCTGTGAAATTTCATAACTGATTGGCTCTTCTTCTCCAACCAGGCCCAGGTGGTTCTTCAGGGAAAGTCCAGAAGTGTCATCATTCGAGAGCTGCAGCGCACAAACCTTGATGTGAACTTGGCTGTAAACAACCTGCTGAGCAGAGATGATGAGGATGGAGATGATGGAGATGACACGGCCAGCGAGTCTTACTTACCTGGAGGTAAACAGACACAGTGAATGAGTCACAGTTAAGACTGTCATTTTCACCTTTAACAAACTTTTATGACCAATACCTTTCATACTTCTACAGAAGACTTGATGTCCCTTCTAGACGCGGATATTCACTCCGCTCACCCCAGCGTGATCATTGATGCAGACGCCATGTTCTCTGAGGACATCAGCTACTTTGGCTACCCCTCTTTCCGACGCTCTTCCTTGTCTCGTCTCGGCTCCTCACGAGGTAAAGGCCAAAACACAGTCATGCTTGCATACACTTAGTGTTATGACGCCATTCAGCAAGATTTGTGGAACTGCTTGTGCCACAACCACTTTGTTCTTTGTTAACGCTGTAGTTTAATATATAAATTCACTACTCGCAACACATTCATGCAGATGTGAAACACGAGGAAGGTGCTAACTTTGTTGGGTTGAACAAAAAATCCATGCAAAAACAACTTCATATGAGACACTTGAGTTCAAATAGTAGAAATCATTAGAAAACTGATTGCATTCTCTAAATTCTGATTGGCATCAGCTGAAATCTGTTGTGATGCATCAAGTTGCAATGTTTCTATGCAACTGTAAATTACTCATCTTAAGTTAATAACTTAATAAATTTAGGGGGCGTGTCCCACTCTGTATTTCAGCATTACTTGAATCATGTGCAAATAGGGGTGGGTGATTAAAACAATAATGATAATTAACATAATATAATTTTCCTCGATAAAACTATATCAAGAGTTTAATAAATGTTCGATATAATGTTTGTGTGCCAAAAGCGCAACGAAACAGCGCTACTCATTTGAACCGCGCCACACGGACCATTTCTCCGTTCAAATGGCAGTGCGTGCTTACTAGAGCAGATGTTTACTCTCTGATTGGTCTCAGTGCACGAGCACTAAACAGCGCTGTGAGGAGTGTTTGAATTCAGTGAAGAACACAGATGTCTTGGTGATTTAAACTAGTTTTAAGCCTGATGAAACAGCGCTGACAAACAATGCGCAGTGATACAGTCAGAAGGCTTTTCAATCTCAAATCGGCATCATTTACCATGTATTTACTGTGGTAACACTAACTGCACCATGGCATTGTGGCAGAAATGTGGAATATACATATTGAATTTTATTATATTATTAATGTAGACATTTCTTAAAGGGGTAGTTCACCCAAAAATGAAAATTTGATGTTTATCTGCTTACCCCCAGCACATCCAAGATGTAGGTGACTTTGTTTCTTCAGTAGAACACAAATGATGATTTTTAACTGCAACCGCTGCCGTCTGTCAGTCAAATAATAAGAGTGAATGGGAACTTGAACAATAAGAGTCGAAAACTTTCATAGACAAATCCAAATTAAACCCTGCGGCTTGTGACGACGCATTGATGTCCTAGGACACGAAACGATCGGTTTGTGTGAGAAACCGGACAGTATTTATATCATTTTTTACCTCTAAAACACCAGTATGTCCAACTGCATTCAGCACTCATTTAGTGAGGTCTGATCGCGCTCTGACAACGGCAGTGTTGTCTCGCGCTCATTGAAGTATACGGGCGAGACATCACTGCTTAGGACATCAATGTGTCGTCACGAGCCGCAGGGTTTAATTCGGATTTGTCTATGGAAGTTTTTTCGACTCTTATTGTTCGAGTTCCCATTCACTCTTATTATTTGACTGACAGACGGCAGCGGTTGCAGTTAAAAATCATCATTTGTGTTCTACTGAAGAAACAAAGTCACCTACATCTTGGATGNCAACCGCTGCCGTCTGTCAGTCAAATAATAAGAGTGAATGGGAACTTGAACAATAAGAGTCGAAAAAACTTTCATAGACAAATCCAAATTAAACCCTGCGGCTTGTGACGACGCATTGATGTCCTAGGACACGAAACGATCGGTTTGTGTGAGAAACCGAACAGTATTTATATCATTTTTATTCAAACGTATTCAGGCTAAAGTTTTTCATACAGATACCATAGAAACCATATAGTTACATTTGACCGTGTTTATGTCAGGTTTTACCTGTGGTTATCATGATCTAAATGTATGCTGCTATGGATGACCAATGGTTAATTTTAATAAACTCAATCAGTCAGAGTATTTAAATTTTACTTCAAAAATTAGGTTGTCATAATTTTTACAAATGTGACTGTTTTTGATAATGAACAAAAATTCATATTTGCATCCTCACTCAACCTACTACTACTCAAGTTACTGTCAAATGTGGATTTCTAAGAGATAAAAATCTGTAATATTATATTAATATTGCAGCCTGCACTGCAAACTGTGCTGAAGATACAGGTCATCAAAGTCAGGCAACACAAACCGGTTTCATTTTTGAAACAATATCACAAGTTAACACATGCAGAAACCTAAGAAATTAATTTTTATATTAAGATATTTATTTTATTAAAGAAAAATGACTAGAAAAGTGTAAAGAATTCAAAAACATGAAGGTTTTATGTTCTGACAATAAAGAGTAGTTTAAAACCACAATTAACAGTCTGGTTTCTACAATTTTTACTTGGGAGCAAAAATCTGCCTTTAAACTTGAAAGAAATAAAGATTTGACATTTATCATGATAATTGACGATATCGACTGATATATAATTTTTTTTTGGCCATGTCACCCAGCCCTATGTGCAAATAACACAGACCGAATATGACCAAATTATATTGTCATAAACCAGCATCTGTGGCTATCAAATACTTCAAGATGCCTTGCTGCATGTTTGTGTTGTGTGTGAGTGTCTGTGCTTTGAGAGAGTGTCCAATTGTCCTGCATGGTCATAGTCGTCGTTTCCCTTAATGAGCCCTCTGCGAAAGGCCCTGCAGTGCAGACAGTTACCTATAAGACCCTGCAGATAATACCCATACATCTCAGCAAATGCTGGACACCCCTGTCAGCAAGATCTTTCCGCTGCTAATGCGACCCAGCAGCTGACAAAGCCAGTTATCAGTCTGTATAGCGTCTATAGCGCCCAATCATTTTTAAAACAGGGTCCATCACCTAAATGGTCATGGATCCTTTTCACCAGCGGTGTCATTTACGGCACAATGGTCAGTTGTTTCTGGTGGTTGGTGTCACAGAAGTACAGCAAATTAATTTTTATTACATATTATAGTACTATCTAATTTGTATGAAATCTCACTATTCCGAGGGTCTTTCCCAGAGAGTGGCTTACTGTTATCCCACTGGTGTGACCCTATTGCATACCAGTTCTCCTTCTCCCCCTAGAGCGAGACTCGGAACTGCTCCGCGAGCGTGAGTCGGTCCTGAGGCTGCGCGAGAGGAGGTGGCTGGATGGAGCCTCCTTCGATGCGGAGCGTGGCTCCACCAGCCGCGAGGGAGAACCAAGCCTTGACAAGAAGAGTGTGCCGCTGCAGAGCCCTGTCACTCTGGGGGAAGAGCTCCAGTGGTGGCCTGATAAGGTGGGCCTTTAAGCCTTCACTGTCCTAGAGTGCCAGACTTACGATTACTATGGTGCATTTTAAGTTGTGATGTATTTAAAGGAAAATTTCACCAAAAATGAAAATTGTCATTAATTCAACCTCGTGTAGGTTCAGACTTTCTTCTGTAGAATAAAAATCTATTGAAGAATGTTGGGAACCGAACATTTTCGGGTCCTACTGACTTCCATTATTTGGACAAGTAGTACAATGAAAGTCAATGGAAACTGAAACTGTTTGGTTACCAACATTCTTTTGTGTTCTGCAGAATAAAGCGATGCATAAAGGTTTAAGACAATACGAGGTGGAGTAAATGATGAGAGAATTTTCATTTTTGGGTAAACTATTCCTTTAAGGGTCAATTGTTCTGGTTCAGTGATTAACATGTTTTCAATTTCTGCATTCATTTTCTTTTTTTTGTTTATGGAGCTTAAATGCATCAAAATGTATTATAAATGTATAAAGTATTATTATTTGAAAAACTGGTCAACCAGTTTGAGTCAGTCACTGTGGTTTTAGCAACATCCATTTTGTTGTAATGTGGCAGCTATAAAACCTATTTAGATTCTTATTACTTGATGTTAGTTTTTTTTTAAACATCATATTTGACCTTTTATGATATTACAGGATTTGTTCAGTTTCACAGTCAAATGGCATAACTTATTAATGTTTGCATTCAATTATTTTAATTTGAAAGTGATTAGTCTTTATTTTGATATTTTTAAAAAAAATATTTTTATTTTTAATTTAAAATTGTCATTTTGTTTTATGTACTTCTGTGTAGTTTTTATTTCAGTTTTAGTTATTTTAGTACTTCAAGTTAAACTAATTGAAAATGAGATGGTGCCTTGACAACTAGCTAAAATAAAATGTTTTTTTAAATATTTTAAAACATGTTGTTTTAATTTTATATTTAGTTATTAATAATAACCCTGATTTTTGGAGTCAGTCAACTTTTTAGTGGTATAAGCATTTTTCAGAAACTAGTATAAGATTACATTTTCTAAGAATTTGGCATGAGCGTTTTAAACTAGATTTTGTTGATTAAATTCTTATTTTATTAACTTGCACATCCTTATTTGACCTTTCAATTTAATGGCCAGCCTGTTTGAATAACACTTTAGATTATTAGTTTCCAATTACCTAGAATTAATTTAGTTAATATCATATTTTATTTGTATAGTTGCTGAGTTATATATCCTTGGTTGTGTGATCCTTTAGGACTATGTAACAAAGTTTGTCAGCATTGGGGCTTTGTACTCGGAACTGATTGCCGTCAGTACCAAAGGAGAACTCTACCAGTGGAAGTGGAATGAGCCTGAACCTTACAGAAATGCACAAGTAAGATTTGCAATGCATATCAAACTGACTTGAGCTGAACTTTGATGCCATTGTGTTTTTAGAGCTGCTTTACAGCAGAATCCTGTTTGCATCATTGATAATTACTTTTCTGTTTTTACTGTAAAGATGATTTGAAACAATCTGTATTGTATAAAGCGCTATATAGATAAGGGTGACTTGACAAGAAATTTCTGTCACTACTGAATTTGATAAATCTCATAAGTCTTTTGTGCTTTCACAGAATCCTTCTATACATCACCCCCGTGTCCCTTTCCTTGGCTTGACCAATGAAAAGATCACCCACCTGTCTGCCAACAGTATCCGAGCCACTGTGGCCACTGAGAGTAACAAGGTAAGAAGACATCGTGGTGTCACTTTACAATAAAGTTCCATTTGAAAATCTTTCCAATAAGAAAATCATGACAAGAGCTGGCAGGTACAATAAGATTGGGTAAGACTTTATTTTGACAGTGTGTTTGTTACATGTAGTTTCTTTTGTATTAATTATTAATTATGCATAATTACATGCAACTAACCCTAAACCAAACCTAATTTTAACCATATAGTAAGCACATGTAATTAATTAATATTACTCAGTACTAAAATGTATAATTGTAACAAGAACAATAAAGTGTAACCTAAGATTGTGCAAGAGCCAGTTGCAAAAATCAGTGATGCAGAGTCTCAGACCAAAAATGTCCTCAGACCTCAAATATCTATTAACCAATCTGTATCGTCTAGGTGGCGACATGGGTGGATGAAACTCTGAGCACTGTTGCTGCTAAACTAGAACATGGAGCACAAACGTTCCCAGAGCTGCAGGGAGAGCGCATTGTCTCTCTGCACTGCTGTGCCCTGTATACCTGTGCTCAGCTGGAGAGCAGCCTTTACTGGTGGTGAGTTTACTGCAGGGATGGCCACACTTTTTTTTTTAAAGGGGGCCAGATGCATCTTTTTTGTGTGTGTAATATATATAATATATAATTTTTTTTAAAAATATATTTATTTATTCAGAACACAAATTAAGATATTTGTGGTGAAATCAAGAGTTTTTTTTAATCCCCTATAGAAAGGAATGTTATTACGGTCAAGATCCAGAAAGGTATTAAAGACATTGTTAAAAATAGTCATATTTAACAACGTAGGATGAGCTGCTTGTGTGTAAATGAACACAGTGGCACAAAATGAATCTTAAACATCTTAGTTTTTTTTTTATTTTTATTAACTAAACTTCTCTCACCATGAATATAGCTATAGAAGCTGGCATGGCGTTAAAAAAAGAGAGAACACTGTGCCACGCTTCACTCTGAAAAACTCAGCGCATATATATTTAATTAAAATCGCAGCCTTCAAGAATTGATGATTACACAAACCAATAAATTCTGAATTTCTTTTTCCTCTAGGGGTGTTGTGCCTTTTAGTCAGCGGAAAAAGATGCTTGAAAAGGCCAGAGCCAAGAACAAGAAGCCAAAGTCCAGTGCAGGCATCTCTTCTATACCCAACATCACAGTAGGAACTCAGGTGAAGAAACATGCTGTGGTGGACGTCAGAAATTTACTTTTCCATTAAGGATTAATTTCTAGAATTCAGTACCTTATTAAATGTATATGTGTCTTTTATGTTAAATACTTGTATTTATTCAATCAGTCTGTCAGAATATTATAGGCTGTTACTAATACAATTTTATCAACAACAACAAAGCTACAGCGTTTTTAGCAGATTTCTTCATCACTGGTGGTTAATCTAAACACCTCTGATTGGCCTTTGCTTTCATGATAAATATGCGTGATTGGTTATGTTCAAAACTACAAAATACAATGCATACACATCTTTAATTTGGTGGTATTTTTGTTCATTTTAGTGGCATTTTTGCCTCAAGCACCTGTTAATTTCTGACCCTACTGAGGTATTGCTTTTTGGAAACTCAGTTGTGATGTCTTTCCTCCCTTAGGTGTGCCTGAGGAATAACCCTCTATATCACGCTGGTGCCGTGGCCTTCTCCGTAAACGCAGGGATCCCTAAAGTGGGCGTCCTGCTGGAGTCCGTGTGGAACATGAACGACAGCTGCCGCTTCCAGCTCCGCTCACCCGAGAGCCTGAAAAACATGGAGAAGAACACCAAGACACAGGAGACTAAGTAAGATGGCTGTTTTTCTATGGCCATGCACATGCACCGAGGTATTTATGTTAAAAATAAGATGCTGATGAGTGTGCTTGTTCTTGTCGTCAGGACTGAGAGCAAGCCAGAGCTGGTGAAGACGGAAATGGGCCCTCCGCCCTCACCAGCGTCCACATGCAGTGACACTTCCTCCATCGCTAGCAGTGCTTCTCTGCCCTATAGTACGTACACGGAATCGCTAAACCCATCAGCTGTTGTACAGGGTTTATATTGGCCCAAAAACTACCCTGTGCATTTCTACTGTCATTTTGCTAATTTCTCCTGTAGTATAAGTGTTCTAGTCATGGCTCGACAATAATGATGGCCCAGGATCAGTATGTAAATTAAATGTTCACCTTCCCAATTAGGCGGTTTGTGTGCATGTACAGCATGTTGTTTGTTTCGCTTTACTCATGGCCTTCCTCACATTTTTCTTTTTAAATGCACAAGTAGTTTAAGGACAAATGTTTATTCAAACTAGTGAAAAGAGAATTTAAGTGTTTATTTTATTGTATTTACTCCTGTAGATTTCAATTGCAGTACATATTTAAGTCCTTTTCTCCTGCACTGAGTCAGAAACCTCCACTTCAGCAGCTTTTATTATCTATATTCTCAAGGGTTTTTACTGAGGGGTTTGTTCATATGTCATTTGCTTGGTTTTATGCATTTTATTCCTAAAAACATGTTGAAAAAACAGTATTTTCTGGAGTGATTTCTGGATGTCAGAAATCCCTTTTTTTTTAAATTCTAATGTCAACAAAATGAAAAGAATTTTGAACCTGGCCTAATCCAAGCTTTATTTCAGATTTCTGTTCAGTAAATGTATGCAAATTAGTGCATATTAAATTAGATAATGCATAATTTACATATTTAAACACGGCATTTCATATATATTTTTTGCTATTCTTAAAGGCACAATATGTAAGACTTTTGGATTAAAATATCCAAAAACCACTAGAACAATGTTATATATTTTGTTGACTTGTGTACTTACATTATCCCAGATGTTTCCAAGAATGTTTAAATCCAGAGAAATAAGCCATTTTAACCAGGACACGGACTGTGTCCGTGCGTTCCCAATCAATGACATCAAACCAACGTTACCCTCTGTTTCCAGTTTTATTTTGTAAAAACCATGGAAACACCATTTGATACTCAAATTTATCTAATATGGTTTACCCCACATATGCTTGACCGGAAGAAGCAGAAGCGGTCGTCTGCGGCATAATAAAAGCTCATCCCGTTTTTTTTTTCCCACCGGCTGTGAGGTGAAAACGACATCTCGGCGTCATCAAGCTACACCTTTGTTTTGAAATGGCGACCTAGCAGCAAAAAATTACATATTGTGCCTTCAATGTCGTCAATCCACTGGGAACGTTATATATATATATTTTATTTTTTTCTCCTTATTCACCAGTGGTGGCTTGCATTAAAAGAGCTTGCCTTTAACTAGAGCTGTTTAACATTCCTGTTTGATCTTTTGTGAGATGCTATAAGATACTTGGCTAAGATATGGCTGCAGTGTTGTCTTTGCTAACCGATTACCTGCTGTGCCACAGAGCGAAGGCGCTCAACACCGGCTCCAAAAGAAGAGGAGAAAGTGAATGAGGAACAGTGGCCTCTACGAGAGGTCGTTTTCGTGGAGGACGTTAAAAACGTCCCCGTGGGAAAGGTGGGTGCAGGCGTACAAGTCGCCCAGCTTGATCCAGTGGAGGCCAAAACTACAAGCATGTTATTTTTCTCCACTGTTTTTTGTTTTTCTATATTATCCTAATTATTGCAATGTGTAACCTTTTAATGTAATAAGAATTTCCAATTATAATAGATGATGTTATACAAGCATACTGTGTTTTTCTTGATGTGATGTTCCTGTCTGTGTTTTGTCTCTGGTCTGTGTGTGATGCTTTGCTATTACACCTCATTTGCAACAGTTCTCTCTTTTGAACTCAAGGTGCTAAAAGTCGATGGTGCATATGTTGCTGTGAAATTTCCAGGGACGTCGAGCAGCGTGAGCAGCCAGAGCGCAGCTCCCACTGACTCTGACCCCTCCTCACTGCTGCAAGACTGTCGACTGCTCAGAATAGATGAGCTACAGGTAAACGCACACATGCAGCTGTAAAAGTGCACTTTTCCATTTGCAGAATCTCAAAAACATTGGTGGAGAATTCAAAATGCCATTTTGATGGATAAATTGACAATTTTAAATAGACACTACTTAACATACTGCTTTCCATACCAAGTAATGTATCATAATTGGTGACCCAGTCTTCAACCGAAACACGATTTTAACCATGACTCTAATGATGTAGGCCTAAATTATTGTTAAAGGGATAGTTCACCCAAAAATGAATATTGTCATCCCTTTAAGGGTAAAACGGTCTCTGGCTGTGAATTGTCTTTTTTAATTGTTGCAAATGTTAAATTTGGCTATATTAAGTCTACCAAATATACATGCACAAATAGAATATCATACGTTTATAGCAGGGGTTTTCAAACTTTTTGATGCTAAAGAACCCGAAATATTACTTTGTGAGGGACCACCTTCCTAAAATATAAAGGCATCTATATATTTTGTATTGTTTGAGACAATATTATATTGTAATGACAAAGTAAATTTTTTTTTATTTTTATTTAAATGTACTTTTTTACGATCATTGTACTGAAGCAAATTGTTAAAATATGATTTGGAAAATATTTAGTTCACAGCATATGTGATTAATATTTTCTTTTCAAAAAACTATATGCTAATTGTAAAAATTTTTTGTCAATGGTGTAAAATAATCACAAATAAAACCATGACTTGCTAGTCTTTAGAAAGCATAATTAAATGGTAATATTGGTGAATTATAAAGTATATTTTAAATATAAATATATAAATTATTNTTTTTGAGTAACCAAAATACAAATAACCAGAAAAAAAAATGTCTGCATAATGCAGGAATTTTAATTATGAGCAATCCCGAAATACGGCAATGATAAAGAATTCATTGCGTTAAAGTGTATATGTATATGTATATATGTATGTATTTGTGTATATATTATTATATTATAACAATATATTGTAAGTGCCTGAATAATATCTGTATAGAATAATATCTATATAGATACAATTACATGACTTTAACTGAGACTTTTTTCTTTTGAACAGGTTGTTAAAACTGGTGGAACACCAAAAGTTCCAGACTGTTTTCAGCGCACACTTAAAAAACTTTGTATCCCAGAAAAAGCTGAAATTTTAGCTGTGAATGTTGACTCCAAAGGTGACTAATGTTTTCAGATTTATCAGACTTCATTTTGTTGTGAATGTTCTGCTTGACGGCTCTGATGTCTTGCGTCCTGCAGGAGTTCATGCTGTGCTGAAAACAGGCAGCTGGGTACGGTACTGTATCTTTGATTTGGCCACCGGCAAAGCCGAACAGGAGAATCACTTCCCTACCAGTAACCTGGCCTTTCTCGGCCAGAGTGAGCGTAATGTGGCCATCTTCACTGCTGGCCAGGTGAGACCATCACACAGCCTATGTTTCATACACCTAAGGAAACTTTCCATTTCTCTTTGCCCATTTTAACTTTCTCATATTTGCATAACCACAGGAGAGTCCCATCATTTTGAGGGATGGTAACGGCACCATTTATCCCATGGCTAAAGACTGTATGGGTGGAATACGTGACCCTGATTGGCTAGACTTGCCTCCTATTGCCAGTCTAGGCATGGGAGTTCACTCGCTTGCCAACCTTCCCACTAACTCCACCATCAAAAAGAAGGCAGCCATCATCATCATGGCTGTGGAGGTATACTACACCAGCCCGCTAAAAAAGTTATTTAGAAAAACTGAAACATTTAGGAGAGCATAAAAAACTTTAGGGGTGCAATGAAAACAAATTATTTGATACATTTTCATCATAAAGGGGTGCAAGGAGAAATTTACAAGCAAAAATTATTTTTGAATACAAAAAGTACACTAGGTTTTTAAACTGGTTTCAAACTGTATTTATTTAATTATGGAATTATGTATATTTTAAACATTGAATTAAATGCCAGATACAGTTTGAGTAACCAAAATACAAATAATAACCAGAAATTAAAATGTTCTGCATAATGCAGTACTTTTAATTATGAGCAATCCCGAAATATGCCAAGACCTTTATTTTGAAATGTAAATAAAAAAAAATGTGGGAGTTAAAATATGCACTCTTACAACCCTCTAAAACGTATTACAATACAAACACCATAAAGTAAACATTGTTATTATTCAACTGATCTGTTTTACTTTAAAATGTGTAGAGCTCATATTAATTGCATTAAATCATTGCCTTTTGAAGTTTAGTAATCATATTATATTTTTATTCGCACACATGCTCCTAAATACATTTTACAGTTCGCACGCATCTATTTTTAGTTGCAAATGCGAATGAAACCTGACTGAGTGCGAATGCAAGTGAAGCCCTGTTTTCTGGTTGATATATTGTTTGCTCTTTTTGTTTTAGAAGCAGACGCTGATGCAGCACGTGCTGCGCTGTGATTATGAGGCATGCAGGCAATACCTGATTAGTCTGGAGCAAGCAATGCTGCTGGAGCAGAACCCTCACGCTCTGGACGTTCTGCTGGGTCACCGCTGTGACGGCAACCGCAACGTGCTCCACGCCTGCGTCTCCGTCTGCTTCCCTGTCAGCAACAAGGAAACCAAGGAGGAGGAAGGTAAACTTGCATTTTTATAGTGTTATTTTAGTATCATACTATAGAGCTGCACGATTAATCATAAAAAGATTGCAATCTCGATTCAAACAAGCACACAATCTTATTCCTAAATGACAACAATTCAGCTATGTCTATTAAACCTTTGATATTCAAAGCTTGAAATATCGATATCGTGTTAATTTAGGGTGTGACAATATACCGGTATTGACGATAACCACAATATTTAAAATAAATAGGACGCTTATGATCATGACATGTAAATACTCCAGCGCCAGTACCTGGTTGAGCTCTCAGGTGGCAGTATTGCACCTTAACGCTGACACCTGTCAAACAAGAAGAAGACCCAGCGTGCAGCTATTCCGAGCGGGAGAGTGAGAGGCTCTGTCCACACCCGAAAAAAGTTTTTCAATTCACATTTATTTGTATAGCGCTTTTCATGATACATATCATTTCAAAGCAGCTTTACAGAGAATGCATGTCAACATTACAATTTAAAGAATGCAGTTAGCAAATAATGTAGTAATTTAGGCAATTAATTTACAATCACTGTTAGCAGTTTAACTGAAGGTAGAAGCAATGAGCTCCTGGAAAAATGAATTACATTAACAATAATTAGGATATAGAAATTGGGCAATGTGCATGTTGATCCAGATGATTGCGTCTTCTGAAGTCCTCGCAGGAGTTGGCGCCGTCTCTTCATAGGTGTTGGTCATCTGAGGTCTTCTTAAGAGGCCGGATCCAAACTGAAGATGATGTCCTCTCTAGTCACCTCGGGGCGGGTGTCCCGAGGTAAAACAGAAAAGCAAATGGAGAATAATTAGCGTAGCTGCTGTTCTTAGCGTTAAGCAAAGATAGTCATGTGCAATTGATCTGGTATGAGATGCATTATGTGAATGCTTGGCTAAAGAGATGCGTCTTTAATCTAGATTTAAACTGGGTGAGCGAGTCTGAGCCCCGAACATTATCAGGAAGGCTATTCCAGAGTTTCGGAGCCAAATGTGAAAACGCTCTCCCTCCTTTAGTGGACTTAGCTATCCTAGGTACAACCAGAAATCCAGAGTTTTGTGATCTTAAAGAGTGTGAAGGATTGTAGGGCGATAGAAGATCGGTTAAGTACACAGGAGCTAAATCATTTAGAGCCTTATAGGTCATTAGCAATACTTTATAATCGATACAGAACTTAATGGGTAACCAGTGTAGAGATGATAAAATTGGTGATATATTTTCTTGATCTGGTAAGAACTCTAGCAGCTGCATTTTGTTCTAATTGTAGCTTATTTATTGAGGAAGCAGGACAACCAGCTAATAATGCATCACAGTAATCTAATCGAGATGTCATGAAAGCATGAACTAACTTTTCTGCATCAGAAATAGATAACATATTCCGTATCTTAGCAATGTTTCTGAGGTGGAAGAAGGCTGTTTTTGTAACACATGAAATATGATTTTCAAAGGACAAGTTGCTGTCTAATATAACACCCAGGTCTTTAACTGTCGAGGATGGAGTAACAGTACATCCTTCTAAATGCAGATTGTAGTTGAGAGATTCTGTGTACAGGTTTTTGGCCCAATAAGTAATACTTCAGTCTTATCTGAATTTAATAGAAGAAGATTATTAGTCATCCAATGTTTTACTTCTTTAACACACTCTGTCAGATTGGATAATTTAGAGATTTCATCTGGTTGTGTTGAAATATATAACTGAGTATCATCAGCATAGCAGTGGAAACTAATTCCATGTTTTCTTATAATATTGCCGAGTGGTAGCATGTATATTGAAAATAGCAGAGGGCCTAACACAGATCCTTGCGGCACTCCATAGTTTACTATCGTTATCTTAGGTAACGTAAAGATAACGTAAAAAGTAAAGTAAGCTCGACAGTATTGGAGTTTTTCGGCTCCTTAGATAGCCCAATCCGCAGGATTTGCCTAGCTACAGTCAGCGCGAAGCGTGGCAACACCATCAACCTTTTTACCCACCTCCGTGTCCACCACCCTGCAGATTATGCCATTTTACAGAGAGTAAGTTATGATTATTTTACTAGTCATGGAATGGGAAATGTTATATTAACCAGCGATTTTCTATGTTCATTTATTTAAATAAAGGGTGATTCTTTTAATAAGTAGCCTGCCGCGTTTTCTTTACTCGTCGTGATGTAGCAATGCATGCAGTTATATGCCCTCAAAATTCAAGATTCACGGGCATTTTTTGCCCCGACGATTTTTTGTCATTATATCATATTATAAGATGTAGTTTTTACAATATCACACGAGCAAGAGTGCCGTTTTCCCCAAATCAGCACAAATGCAATGTTCCTTCAACTTGTTAAATGAACAATGCGAGTTACATTTTAGACACAGTATTGTTAATAATGTTTTTTTTCCCTTTATTTCTCCAACGAAAATTTCTAAATTATGAACAGCAGAACAGAGCCCCCGTGCAACAGAAATGTTTTTGTTATACTGACTGAATCCACGTTTAGAACGAATGAATCCGAGCTTCGTTCCTGAATGAATCAGTCATTTGAACAAATCGGTTGACTCACTCAATCATTAAGACTGACTTGCTGCCACTTACTGGCAGTTTAGTTTAGTTTCATATTTAAGGGACATTTTAATTAAAAAGTTAAAATTAGAAGAAAATCCATATTTAAATATTGAATTAAATTTATGTAGACAACTTGTAAATGCTGTTTAAATATATTAATGCCACTTCTCATTCTGTCACCTCTGTATTGCAAAGAAGGATTTTGTTGATAATGATTTAATTTGATTGGTAACAGCCATAATGTATTTGCCTGGCAAGGCCAGACTGATATATATATATCTTCTGATTCTACAAGATATTTCAGTCTGGTCAGTCTGCCCTCCGTCACGATTCGAGTCAACTCCAAAACGTACCGTGCAATCAGATTCGTTTATTTCAGTGACGCAAACAGCGTCACTCTAGTGCGGCGAAAGTCCCTTCAATATCGAGCAGAGCAGACTGCTCGCGTCTCTAATGAAGCTTGTGCTCGTCCATTCTCGCTTCATTGTGTTCAAAATATATGGCGAATCTCATTCAAGCGAGCACAAAAGCATTAAAGAGCTTCTTTGGTTTGTTTGACATCTGTAAAGAGGCTCGTTGTGTCGCCCGCGCCGCTGCTGATCCCAGCACGAGCAGATGAGAGAGAGAGAGACAGTTTCGATTCCGTCCTCAGTTTGTCAAGATTCATTACATCTTTGTTTATGCCATCTAGAATCTCAGCACTGATCGAGTGACTGTATGTTTTAAACAGTTTATTGAACAGCTTGATGGCCTGATACGATGTCACACACACACACAATTGGCAATAACACCACGTATTCTCAAATTCTTACTGCAACAACGACACAAGTCATTAACGTCGCTTTCTCTAGCGCTAGCCATGTTAAACTACTCTCAGTGCTTGCCAAAAAACTATTGTGCTTGCCCGGGGCCGTTTATTTACTTTTCGCTGTTGACTCTCGAGTCGCTTTGCTAACGTCATATCCGCCCTTCTCTGATTGGTTTACTCCGCGGCCAACCAGGTGGCCGACCAGACTCATCCGCTGGTACAGTGGTGAGGCTGGATTTTCCAGGCAAATAATGTATAGGCTAGTATTAATTTTTATTTCTTCAGGTCTTAAAAAACCTTAAATTTGACTTTAAAAATGTGCAGCAACCCTGAAAGAGAAAAACTAAATAAACAAAGTAAAAATTATTTAGACTGATAAATTCCCCCCCCCAAGGATTCTATAAATATCGTGATATATCGATATCGTGAATTTTTTTTGGCCACAATAACCTTGGTGTGAAAAATCTAATATCGTGACAGCCCTAGATGGTATCATTACATTGTTGCACCAGTAGGTGGCGACAAGTGACTGTTAAAAAATTGATTTGTCATTGAATCACTCATTCGAGAGATTCGTTCAAAAAAGGTAATTCAGTAATGACACAAGTGAAGTCTTACAATATGTAGTTTTCTGTGATGACAAGCGAGGCAGCACATTAGGTTTTGGAAAACAGCTGATGTTGGATGTTTATGAAACCCAGCCTGAGATGACTACATTGATATACGATGTGTTTCAGAAGCAGAGCGGTCTGAAAGGAACACGTTTGCTGAGAGGCTATCTGCGGTTGAGGCCATTGCCAATGCCATTTCAGTGGTATCCAGCAACAGCTCCGGGAACCGCACAGGGTCATCCAGCAGCCGGGGGTCAGTATTCAGATTTACTGGGATACAGAAAAGCATTTCACTGGAGAAGCATTTAAAAAAAAAAAAAAAACAATTGGTGAAAATGAAGAATAGAGCACAACCACAAGGAAATGCATAAATTGCAGCATTGTTACACATGATCTATATTACTTAATTAAATTACATTTACATCCATGCATTTGGCAGGCATTTTTAACCAAAGCCATTTTTAAAAATTGCATTCATGCAGGGTTCCCATAGGTCCTGAAATTTAAATCTTAAATTTAATCAAACTGAATTTAAGAATAAAGGCCAATAGTCTTGTATCTGGGAATGGAAACACAGGAAGCATACTACAGCCTAATGTGATTATTAATCTTTAAAAGACTATGATTGAATTTAAATAAATGTGAGTGCAGCATGTTCAAGTAAAAATGCAGCGCTGTTGCATGTTCTAGTCAGAGAAGGTCTCAGAGAAGATTGTTAATGAATACTGCGCATTTAAGCTGAGCAAATGCTTGATAAATTATGCTGTTTATATTGTAATATGTTGTAGATGGTTGTAAGAGTGCATATTTTATCATCTTTCTGGAGGTAGTCAAATAGATTTTTCAAAATAAGGGTCCCAGCATATTTTGAGCTTGATTTATTAAATTCCTGCAATGTGTATTTTTTCTCTCTCTCTCTATATAAATAAATCATCAATAAACCTATAGTTTGTATGTATTGATAAATATTTGTACATGAAACATGTTTTATTCAATATACATACATATTGAAATTGATTTGAGTATTTTAAACTTAGTTGAATATGTGCTGCAGCCTGTTCAATTAAATTAAAGATTGTGGAGATACATGATCTATTTTGAGATTGAATGGGTTTTTTCTTTATGGATATACGGTAAACTTAACNTTAAGTCTTGTAGCTTGTGTCTGAGCCATCCTGTCACAGGAAAGAAAGACAAAAACATTTACACATTCAGTATATAGATTTTACTAGTTTTGACACAATCATTTTATTGCCTTCCTTTTAAATAAAGTATTATTATAACGTGAAAATAAATCATCAATAAACCTATAGTTTGTATGTATTGATAAATATTTGTACATGAAACATGTTTTATTCAATATACATACATATTGAAATTGATTTGAGTATTTTAAACTTAGTTGAATATGTGCTGCAGCCTGTTCAATTAAATTAAAGATTGTGGAGATACATGATCTATTTTGAGATTGAATGGGTTTTTTCTTTATGGATATACGGTAAACTTAACTGTTTGTGCCTTAAAAATATTTTAAAGTCTTTATTTATCTTCATTTTAAAACTGCAGAAACCCTTTCAAGGTATACATTTTATCAGTTCATTTATTCACAGGGAGTCAAACCCATGACCTACTGTTTGAGATTTTGTATTTGTTTGTTGATAGTGTACAGTTATTTCACTTTTTTGTTTTTATTCTCATTTCTGTAGATTGCGTTTGAGAGAGATGATGAGGCGCTCCCTCCGCGCTGCAGGTTTGGGCCGTCACGAATCCGGCCCTTCCTCCAGTGACCACCAAGACCCAGTTTCACCCCCTATTGCTCCTCCCAGCTGGGTACCAGACCCTCCACCAATGGACCCTGGTGAGTTCAGCAGTTCTTGGGCCGTAACAGATATATTGCATGCATGCGATAGCCTGATGTCTTACAAAACCATCTTCTCTGCTAGACGGTGACATTGATTTCATCTTGGCCCCTGCAGTGGGCTCCCTTACCACTGCTTCCACAGGCACCAGTCAGGGACCTAGCACTTCCACTATCCCAGGTACGTGAACCGGCCTCCCAAAGGACTCTCTATGGCAGTGGTTCTCAACTGATTTTACTCTAGGACCCAGATTTTTCATTGGACATCAAGTGGTGACCCAATCAGACAGTGTTAAGGGCCGTCCACATCAAGAGAGAGATAACTGTAACAATAACTATATTGGTATCGACTAGGGATGGGCATGATTAATCGACGTTCGATAATTGATTGCTAAGAATTTCGTCGATCACGTTCATTTGTTATCGATTAATCTAATGCATTTTTTTAAAATCTAATGCAGGTTGCGTTGCGTAGTGTGAGTCTTGAAGCAATTAAATGAATTTCACTGTGTGGCAGCAATTAAACATTTTACCACCAGGGTGCAATATTTGACACCATACTCGGTTATCTGTGATCTTCCGTTTTGATTTCAAAAGAATAATCATGAACAGGTCACGGCGAAGTGTGGCGTGGGACCATTTTGATTTAAAAAGCGAAATAGTTCACTGCAAACATTGCGATGCCGTGTATAAGTACAACACGGCCACGACTCAAATGATGATCCACTTAAAGTGCATCCGTCCCTGGTTAATGTCGGTGGCGGTGCATCCTGCTCTCAGTCTCAACCTAGCATCAAGTCGGCGTTAGCACGGTACAGACTGGTGGAAAGTGAACGGAATAAGGTTCCCCGGGCTGGCCAAGTTAGCGCAGAGGTACCTGTGCATCCCGGCAACGTCAGTCCCCTCAGAGCGGGTGTTTTCGGCGGCTGGACTGAAGGTCACAAGGTTTCGGTCGCGTCTGACCCCAGATCATGTCAACATGCTTATATTTCTCAACAAAAATCAGTAGACTGGTGCAGAAGTTGTATGCGAGTTACTAAAGTTATTTATATTTCACGAGGCTTTAAGTAGCCTAATTTGTTAAGTTAGCGTAATTGTTCGGAAGGCTAATATCTGGCCCTTTCTTCTGGCTTGGATAGTTTTGAGTTACATTTTGACACAACCTTTCAGATCTAAGTATTATGTTTTTTGTTTAAGTTATTGTTTAACATGATTCTTTTTTTATTATTATTATTATTTTGGAACAAATGAGGTCTCTGTTTAAGAACGCCGGCTCACAGCTGCAGGTTCCGTTGCTTTAGAGCACCGCATATGCACACGCATATATGATGGTTTGCCTAACTGAACGTAGTTTAACTGTCTGCCACAAGTTGATCTTGTAATAAAGGTCTCGAGGAAAAACACGCTGTATTTTTGTATTCATTGCATTTTTGAATTATAAAAGTTAAATAATTAATTTTATTATAAAAATATTAATGATTAATCGTTAGTCGATCGTTAATTCTCCTGACGATCGACTAAGAATTTAATTGAATGCCCATCCCTAGTATCGACACTAATGGACAGTATTGTTCTGCTTATTATAAGTGCATTTGTCATCTGCAGCTTTAAATGCTTGAGGCTTTTAAAGCAAGATGGGTTCTGTTGATGATTGGCTGTGAAGTTTGTTTTCATCAGCTGGAAAAAATCATTCCGAAAGTGATTATCATTATAGTTATTGTCCTTGGTTTGATCTGTCCTTTATTTTAGTATAATTGATATTCTATTATAGTTTTTGTTTTTAAATACATTTTCTGTTTTAATAATTTTCTTTAAAAATGTATAGGATTAT
>RJVU01051648.1:5444636-5471490 GCA_003731715.1 Anabarilius grahami
GTATTTATTAACTTAATTTTTATTTTATTTATTTATATATTTTTTTTATAAATTTAATTTTTAAAACTTAAACTTGAACTAAATGAAAATGAGAAATGTTGCCTTGGCATTTCAAGTAACAAAATGTATTATTATTTTTTTTATATTATTTATGGTTTTGGTTAACAATAATAACCCTGAATCAGAATAGACTTGCAACCTGTTTTTGGGTCAAGATCCCTCCAGTCAAGAACCACTGCTCTGTGCCATAATTTAAAGCTTTCTTTAGCAAGGTTTCAATCTTTCTCGTGTCTTCTGAAGGACCTTCATCTGAACCGTCAGTAGTGGAGTCTAAAGACCGTAAGGCCAATGCTCACCTGATACTGAAGCTGATGTGTGACAGCGTTGTCCTGCGACCTCACTTACGAGAGCTGCTCTCTGCCAAGTACGTGGCCCTGCCGCAGCTCTAAAGGATAGCCAATCTCCTTTTAGCTATCTTTGACCGTTTTATTTTTGCTGTTTGATAGGGATGCTCGCGGAATGACTCCATTCATGTTGGCGGTGAGTGGGAGAGCTTACCCAGCAGCCATTACTGTTTTAGAAGCAGCACAAAAAATAGCCAAAGGTAAGTACATGGATGCAGGTCAACCAAATTAGATGCATGTTTCAAAACATCCGGAGACCCTAAGGATCTTGTGTTCTTGTTTAGGTGAACCGGGTCTTGGAGAGAAAGAGGATGCAACGTCAGTGTTCATGGAGATGATCTGTCCTTCAGGCACCAATCCTGATGACTCTCCCCTCTACGTCCTGTGTTGTAACGACACTTGCAGCTTCACCTGGACTGGAGCAGAACACATAAACCAGGTACAAATGCCACAGCCTTTAATATAACCTTTTCAGACTAATTATGACTATGCGTTTTCAGAGTTATCAACATCGGAAATAGCGTATTTTGTGTATTATAGTGTATAATATGATTTACTGAACTTGTCTGTTTGCAGGATATCTTTGAGTGCCGAACTTGCGGCCTGCTGGAGTCTCTGTGCTGCTGCACTGAATGCGCCAGGGTCTGCCACAAGGGTCATGACTGCAAGTGAGTGCAAAATTGACACTCTAATTTTCATCACATTTATCCTTCTGGAAGTGGGAAATTCTTAAATGCATTGCAACCAGTGTTGTTATCTGAAACAATCTGTCAAAAATAATTATTAATTGAAATTAAACAAATAAAAATTTGATAAAATGAAATCTGGCCCTGACAACTAACTAAAATAAAATGAGTTAGGTTGAAATACTAAAACTGAAATAAATATAAAAAAATTAAAGCTAAAAATAAATATTTTAAAATGACAAAAGTATATAACAAAATTACTGTTGATATATTACTAGAAACTGTACTTTTCAAAAATGTTAAAGTTTCTAGTAAAATAATTAAATCTAATTAAAAGTGCGTTATTGAACTGGTCTGTATTTTTATGCTTGTCATAGTGAGTATTATAGATTGGCAGCATGTTGTTGACCAATTGAAATTGCTAATCTAATTTTTTTCAAAACAGCTACTTGCAGAGTTACATTTTAGTTAGGGGTGTGACGAGACAGTTAGCTCGCAAAATGAGACAAGATTTAGTTCACGAGAATGAGATTAAGCATTTGTTAGACGCTTAGGCTCTGTTGTGCAAAAAATCCTCCACCATGGTCTTGTCAGTCATTTCGTCACGCGATCGGTGAACTCTGATTCCTGCTGCACTACGTATGACTCTGCAGCTCGTGTTGGATGAGCTGGATGAGATTGAAGTGACCATTGTCCAGCTGAATTAAATATTTTTTCTTTAAAAAGCAAAACGACAGTGTAGGCGTAATGTAAATGTAGCGGTGGCATATTCAATCCTAATTTCACCCTCACACTCCATCGTGGCAATATCGCGAGAGCTTTTCACCTCGACGAGAAATCTCGTCACATTTTAATCTCGCGAGAGCTCTCATCACACCCCAGCAAAGTAGTTCACTAGGTTTTAAAAACGGTAATGCATGCTCATCTTGTTTCTTCTCCAGGCTGAAGAGAACATCTCCCACTGCATACTGTGACTGCTGGGAGAAGTGTAAATGCAAAACTCTTATCGCGGGCCAGAAAGCGGCTCGTTTGGATCTGCTCTACAGGCTGCTGACCACCACTAATCTTGTTACCACTCCTAACAGCAGGTATGTTCACTAGGAACTATTGCACTACATGCTGTTTAAAAAAGGAACGAGACCTGCTCCAACTTTCTGTTGTCAAACCATTTTAGGGGGTCATCGGGGCAACCTACATTCTGCATCATGAACTCTTTCTCCCCCTCTGTTTGTGACTGATAGGGGAGAGCACATCTTGCTGTTTCTGGTGCAGACTGTTGCAAGGCAGAGTGTGGAACACTGCCAGTATCGCCCACCTCGCATTCGAGAGGACAGGAACCGGAAGGCTGCCAGCGCTGAAGGTCTGTCTTTGAGTAGGGAAGGGACCTGGGGCCGGATTCACGAAAATCTTCTTAAAGTAGTCAAGTCAAATTTATTTATATAGCACTTTTCACAATACACATTGTTTTAAAGCAGCTTTACAGGAAATCATGATGTTAATGTTTATAATGTGTTAAAATCGTCAATCCTTTATAGTCACATTTAGCAGATTAGAGCTTGGTGATGATATAGTTTATATCATATAGTTTACATTAAGTTAAGAAATTTCTTAGGAACATTCTTACGAACTTCTTTGAACTTAAGTGCATTTCTTAATGCTTAAGTTTGCAAATATTTTTTTTTAGAACATCTTATTTTTCTTAATAAAGAAAATTACAGGCTTTGGTGTTATCTTGATTGTATGGCGGTTCTTGCCAAAGACTCTAATCAACTCAATGAAAAACACTTAAAAGGTCATATTTTGGGCTGCTTGCAAATTTTTGCAATCATAGTATAATCATAAGCATGCACACTATTTTCACCACAAATAACTTGATGGGAGTTTAGCACTAAGCTTTGTTTTTGTTTTTTTGTTTTTAATGCACCATTAATTTAACTTTTAAAGAGCCTGTCTCAAGATGGAGCGGTCTGTGTCATTCATTTGTGTCTTTTTGCACTCTTTCTAGTGGTTAATGCGTCCTTTGTCTGTGTGTGCATGCTGCTGGAGTGATCGTGTCCTCGTATGTGCAGAATGCTGCTGAAAATGGTCATAATTATAAAATTAAGAACAAGGTCCCTATTTGAGTTGTTACTGAATTTGAATTCAGCAAAGTCGCATCACGCATAATCATGACCAATCAATTTTACATTATTGATTACTGGTGTCACTTCTCTCACACTCACATTTACAGGGGTTGGACAATGACACTGAAACGCTGGCCAATATAGTGTTGGTGCTTTCACGTCTAATATATGCCAATCTCAAGGATTACAGAACCATTCTGGAGGACCATGTGCACCCAATGGTTCAAACATTTTACCTTGAACAGGGTGTCATGTATAAAATAAGAAGGAAATCGCAGTTAAAGAATTTTCATGAATCTGGTTTAACTTTCGCTATAGTGCATGAAAAGTGAAGTAGTATCTTGAGATTTTCTTTATTTTAAAGGATTTCTTAACATGTCTTTTGGTTTTGTTGTGCATGATTCATTAGTGCATTTATTAGAAGGTTATTTTTTTTGTGTGTTTAATGCGTCTCTGTCTTTCAGACTCGGATATGCCGGATCATGACCTGGAGCCTCCACGCTTTGCCCAGCTGGCTCTAGAGCGCGTGTTGCAGGACTGGAACGCGCTGAAGTCCATGATAATGTTCGGCTCTCAGGAAAACAAAGACCCGTAAGTAGAACATTTAACTATCACTGCAGGCAAATTTCATTGGACACATTCAGCTTTCATTACTTTTTTTGCTGACGTACCATGTTGTATCATTCCAGACTAAGCGCCAGCAGCAGAATCGCTCACCTTTTACCGGAGGAGCAGATGTACCTGAACCAGCAGAGCGGCACCATCAGGCTGGACTGTTTTACACATTGCCTCATTGTCAAGTGTGCACCAGACATCACTGTGAGTGGAAGAAATGGCAGTTGTTCTTTCCAGACCTGGAAAATTCACAGAAATTTCTGTTGTAAATTTTTGTAGTTATGCTTTGCTCTAGTCAAGTCACTTTTATTTATATAGAGCTTTTTACAATTTAGATTGTTTCAAAGCAGCTTCACAGTAATAAACAGAAATTAACTACATCTATACGATCCATACTAACTGTCTTCTCTTGTTCTCGCTGTTCCCCAGTTTATTGACACTCTGTTAGGGACCCTGGTGAAGGAGCTTCAGAATAAATACACCCCCGGCCGCAGAGAGGAGGCCATCAACGTCACACGGAGGTTCTTGCGCTCTGTGGCCCGAGTGTTTGTCATCCTCAGTGTGGAGATGGCATCGTCCAAGAAGAAAAAGTATGACTTATTTACTAAACTTCACTTTGTACTGTTGTCAGTCACGCTGATGAATGGAAAAGAGAGTTTATAAAATATTGAATTTAAAAGCAATATGTGAAATCAAATGCTTTATGCAACATAAAATAATTTTGTCTAATGACCTTATCTTGAAAGTCAGTATTGTACACTTTTCATATTGATTTTTTTCTTAACCTCATAAAACCTATTGTAGTATATTTGATGCACAAATTTCTAAGGCCTCTAAATGATCAACATGATCAACTTTGCTGATAAATTGCAATTAATTAATTAATTAATAAACCATTGGTTTGTTTGTTTGGACTTTTTCATGTTATAGCCGATATACCGGCTATAGCAGCCGATAAATATCGGTGGCTGATACATTGGTCCATCTCTATTTTTTTCCCATTAAAGAGAAAAATCTAATCACAGTGCTCACATTCTCTTTCTTGTGTATTTCCTTCAGCAACTTCATCCCTCAGCCCATCGGGAAGTGCAGGCGTGTTTTCCAGGCGCTGTTGCCTTATGCAGTGGAAGAGCTCTGTAATGTGGCGGAGTCCCTGATTGTGCCGGTGCGCATGGGTATCGCTCGCCCTACAGCACCCTTCACTCTGGCCAGTACCAGCATTGACGCTGTACAGGGCAGTGAGGAGCTCTTCTCTGTGGAACCTCTGCCTCCACGACCCTCCCCGGATCAGTCCAGCAGGTGTGATGTTTTTTTTTTTTTCTACTCAATTTTTCTTCCCAATTTACAGAAACTTAGTGTTCGTGGATTTAAAAATAACTAAAATAATTAAATTTCAGAATTCCAGAAGTTTTAAGAGCTGAGTGTTCTTTGGGATTACTCCTCTTTTTATAATCAATGAATTTACATGAGGTTTCCAGTCATTTGTGATAAGATACTGGATAAGAATTAGGGAAAATTTCTACACAATAAAATATTTTAGAGCTTGGCATAACTAGAAAAATGCATCATTGTATTTCATTGCGTTATATGTTTAGCCCCCCACAATTAAAACTTTTCCATTAGGTTTCCACTGAAACTATTGCAAAGTATTCTAATGGATCTTATTTAAGTTGTTGTTGATGCTGATGCTGTCTTACATTTACTCAGCTCCAGTCAGTCAGCCTCTTCGTACATCATCAGGAACCCCCAGCCCCGCCGCAGCAGCCAGTCCCAGACAGCCCGTGGCCGCGACGAGGAGCAGGATGATATTGTTTCTGCTGACGTAGAAGAGGTGCTATGGCCTACACTTGCATGTTTCACAGCTTTGCCAAATATTGGCCATTTTATTACCCTGACCTATATATTGGCTGGCTAGTTTGTTTGCCATAAAGTCGGCATGAAAAGGATGTTGCAATCATCCATTTTTCCCTATTGTGACATATATCTGAGTAAAACAAGAACAAATGGAGCTTGATTTTGTTCATGGGGAATTGATTGGATGGTTGTGGTTTGCTATTGGTGGATCTCATGTGAGTGACCGGTTGTGCCGCCCTTGTGCAAGTAAACACGTCATCAGAGAAGAGATGTTGCTGCAAGAGGGAGAGGAAGTTATTTTGATTAAAGATTGAGGCACATGACTTTAAAAAGAAGAAATGTGCACAGATAAATCATTTATAATAAATACTGCAGTATTCCATTAAAAAAAAAAAAGAATTGTCCGTTTTGATTTCATGATGATTCTCTAAATGCTACCTGGCTGTTCACCTGTTCAGGTAGAGGTGGTAGAAGGAGTTGCAGGTGAAGAGGATCACCATGATGACCAGGAGGAGCAGGGGGAGGAGAACGCAGAAGCCGAAGGACAGCATGATGAGCACGATGAAGATGGTAAATACACGATCACTCAGATCACAGAGATGTTTTAATTTATACAAGCTCTGTTCATCATAAGCTGAATCCAGAAAAAATAAAATGTACAGAATCTAGAAAATAAATACTGTTTCAAGATGTCATGGGGCCCTAAATTAAAAGATGGTTTACTCTGTGGAGTATTGTTTACATTCATTTTTGAGGTCTACAAACATGTGGAATGCTTTTCCTTTCCCAATAGTATAAAATTAATATTGTGATAAGGTTTGTTTTGCAATGACCACTGTGGACTGATGGATGTACAACGTTCCACTTATCATATGGCTACTTGCCACATAAGTAAATAATTAGAGACAAAATACTGAGTTGAGATATTTAATAGGCTAGCTACAAATTCCCATTATTATACAGTGTTGCCATTGCCAATGGATATAATCGGGGAATTACTGACCTCAAAATGTCGTGACAGACCAGTCAGAGTGAAGCAATTCAGAAACTGATATTGAATATGGAAAAATATTGGGATAATATTTTTGCCCATCTTGCGCAGCCCTTCATGCCGCTGCTGCTCTGCTATTCAACATTTTATATTACAACAAACCATGTGTTAGAAACACTGGCGCTGCTTGTTGTCTTTTTGTTGAGAAGCCAACAATTTCTTTTGTAAATGAGGCTGAAGTCACACACAATCTTTTTCTTGCAGGCAGTGACATGGAGCTGGATTTGCTGGCTGCTGCTGAGACTGAGAGCGACAGTGAGAGTAACCATAGCAACCAGGACAATGCAAGTGGCCGCAGAAGCGTTGTGACTGCCGCCACCGCTGGATCTGAAGCAGGTGCTTCAATTTTACTGTCAAAATTGCCACAATTATGCTGCAGAATGGTCCCTCCTTTTTGTTTTGCTCTCAACTAACCTTCCACATCACCTACTGAGTGTGCAGTAGGCTGTAATGGCTTCTGATAAGAGCTGTAAATGCATTTTGTTTTAAATTTGTCCATGTGGCACCTGTAGAATTACTTTTAGTGAGCTGACAAGTGTATTTTTCTTTTTCTATCACATCAGACGCCCTTGCGTCTACTACATTTACATTTATGCATTTGGCAGACGCTTTTATCCAAAGCGACTTACATTGCATTATACTATACATTTGTATCGGAGTATGTGCAATCCCTGGGATCGAACCCATGACCTTGGCATTGCTAGTGCCATGCTCTAACCACTGAGCTACAGGACATGCTGTAGCTCAGTGTACTACATCTACTTGAGGCAGAAATTACAGAACAACTAGTTAGTGGTATAGCACACTCTCATTAGCATTTTTTTTTTTTTTTTAAGGAACAATGTACATTAATCACATTTCACAAAAATGTTAAATATACCCGAGTTACCCAAAAGGCTGTTTTTTTCTTGGCGGATGCTTTGGCTGATGTTATTAGGCAGAAAAAACAAAGAAAATGAAGAAAGGTTCTATGCATCTAGTGTCATCAAACAGAATTGCAAAAATGACATTTCAAACACTTTAATTAGTCAAACATGTAGCCCCGCCCAAAACGAATGCCATTGGTTGAGCAAGTGTTATGTCAGGTCCAGACGGGCCAATCAAACCAATTGCATTTCTTTTTTTGATGCCACTTTGGTGTGGAAAATAAAACCCTTCACCTTTAAACCATAATGTAAAAAATTGGGCTAGAATAAAGTGTGCATGCGTTTCATAATATCTGTGATGCTGACTTTAGAATAACCCTCCGTGTCTTTTTCTTGAAGGTGCTAGCAGTGTTCCTGCTTTCTTCTCTGAGGACGACTCACAGTCGAATGACTCCAGTGACTCGGACAGCAGCAGCAGTCAGAGTGACGATGTGGATCAGGAGACTTTCCTGTTGGATGAGCCTCTGGAGAGAACAACGGGCTCAGCACACGCCAACAGTGCGGCCCAGGCACCGCGGTCCATGCAGTGGGCTGTTCGCACTACACCCAGCCAGCGCTCTGCTGGCGGCGCCCCATCCAGCTCATCCACACCTGCTGGTTAGTAACTCCCACCACCTGTCCTAAAAAGATTTAGTTAACTGCATAAGTTATCATGAGGGTGAGTCTATAATTGCAGGTACATTTGTTGTCCAAAGCCATTTTTTCTGCTTTTTTCAAATGGTTGTTTTTAATAATTTAAAAATTTGTTATTCATTTTCATGGATGACAAGATATTACAGGCCATAACAATATAATTATTTTCTGTAAAAAGTGTCTTATATATCTAAACATTATTTATTTTTGTCTGAATTAGTGTATTTTTTTTGTCATGTATCATTGTGTAATCAAAATATTTTTTTACTCTTCTTTTGGTAATACTTTTTTTTCTTTTCTTTTCTTTTTTTATAAATAAAAAAACTCCAGAGAATCTCTCAACTCTAAAAAGTATCAGCACTTTCAGGTGATTTAAAAAAAGAAAGAAAAAAAAGTGACATTCATTTGTATTATTAGTCGCTCTTAAATACATTTCGAATTACTGTCAAGCACAGAAAACATGCACAAAGCCCACATATTTGAATTCATAGCGATTGTTAATTGCATTATATGAGTCGCTTTGGAAAATGTCACAGCATATTCAGATGATTAAAAGGCGACTTGTATTCCAGAAAATATGGCAAGTTATTCTATGTTACTGGAAATAATACTAATGTATCTTCCAGCGAGCTCCACGGGCCTCATCTACATCGACCCTTCAAACCTGCGACGGAGCAGCGCCATCAGCACCAGCGCAGCAGCTGCCGCAGCAGCCCTGGAGGCCAGTAACTCCAGCAGCTACCTGACGTCCGCCAGCAGCCTGGCTCGAGCTTACAGCATCGTCATCCGGCAGATTTCTGACCTCATGAGCCTCATACCCAAATACAACCATCTGGTCTACTCGCAGTACCCCGCTGCCGTCAAACTCACCTATCAGGACGCCGTCAATCTGCAGGTGAGTCATTCGATCTTTACCCAAGCAAACTTGGACTGCATAAATAAAGGAAATATATAACAATCACATCATTTTTCAGAACTTTGTTGAGGATAAGTTGATCCCCACCTGGAACTGGATGGTGTCCATCATGGATTCCACTGAAGCGCAGCTGCGGTACGGCTCAGCTCTGTCATCAGCCGGAGATCCTGGTCACCCCAGCCACCCGCTGCATGCTTCACAGCACACAGGCCGTAGGGAGCGCATGACTGCACGAGAGGAGGCCAGTCTCCGTACACTTGAAGGTCGAAGGTAAGACCCTTGGCCAGTTTCAGTTCGCCATGAAGTGAAAATTTACCCATCTATTTTCTGTGGTTCTTTCGTCAAAAGCCCTGAAGGATTTTTCCATTTGGCAGAAAATAAGCTCTGTGACCAACATTCATGATTTATACATGTTTTGTTCATCATGATCATCTTCACAAATGAACACAGCTTTTATGAATTTTGAAGCCTAAATACAATCAGCAGAAGTTAAAACCTAAACTTTAAGCTTTTAACAAAGCACTTAACAAAAATCCCATTGACTTAAGGACGATGGAACTGGAAGTGCTAAGTCGTTTCTGGGTTTTGGCCTGCAAAAATATGCCATCCCAGCAGCACTCTATTTTCATCGAATAATTTCATACTTTGCATTTCAGGCGCGCCGCAACACTTTTGACTGCTCGTCAGGGGATGATGTCAGCACGAGGAGACTTCCTGAACTACGCCCTGTCTCTGATGCGTTCCCATAATGACGAGCATTCAGACGTTCTGCCTGTGCTGGACGTGTGTTCTCTCAAACATGTGGCCTACGTCTTCCAGGCCCTCATTTACTGGATTAAAGCCATGAATCTGCAGACGACACTCGACACCACTCAGATTGACAGGAAGAGGTAAACTACCCATATCATCATTTTAGTAGTTATATTTAAAGGATTAGTTCACTTTCAAATTAAAATTTCCTGATAATTACTCACCCCCATGTCATCCAAGATGTTCATGTCTTCCTTTCTCACACTTGGGCGAAAAGAAATTAAGGTTTTTGATGAAAACGTTCCAGGATTTTTCTCCATATAGTAGACTTCAATGGAGCCCAAAAGGTTGAAGGTCGAAATTAGTTTACAGCGATCCCAGATGAGAAATAAGGGTCTTATCTAGAGAAACCATCGCTCATTTTCAAAAAAAAAATCTTGAACTAGCTCTCTTCTTCTTCTCTATTTGAATTCCAGCAGTGTAGACACTGCTAAGTGTATTACTGCCCTCCACAGGTTAAAGTTTGAACTAATTGTTATATACTTGCACTAGCATGTTGTATATGACAGTTTAGTTCAAACTTTAACCTGTGGAGGGCAGTAATACACTTAGCAGTGTCTACACTGCCGGAATTCTAATAGAGAAGAAGAGGGCTAGTTCAAGATGAGCATTTATTGTTAACTTCTATAATTATTTTTTATTTATTTATATATTTTTTTAGAAAATAAGCGATGGTTTCTCTAGATAAGACCCTTATTCATTGTCTGTGATCGTTTAGAACGTTTTGAAGCTGCACTAAAACTGTAATTTTGACCTTCAACCATTTGGGCTCCATTGAAGTCCACTATATGGAGAGAAATCCTGGAATGTTTTCATCAAAAACCTTAATTTCTTTTCGACTGAAGAAAGAAAGACATGGACATCTTGGATGACATGGGGGTGAGTAAATTATCAGGACATTTTAATTTGAAAGTGAACTAATCCTTTAATATGGACAGTCATAGCTTAAAGAAATCTGTGTTGTTTGACACTATAAAAGTACATAAATTGTACTAAAATAATANTTAGTACAATTTATGTACTTTTATAGTATGTATTAATATTTTGAATTAACTTTTTTTTTAGATTTTCCATTTTTTTTATTTCAATAATTTAGTTTTTGTAATTTGTTTACTTTTAATTTATTATTTCAGTTTTAGTAATTTTAGTACTAATTAAACTTGATTTGAAAATAAAATTTAAGTTTTAGTTTTTCATCCAATTTTTATTTCAGCCTAATTTCAATCAAGATTAAGTTTTAGTTAACCATAATACTGAGATCTATATCTAATTATTTATTTTGCTTTGAACTGGTTTAAAAGGGTTGCGATTTGACTAGTGACTTATTTATCTAAAAAGCTAACAATTTACATAATTTTATGTATTTTTTAAATGTATGTTAGCATTGGTGCTTTAATTAACATCCTGAAAGTTTGCACAAAATTAAAACCTTTTGAAACATTTGAGGATTTATCACCGCTATAACCACACCCACTTCTTGATGTTAATTAATTTTATGTTTCAAGCAAAGACGTTAGTTTTGGAGATATTTCCTTGCTGCAGTTGTTGTTGTGAGATTTCTAAATTCTTTTTTCATCCTATTTCAGGAATCGTGAACTGCTTGAACTCGGCCTGGACAATGAGGACTCTGAGCATGAGAATGATGAGGACACCAATCAGAGTGAGTTCAAAACGCTGTGCATGTACCACACAAGCCGAAGCAAAACTCACAGGTTCACATGGTGATGCATAGCAGCATGAGCTGGTTTCCTGCTGTCAAATCAAACCGCTTTGTTACTCTTGACTGCACAGGCTCCACCCTGCAGGATAAGGATGAGGAGCCGGTACCTGCTGAGACCGGACAGCACCATCCGTTTTTCCGCCGCTCTGACTCCATGACCTTCTTGGGATGCATCCCTCCCAATCCTTTTGAAGTACCTCTCGCTGAGGCCATTCCTTTGGCTGACCAGCCGCATCTCCTGCAGGTCAGTGATGCCCTGTACCTGCATTGTCACTTCTGATATTAGAGGTGGTTTGTGATGTCAATGTGGGTGGTTGAGTTTAACACTGCTGTTTTTCCTCTTCATCTCACAGCCCAATGCCAGAAAGGAGGACTTGTTTGGACGGCCAAGTCAGGGTCTCTATTCATCCTCGTACATGGCCAGTAAGGGCCTCACGGATCTGACTGTGGACATGAATTGCTTGCAGGTAAATATGGCAACATGGTTTCTCACAATACTGAAAATTGGTGAGTTTTTTCAGTATTATTATTATTATTTTTTTTTTTATATGTCTGTAAATGTAAAATTTTTGTGAGGTTTTTAAACTCTGTCAGACAAATAATACCCATAAGTGATGATAATTTGCATGTTTTTATTATTTTTTTTATTTTTATTTTTGTTTTAGATTTAGGTTTTATTTATTTGGTTTTATTTTAATGTTTATTTACTTTATTTACTTTTATTTTTCAGTCATTTATTTTAAATAAATACAATTTATTTGTAGTATTCTTTTTTTATTTTTTTTTATTTAATTAGTTATGGAAACAATAACATGTTGAAATGATTTAACATACCCGCCCCAGACCTACATCGGTCATTTTACATTTCACATAGTTGATCGGTGACGAACATGTTGCAGGGCAACAACTCACTGCATGATGGAGCCTATAAGTGGCCCAAAAATGTAAGATATCAGGGCAAAAAATACCCTGTATTAGTTTTTGTCTCATTTATATCATATGTTATAGTTGAGCAATATCACGCAAGTGCTGTTTTTGTCCTGAATAGTGTGATATTGATTTTAAACAACTGTGTAATAAATAAAAAGTTAATATTGTTATATTTTAGACACAGTATATCCTGTTTTTGCACAATTTTGCAAACGCAAATATTACTTAAAGCCAGAGCAGAGCAGCAACACACAGCGGTGTTTAGTTTCTGAATGAATCTGCGTTTTGTGCGAATCAATCGGGTGAACCAATGATTCAATGACTCATTCATAAAGAGAGCATTTACATTATTCCTGAATGAATCAGCTGTTTGAACAAATCAAATTAATGTATGACTCAACTTACTCATTTAGACGTTTACCACCACCTACTTTCAGTTTAAGTTTCTTATTTAGAGTATCATTTCAAAAATAGGGATAGATTCCCTCAAAAAATTAATTATTTTTTACGTTTACTCACTCTCATGCAAACCTAAAAGATATTTTGAAGAATGTTTGTAACCAAACTTTTAGTCTATAAATATATCTAAATACCAATTCAGATGCAGCTTCTGAAACAAAAGGGCAGTTGAAGCCTTAAAGTTTGTGTAATAAATTCTATGTTGAATATTAATATAAAATAAAATATTACTTTCTAAAGCTACTTTTTGTAATGTCTATTTGATGCTTTTTTTTATTTAACACAATAATGACTTTGATTTATCTTTTGGGGGTAATTTCTCAGCCTAATCTGATGTGCAGTTAATTTGCGATTTGATTAACTGGCACATCATGTAATTAGATTAGATTAAAAAAAAGCCCCAATTTAAACATAAACTGATGTTAAATAATTTCCCAGTGCGGACAAAAATGGTTCTCTGAACAGGTCTCAACAATGAGCAATAAAGCAATATTTTTACAAAATTGTATTATGGGTAATTCTCATCCCAGATTCTACCCACAAAGATGTCGTATTCGGCAAACATGAAGAACGTGATGAGTATGGAGTCTCGGCAGAGGGGTGGCGAGGAGCAGCCGACAGCGGAGCAGGACATGGATGCATCTAAACCAGGCCCTTCACCCCATGATCTGGCAGCCCAGTTAAAGAGCAGCCTCCTTGCAGAGATTGGTTTGACAGAGAGTGACGGCCCACCCCTTCCCACATTTATGTAAGAAATGTAACATTTATATATTCATTAAGGGCTCTGAGTGTTGTGATTAATGACGTTTCTTGTTTGTTTCCTCCAGTCCACACTGTAGTTTTATGGGGATGGTGATCTCTCATGACATGCTGCTGGGCCGCTGGCGGCTTTCTCTGGAGCTGTTTGGCCGAGTCTTCATGGAGGACGTAGGAGCAGAACCGGGATCTGTAAGTACAGCTAATTTTTAGCGGATTATTTTCAGAGAAAGCGATATTGAACAACTATGTAATACAAGTAATCATATTTTTATGATAGTAACAGTAAAGGGACTCTTAATGGAGTAGCATAGAAATGTAATATAATATGATTCTTTTTTAAAAATTGTATTATCCTTTTTAAGTTGGTCATTTTAACTTTTGCAACCACATTAAGCAGTAACACAAGCAGTCAGTTGTTGTTTTTGGTTTCGAATCTGTTTAAATTTGAACCCTTTTTTGCACATAATATATAGCAAAGCCTACATAGATACATTCACTATATTTATTTTCACATTGTTTGGAGGACAACATTGGGCAGGATGTGGAATAACTTTTTTTAAATGGATTATATTGATTTAATTTTAATTTGATTGATAGATTAATCGACAGATTAATCAATTATCAAAATAATCGTTCGTTAGAAAAGTTGTTCAATAAACGGGAAAATCAAAAAGAGTTCTATAAACATCTACTTTGCTCTGAACCTTGCAGATCCTGACGGAACTGGGTGGTTTTGAGGTGAAAGAGTCCAAGTTTCGGCGTGAGATGGAAAAGCTGAGGAACCTGCAGTCACGTGATCTGGCCCTGGAGGTGGACCGTGACCGAGAGCAGCTCATCCAGCAGACCATGCGGCAGCTCAATGCCCACTTCGGCCGTCGCTGCACCACTACGCCCATGGCTGTGCATCGAGTGAAAGTGACTTTCAAGGATGAGCCAGGAGAGGGCAGCGGAGTGGCACGGAGCTTTTACACGGCTATAGCACAGGCTTTCCTGTCCAATGACAAGCTGCCCAATCTGGACTGTGTACAGAGCGTCAGCAAGGGAATGCAGGCTAGCAGTATGTATATTTCCTTCCTTTCCAATTTTCCTTTCTTTGACAGGCCATTTTATAGGATGGTGATTGTTTTTGATTATTTTTGTTTTTTTATTTGATTTAATAGATTTATTAGCCATTTTATTGAAGGCAGTCTGAGTTGCTTATTTAATATCGTAATTTTTTTTGTCCTCAATACATTTTTTCCCTTAAATTGTTTTTAAACGTTTTTTTTTTTTTTCAAGGATAATTGTTTCATTTGCTGTGCAAATGCGGTGAAAGTTTTCTGATGTTTTTGAGAAGATGATGCTCAGGTTTTCTGTGTGTGTTTGCAGATCTTATGCAGCGTCTGAGGAACCGAGACCGTGAGCGTGAGAGGAGGAGCGGAGGACTGAGAGCTGCATCCAGACGAGACCGTGACAGGTGACTTTACCTGAACCTCTCTGCCTAGCCATATATATATCAAATATTAATGATGTATTTTCTGGTCTAATAAGCTTGAGTAATTTCATTAATTTTACGGGGATTCAAAAAAACCATAACCCCCATAACCTGTAAAATTCATTATTTAAAAAAAAATCATCTTTGTTGATATTCAGGATGTGCTTTCATTCAATGGGGATGTTTTATAAATCCCATTAATTCAAATGACCATTGAACTATTTCAATAAAAGAAGCTTTCATGATACATTCATTTTTCTAGAAAACAGTGTAAGCAATATCATTAATTTTATGGGTATTCTTTAAAAATTGCATTATTGTTTTAAAATAAACGATTATAATAATAGTACTAATGGTACGTTTAATTTCTAAATTGCCTTTTATCACCCAAAGTGCATAAATCTTTCATGATGCATTTATTTTGCCAGAAAATACATGAATATATCATGGAAGATGGTCCTTTATTTTAAATAATCAAATAATTTAAGCACAGATGTGCCAGCAGAGCAAATAATGTACCAGACACTGCAAGCTCACTGTTTGCACTGCTTGAAATATTGGAAGAAAAATAAATATTGTATTTGGGGTGAGGGTTTATATGAATGTGTATCTTCTTTTCCTCTTACCTCCGTATAATGCTAATAATTAAAATAGCGTTTATAATTGTAGCGTTGCTTTGTACAGAGGTAACCAACAAAACAAAATAATTATAATTTAATAATTATTTAAAATGAAAGATCATTTTAAACATTTGTCTTTTTTAACATTTAATTTTTTTATATTTATTTTATTTTTTTGCAGGGACTCGAGGAGACAGCTGTCAATTGACACACGGCCGTTCAGACCCGCATCAGAAGGGAACCCCAGTGATGAACCGGAGCCACTGCCGGCTCACAGACAGGCTCTAGGAGAGAGACTGTACCCACGAGTGCACGCCATGCAGCCGGTACAAACAAGTACAACAATCAGCAAATGTGGCTTTTGAAAAGAGGATTTAGTGTGTGATGTGCGTTTGTGGTTTTCTCTACAGGCATTTGCCAGTAAAATCACAGGGATGCTGTTGGAGCTCTCTCCCGCTCAGCTGCTGCTGCTCCTGGCCAGTGAAGACTCACTCAGAGCTCGTGTGGAAGAGGCCATGGAGCTCCTCATAACTCACGGAAGGTGAATAATCTCATGACTCCTGTCAAGAACGTGTGTGTAATTTATTTTTTTTGGTAAATTATAATTACGGAGTTATTTGAGTTTTATAGTATTTAAATACTAAAAAGTAAATAATTAAGTACATATTATATAATTTATATTATGTAATTATTATAGTAATTAATGATTATATACATAACATATTTGTTATTAAATAAAATGATAATAAAATTACATATTACACTGTAATAATTGCTTACATCAAATTATTTTTATAACAAATTCAATGTGTGTAATTATTTTTTATTATAATTATGGAGTTATTTGAGATTATAGTATTTAAATATATAAATTATGTACCTATTTTATATAATTGTGTAATATGGTATTTATTAAAATATACATATTTAACATAATGAATAGTTATTAAATAATATAGTAGTCAAATTACTTATACTGTAACAATTGCTTGCATGAAATGTATTATTAATTTTTATAACATTCAATATGCCATTTGATTTTGTGGTGACTTAGATCTTTTCTGATGGTGTATTTTATGAGCTTCTCTCTCTTGCACAGGGAAAATGGTGCCGACAGTATACTGGACCTCGGCCTTCTCGACACTCCTGAAAAAGCACAAGTATGTTGTATCCAAAACTCTCTTCTTGTTCTTTGCATCAGCTTAGGTTCAGTGTACATCTCTTATCATTTTGAGTCATCATGAGTTGATCTATGTAGTTCTTTGGAGATTAAGAAAGTTCTTGATGTTATACCTGTGATTGTTTTGTGACCTGTGATGTCTGTTTTTAATTGTAATTTTTATATTCCACCAGCAGGAGAACCGAAAGAGGCACGGTTCCACCCGAAGCGTGGTTGACATGGAGCTGGACGACCCTGATGACGGGGATGATAATGCACCTCTGTTTTACCAACCCGGAAAGAGGGGCTTCTACTCGCCCCGTCCAGGCAAGAACACTGAGGCCAGGCTCAACTGCTTCCGTAACATCGGCAGGTATGAGACTTTCCTTGAACATCTGTGTGAGATTGAACCACCAGTTCCTACTAATAACCCTGATTCTTTTCTTCTGCCTCCAGGATACTTGGGTTATGTCTGTTACAGAATGAACTTTGCCCCATCACACTCAACAGACACGTCATCAAGGTGTTGCTCGGCAGGAAGGTGAATATCTAAATGTTAATAACTTCTGTAATAGTGAAAGGATTAACCTCAGATCACTGCAGGATATCACTGAATTAGAGCCCTGTGAAATCTGTTTCATTTTTCCCCAAATTCCATTAGAATTTTTCTGGATTCCTTTTTAATGGTCAAATTAAAATTTTAGTTGTCAGAAAGCATTAATTAATTTAAATCATTAAACTTATCAATTTAAAAGACTGTTAAATGTTGAGTTTAACAAAAATCATAATCATTTTGAATTTCCCCCCAAATAGTGATTTTTCCTAATTTCCATGTTTATCATTTTAACTTTTCAGCTTTAATGGTTTAATTATGTTTATTCATCAAAAAGCATGTCTAATTAGTTGAATTCATAATTTAACAATTGAATAACTTATCAACATTTTTACAATAATGTGGCCTATGAAATGTTTGGTAGAATGGCAGAAATCATAGGGCCCTACTGAGGCTTGTGTTCTCTTGTGCTGCAGGTGAACTGGCACGACTTCGCTTTCTTTGATCCGGTGATGTACGAGAGCTTGCGGCAGCTGATTCGACACTCTCAAACCGAGGAGGCAGAGGCTGTGTTTGCGGCGATGGACCTCGCCTTCGCTATTGATCTCTGCAAGGAGGAAGGAGCTGGACAGGTAATGGCTACATTTCTCCTTTGTGTGTTTGCATTAGGGTTCAGTGTTGGCACATGTCTGAATGTTTTCTGTTGGATCTGCAGGTGGAGCTCCTGGCCGGTGGGGTCAACATGCCTGTGACTCCTCTGAACGTGTACGAGTACGTGAGGAGATACGCAGAGCACAGGATGCTGGTGGTGGCAGAACAGCCTTTGCATGTGAGTGCACTTGACTTTTGAGTCACCTACCCTACTTTTTAGGACTTTGACTATCTGGTCCATATTATGCTTATTCTTGACTTTGTTTTGGAGCTTGCTGGTTTTGCATACACGCATTAATGCATTTGGCGACAATTCAAGCCGAACTCTGAGAATCGAACTGTTGACCTTAGCGTTGCATGCTTTAGGAAAGCTTTAGGAGCAATTATTGAAAGATCTGTGGTCTTGCTGAGATTCTGCCAAAAATAAAGCCATGTGCAGATGTAAGTGAAGATTTTGTTTTGCAGGCCATGCGGAAGGGCCTACTGGATGTGCTTCCAAAGAATGCTCTGGAGGACCTGACGGCAGAGGACTTCAGACTGCTGGTCAACGGCTGTGGAGAAGTCAATGTCCAGATGCTCATTAGTTTCACCTCTTTCAATGATGAATCAGGTACATTATTAAGCCTCACTCAGGCTGTCAGCCCAAGTCTTGATTTTTGTGCATTTCCGATTGGAATCAGGTCATATTTAGCAAGCGCGAATGGGAAAAAATCACATGAAACGCAATTTTTACAAATCCGTTTTGAGCTGCATATGTGGTTTCTGGAAATCTGTTTCAGTCTGACCGCTCTAATCAGATTTTGTGTGGTTTGTCACTTTCTTACGCTATGTAAAATGTAAACAGGGTTTGTACAAGGTGCTTAAAGTGCTTGAAGTACTTGAATTTGACTGGAAAACCTTTGAAAACAGCCATATTTATGAAAAGGTACATTAAAAATGCTTGCATTATTGAAAAAACAATAAATTAAATTTGTTTTTTATTTATTTATAAAACAATCTTGTCTGATGTAGAGAGAGAGCCATTTCGGATGGTTATGAGCTTTAAATTGGTCAATCCTATATTCATGAAGGACAAAATCTGTTTGAATAAGGAACGCGATATATTTGTCATAGTATCCTTTCAATGGTTAAAGTTACCAGAGTCATTGCATGGTTTGAATGTGTTGCACTTTAATTGTATCATTTTGTTTTATTAGTTATATTTATCTATTTACCTTTTTTAGACTTTGAAAGATAATAAAGATATTGTTTGATAATGAGATCTGATTGTAGTCCTTGAAAACCAAAAAAGTAGTGCTTAAAGTCCTTGAAATTCTTGGAATTATTTTAAAAAAAAATGTTTATATACATTATCTGTATGAACCCTGTTAGACGTTAGAGGAAACATGCTGAAAGTCACTGCAGAAACAAGGTTGTGGTGTTGCAAAATGCCAGTTGAGCAGAAAATGACAATACAATCGAGACATGAAATTTTAAGGCCGGCCGAGACCGGAATACAAGCCATGCATACCAGCCTCCTAACTTTCTACCGCAGCTGCACATTATGATGTAAATAAGACAAAACATCTGCATTGCAAACCCTGCATTGCTGTTGTTTTTGGCGTATACCTACTAATGCAACATCATTGCCATAGAAACCAATGCAGATATTCCGGAAAACGAAAGAGCACCATGTGACGCACAAATCAGAAACAGTTTTGAGCTCCACTCGTATGTGGTTTAAAATCAAATTGCATTTCTGGAAATCTGTTTCTAATCGGATTTGATTAATCTGTTGCGATAGTGTGGAAAGTCAATAATTTAGATCAGATTCCAATCGAATACACACATATTTGGATTTGGACTGACAGTGTGAACGGAGCCTGTTGGAGCCTGAAGAACTTTGATTTGAGAAATCATTTTCTAGGGCTGCCCCCTAATAGTCAACCAAATTTTAATAAAACTCCACAGAAAGGGGTGAAGTCCATGTGGTAATTATGTCGGGCAGGAAATCCAAATGTTCGCCTATCATTCATTGACCTCAAACTTGGGATGTCACAGTGAGGAATGTAATCGGCGACTACCGCTGCAAGCCTACCTCAAACGTGGCTTATCATTTGAAACGTGCAAGTAGTAGAAAGAGCAGCCATGTGAAGTGGCCCTAGATAAATGAGCGCTAGTATTGGGTGCAGATCTAATTCGTGTTCGTGTGGAGTGTGAAAGCTAAATTAGTAGCGCGCTTACTGCACGACATGTTTAACTCAACGTTCATTTTTCTCTATAGGCACGTCCAGAGATGACGAGCCAGTGTCGTCAACTTCATCTTTGCAGCCGACACTGACTCAAACACTAGTTTATTAAATTATTAAAATGTAAAGACAGTCTCCCTTTTTTTTTTCCCCCCAACACATTCATAATCGTTGCTTTTGCCAGTGTGCGTTTGAGCGCTTCATTTATATTTTAAGGTTTAGTAGTATTAAGGTTTAATATTTCTCTGTAATGTAGAACAATGTTAGCAATGTTACATATAATATTCTCTCTCAGCCCTGAAATGCAAACCATTTTGTTTGTTTTCCCAAACATCAGGCGGCATCCTCTGAATGCAACATGACTGTTTATTGCGTTTGATCTATGTGCTCTGATGTGCAAGTCATTTTTTTTTTGTTTTTTTTGTAGGAAAAAAGTGCAAAAAAAGTGTCCAGTGTCCTTGAAGTGTTTTTTTTTTTCTTTTTTTTCCTCCTGTTAAACACATGGGATGGAAATGATGCTTTATTCGTAAATGTTTTGAGATATTATTTTTTTGCAAGTTTAATTTGCAACTTTGGATCGAAACAGCTATTGACTATGAAGCATATTTTAGTGGAATATCCTGTTTTTTATTATATTAGTGACTTTTGACAAAATGTATCATGAAATAAACTGCACCTTTGCAGCAGGTGCATTAGAGCTACAATTAGCATCAAGCTACATAAGACAATTTATACGATTAATACTATGCTTTTTACTCAAAACTCACTTTAAACCACCAATGAGTGTATGCAAAAACTTCCAGTTGTGATCTAATGTGGGTTTTGGTCATATTATGTTGTTGAAATATGTTATTTATAGCCTTTTTATAAGAATCGCTGCACTTGCTTAGAATTTTTCATGGAATCCTTTATTGTTATGAAAATAAGCCAAATCGTATGAAAATCACATATTTACTATCTTAATCGTTGCTGGATCAGCGCTGGAAGACGCTAATGTTAATCAGATTGTGTTAATCGGTGGAAAATTAATAGAAATTATGATTCTGTCTAAAAAGAAAGTTAAAGTAAACGTGTAAATATATCAATACTTCCAGATATGAGCACGTTTGATAAAAGCCCTAATAAACGCTGTTCAGTGAAGCTATTTGAACACACATAACCTGGAGCTGATGTGACTGAATATGAATGCATGTTATTCTATTCAAAATTTCAAAAATTACAGATGATTATTTTGCGCTCCTGACATAAAACTCCGTTGCAGTGACATTAATATCTTAATTTATCATAAACTGGTCAAATATCGAGGCTGGAGTCTTTAATCTTTTCAGATGATGCTCAGTTTGCTGTGAATGTTGAACAATAATCTGGGGATCTTTGCATTTAAAGGAGTTAATGGACATCTTGTAAAAGAACATTTTTAGATTTTCCAGCAAGTATCAAACTGAAGGTTCTTATATAATTGTTATAAGAAATTTTGGTTTGTTTTATGTAATTGTGTATAATTTTGTATGTAGTGTTATTATGATTGACTATACTTAGTTTGCCATGAAAATATGTTCTGCTTATATGACATGAAATAAATTAGATCCAATTATTCAAGTGCCTGTAGCGAAGGAATCAGTCTTTTGTATGTTGTACTTCAATGGTGTTGTTTTGTTTGAACCTCCAGGTGAGAATGCGGAGAAGCTGCTGCAGTTCAAACGCTGGTTTTGGTCTATCGTTGAGAAGATGAGTATGACGGAGCGGCAGGACCTGGTAGGACGTTTCTGCATTTCTTTACTCCATATTAATTAGGGGTGTAACGATAAACAAAACTGACGGTTCGGTTCGTACCTCGGTTTTGAAGTCACGGTTCGGTACAGCAGGGGGAGAAACTTAACAAAATTGCTTTTTTTTATTAAATGGAGACAATTTGTTCAGTAAACTACTGTCTTTAAATGAATTCAATGATAATTAAAAGTTTCATAAGGATAAAAAAAAAGAAAAGATCTCTGCTAATGCTGTAAACTATATAGGGAGCCCTTACTTGCACATTAATATTATATTAAAGGTTCAGAGCCCAAACTATTACCCTAAATTCAGTTGCTATTTATTTTTAGATATAGGCATAAGGCGGTTTTTGCATTAACTTCTAAATCTAATTATAAAATTGTTTTTACTCCAATTCGTTGTTGAAATATAATCATTTCTACACAGTGACTGTCATTTTCATGACAGATTTATTTAAACATGCATTAAATAATCAAGACATCACTAACAAGTTAAGTAAAATATGAGTATGTAGGTTAATATAGAGCATATATTTTAGCAAGACTTTATTTCTCTGAACTAACAAGCTGTGGACTGCCTGAGGTAAATGTTACGTGTTTACAATCTGTTTTATTGACGTCTTTCCGCCGTTGAAGCACTGATTGAGCGATTACACTAGATACGTTTCAGTAAGTTGTACTGTATCTTTCAACATACCTTCAGATGTTCATTCATGTTTATTCTGTAACTAGCATTAAAGAAGAACAGATGATCGGGGCGTGTTCGGTACGCTATGAGTATTGTGGTGTGTGGTGTATCGTGGTTTTTCCATTCGGTTTGAATATCCTTACACCCCCCTAATATTAATTCACGTAAATGTGTGCCAGATAGTAACGCATTGGTGCGTGACACCCGCAGGTATATTTCTGGACGTCCAGCCCGTCTCTGCCGGCCAGTGAAGAAGGTTTCCAGCCCATGCCCTCCATCACCATCCGCCCGCCAGACGACCAGCACCTGCCCACCGCCAACACCTGCATCTCTCGCCTTTACGTGCCACTTTACTCTTCCAAACAGATTCTCAAACAGAAACTTTTACTAGCCATCAAGACCAAGAATTTCGGTTTTGTGTAGTTGAACGAAACTCGTTTAATTGTTGTGTAATATTCTAGTTCCATTTTTGTAGATTTATTTTTTGTCTATACAATTTTATGAAATTTAAAGAGTGCTGTCGCATCCCCGGCAGTCGTTTTTTGGTCTGCGTTGCAAACGTGGACGGCTTGTTCTTATTTTGTTTTTGTTTTTTTTTTATTTCCGTTATCCGAGTATAACGCAACATTCCTGCATTGGCTTTTGTAAAGTTGAAGCCTGCAGCACCATTGGCTTGAACTGTAACTTCCCGTGACTTTGGCCTGACGGTAAACTGTCCGCCAAACCCCAGCCAAAGATGACAGCAGGAGTATTTAAAGAAAAAGGAAGATTACACTGTGATTTGATTTTTTTTTTTTTTTTTTTTTTTTCCCTTCCCANTTTTGCAGCCCTAATCATAAATATTACTATCACTGAGAGTTCACTGCTGCCTTTGTGGAAAGTCATTTTTTCTTGTATAGAGGGAGTAGGGAATTTCAAAAATAAACTTGGATGCAAACTAGTGTTGTGGTTCTTTTCATTCTAAAGGATTTTGATACAGAAACATGTATGTAGAAGTATTCAGTGTTTTGAATGTCCCACTATGTCTTCACAGACTTCAGTTGGACCCTGTCCTCTTCTCAGTTTTAGGTTTTTACCACTTTGCCATTGTTTGAAAACAAAGGCATACTTTCAGAGATAAACTATATACTGAATACTTCTGTTTTTAATATGGTATGTGAAACAGCTTACTAGTTTATCACTGCATAATGCATTCTATGTTCTCATCACTTTAGTTGTGTCGGTTGTCAATGTTGAAAATAAATTCAGGTATTTTGCATTCAATTCTTGCAGAAAACTCATGCTGTGCATAGAAAAACCTACAATATACTAAAGTGTGTTAAAAATGCAAAGTTGCAGTGTATGACAGAGATGAATTAAACATGCAACACGGTCATGTGACTATTGTTTAATACCGTTTCACATTTGTTGGAAGTTTGAATACTGGTTTAAAAGCTAGTATGCACTATTTATCTCTGATCAGTCCTGATTTGGACAACAGATGGTCATTTATGACCCAGGATATTGTGCAAGCTGTGAGTAAATGGCATACATTTTTTTTGAAAAATTAGTTTTAAACAACTGTAGACATAACTGCTACTTGAGGTTGCGGGTTTGTGATTTTACAACGAGTGAGGAGTCTAAAATGAAAAAAAATATCGGGAACACTGAAATAAGGGCCCATTTAACGTTAAAGTTGTGCCTCTTTTCAGATGATGCAATATAAGTCTCTGGTGTCCCCAGAATGTGTCTGTGAAGCTTCAGCTCAAAATACCCCACAGATCATTATAGCTTGTCAAATTTGCCCCTATTTGGGTGTGAGCAAAAAAAAAAAAAATTTTGCAAATGAGCTGCTGTTCCCGGCCCACTTTCCAGAAGAGGGTGGAGCTTTAACAGCTCACGCTTCAGTTGCTCAACAACAAAGCTGGAGAATCTCACGCAGCCAAAATGAGGATTGTCAGTAACGGTGTTCAGCCTTACATTGTTCAAACCGGAGTCGACACTGATGGAGAGACTCAGGAAGAAGTTACAACTTTTAGAATGAAACTGAATGTTTCTGAATGGTCTTTTGTGCAAATCCAGCGTTGAATTGATCCTCGTTTAACTTTGAAGATGATGTTTATGCGCTAACAGCAACAATACACACTAAAGTAAAAAAAAAGTGAAATAATCAAGGACCCATTTAATGCATTAACTAGCGATGAGTGATATATTATTAAAATGCAACTTTATCAGAGATACAACTTTTGATTTTAAAAATGTATTAATTTTTGAGATTAATAAATGCTTTAGAAGTATAATTCATGTTAACAAATACAGATAACTAGTGTTAAATGGAATTTTGTTACTAATTTCTATTTTAAAATTTTTAATACTTTACAATATGGTCTTGTCAACACTTGCTAATGCATTAATGAAATATCAGTGTTTTTTTTAGTGTTAACCTTTCTTATTGTTACACACAATAGTTCATGTTGGTTCAGTGCATTAATGTTAACATTTGATTTTAAAAATATGCAAGCAGGTGTTGAAATTAAAGAATAATTGCTGTTGAAATACTGTTAGTTCATGTTAACTAATATATAGTTAATTGAAACCTTATCGTATGTTGTTACTAAAATTATATATATAGACTTTTTTGAAGGAAAATCAAACCGGAGCACGAATTTAGACAACATTAGACCATTTATTTACAGAAATATGTACTACATGGTGAATGACAGCCATTGTTTCTACAATCAAGGGCCTGATCATGACCGTGCTAGTTTATATTTGTCTGAAAAGGAATCCTAAGAATCACATTTTGTAAATATTTTTATACAATTTTATTTCACTTATGAGCTATACTGAATCAAACAATCATATCTACTTCAATGAAAAGCAGGCATAAGAAAAAATACTCAACATTTAAATCATGTTTATTTAGCAATGACAAAAATACTACGTCTTTAATATAAACAGATGCTACAATCAAGACTCAACTAAAATACAGATCGTTTCAAATACCTTAAGAAAAACTTCAACAGAAAACGTAACACTGCGACCTTAGAGGCCTTTGCCAAAGTATTTATAATCGTTTCTTTTTTAACAGTGTCTGCATGCATCTTCTGATGTTCAAACAAGGGGAAAAAAAAAAACAGCTGGTATTCTGATCGTCTCTGACTATAAAAATAAAGCCATCTTTATACTGGCATCAAAGCGATGGGCACATTTCTTACAAAAGAACAATCTCAAACTGCCTTTGACAAACTTTCAAACAATTTGCATCATTTGTTTGGGGATCTGATAGGAACAACAAGAATAATTTGTCGTGGCGTCATGATTAAACACAAAGGGTCCATGAAAAGCTGCACATAATACAGTATTTATTTAAAACCAGAAGGATCACTAACGGCCTCCGGACTTGCGGCCGGCCCAGGACCTGGAGCGCGAACGAGAGCGAGACGGTGAACGGGAAGTCGAGCGGCCGCGGGGTTCGTCCTCACGGGAGCCGGTGGACTGGTGCAGGTCTTCCACGGCCGGGCTGGCCGATCTGGACTGAGACCTCCGGCTCTTGGACTTGTATTTGGAGTCCTGGGAAGGAGAATGCGAGGCAGAGCGGTGGCGTCTGCGGCCGTGTTCACGTGACCTGTGTCTGAGCAGAAAACTCTGATTTACAGTCTGTTTCCACAAAGGAAGTTAATGCACGTTTAAAGCACGATTTTTGGCACAATGCATTTTCACTTTTGAAGGTAAGGCCTCAGGCTTGATTTTAATCCACTGGACTCTGGTTCAGCAGGAACTTTACCTGTCATTCTCCCGACTTCTGCTTCTCCGGTGTCTGCCGTGTGACCGAGAGCTGTTAAAA
>RJVU01051648.1:5473093-5487795 GCA_003731715.1 Anabarilius grahami
TAAACCACCCAGGTTAAATTTAAATAAGCTTTTTATAATATGTTCAAAAACATGCTGTTAATTAAAATATATATATATTAATTGTAAAATAAAAAAAATTTAAATATTGAAATATAAAAAGCCTGTTTAACTTTAACCTATGGATATGTTAAAAAATATATTTTTGAATATATAAAAAATATTTCACATTCTCTAATGATATATAATCCCCCAATGAACAAGTTTTTCTCTATTTGTATGTTCTAGACTCTTTATTATACAGGGTTAGTATGGGTTTGTTCTCACTCTCTAGGGCTTCGTGACCGGCGAGCGCGGCGTTCGTAGGACGGACTGCCAGATCTGCTTCTGCCGTAACTGCGGCTGCGTCTGCGCCGCCCGTCCCGGTCGTAGTCGTCGTATCGCGAGTCACTGCGAGGAGAGCGTTTCTCTTTGGATTTCATCTGACCGGGAGCTGCACGACACAAAACAAGTGCATGCAATTAACATTATATGAATATAAAATCCATTTAAACAAGAGGATTCCAATCTCTGCAGTTCAACATGCAGAACCACTGTGTCATACTCTTCCTGTCTCCTTGAGCGAACTGGATCTCGATCTGCCGTCCACAGATCCACTTCCTGTCCAGGTTGTGCAGCGCGTCCTCTGCGTCGCGAACGTCCTCGAACATGCATCTGCTGTTAAGGCTTTGCATTTTTTAAGAGTCTGATGAACATTTATATGATAGACACCGAACTCTCCATTAATACGATCCTGATATTCACCAAAATGTATGGAAGATTATAAAGCAAAACACAAAATTAACTGTGATAAACGGCAACAGGGGAATGTGTTGATGAAATGACTCTGAAATTATGAAAGAAATTCCCAACTTCAGGCACTTATACAGTACATGACATGAATATTTTGAAGGTGTCATTTCCAATCAAATGATGCAAAAAAGATGTGAAAATGTAATGTATTTATTTTTTGTGCCATTTTATTCCTAACATGTTTTAACTGAGGATGAGATGAGCTGGAAAAGACATTAGATGATATAAACAATTAAAAACTAGAGTGAATGTGACGATTGAGTTAGTGCCCGTAGTCCAAGAAACACCAATAAAAGCATCTCTAGGCGAATCAAAGGGAGGGAAATTATGGATTGGAAAACTGCCTTTGATTACGTACAGAAATCACGTGCTCTGTAATGGTAGGATACAACATTAAAACGGGTTACCTTTAACATGCTTGACCTTTGACCTTCAGCTTGACCTTTATTGTCTTTAACCACCTCCGAGAAGGACTTGGGGATGTCTTTGCCCAATAACCTTTAGTCTTTTCCTCTTTCTTTGGTCAGACCGAGGCCTTGACTCCAATTTTGGTCCCCTTTGAATCTTCAAGCTTTAACTTTCTCTTTATTTTCTTTGTCTTGAATCTAACTCTACATCGGCCCTTTTAAATATTCTTTGTAGTGAAGGTCTCCAGAACTGTATGTCTTTACATTTTCTGAGACAACAACAGAGGAAATATCAGTTAGGAGACAAACATCTGACATGTTCACGGCCATTCACAGTCAAGCTTTTAAGGGATATCACACCCAAAAATTACAATTCTGTCATCATTCTTCACATACAATGAAAGTGAATGAGAACTGGAGCTCAGAAAAATGACAAAAACATCATAAACGTATAACATCAGTTCTTCAGAAGGATATATATTGCAATATAATGCACAAGTGAATTGGGAATGGACCTGTTCAGCAGTTCCAGTCCATATTCACTTTCATTATATGGAAAAGTGCAGCTTAATATCTCTTTTTGTGTTCCAAGAAGGAAAGAAATACATTATAATACAATATAATAACACTGGATGAGGACACTGAGTCTAAGTTGGAGAAAATAAATGGGAAAAATAGTTCCAGAAGCAAGTGTAATGTTCCAAATCAGTTTATTTTTGGATATCAGCTATATCGTGTAAAGGGCTGGATATTATTAGAGATATTTTGGGAAACATATAAAGGCAAAACGTTTGAATAGACAGTATAAATACAGAAAAATAAACTTTGAAATACATTAATATCTTCAGAAGTTTAAAAAAAGAATTGGTTCGTTGAAACTAGGTTGAAGCGCAAAAGAAATTACGAGCCTGCAACGTCGCAGTTATGTTGTCAATTATTAAGTCATGAAATTACCAAAAAAGTACCAATAAATTACATAACTGGTACTTCGTGTGTTAGCTGGGAAGGATTTGCATGCAGGTATGATGTTCAATGTTATTCATCAGCAGCAGTTTCCATGTTTCATTACCAGTTCATGCTAGTACTGTGTATTTACCATGGTAACTTTTGTTTCATTAAACCCCAAAATGGCACTTTATTTTCACTTTGTGTTATTTTGTATATTTTTTTAATTACTGTGGTGGCTCATCCCAGCTTACTAACTTTATTGTATTAACAAAAAAACTAGTTTGGGACTGTTATATGTTTATTCATCAGTATTAGTCATATTCTTACAATTTATGTATGTTAAAGGGGTGATGAACTGAGAAATCAAATTTTCCTTGAGCTTTTGACATATAAGAGGTCATCATGCTTTAAGAATATCCTGTAAGTTTTAGAGCTGAAAACTTCCTTGTTAGTCCAATAAAAGCTTTAATTGACACCGGACCCAGCAAACGACAGGATTTACAAAGTGGGGATCTATGACGTCAAAGGGCAGCAAGCACCGCCTCTGCAGAAGAAGATCAACGCCTACTTCATCCCTGCCTGTTTAGCCCCACCCACCGATTCGCGCATGACATGCAATAGAATAGGTGGCCTAAGTAACATAGGCCTATGTGGTGCTAAACCAGATCGAGACAGTAATGCAACATGTAAGTAACTGTGTTAAAGGGTTAGTTCACCCAAAAATGAAAATTCTGTCATTTATTACTCACCCTCATGCCGTTCCACACCCGTAAGACCTTCGTTAATCTTTGGAACACAAATTAAGATATTTTAGTTGAAATCCGATGGCTCAGTGAGGCCTGCATAGGGAGCAATGACACTTCCTCTCTCAAGATCCATAAAGGTACTAAAAAATTTAAATCAGTTCATGTGAGTACAGTGGTTCAATATTAATATTATAAAGCGACGAGAATATTTTTGGTGCGCCAAAAAAACTAAATAACAACTTATATAGTGATGGCCGATTTCAAAACACTGCTTCAGGAAGCATCGGAGCATAATGAATCAGCGTATCGAATCTGCTGTTCGGATCGCGTGTCCAACTGCCAACGGCTGAAATCACGTGACTTTGGCGCGCCGAACAGCAGATTCGACACACTGATTCATAATGCTCCGATGCTTCCTGAAGCAGTGTTTTGAAATCGGCCATCACTAAATAAGACGTTATTTTGTTTTTTTGGCGCACCAAAAATATTCTCATCGCTTTATAATATTAATATTGAACCACTGTACTCACATGAACTGATTTAAATATGTTTTTAGTACCTTTATGGATCTTGAGAGAGGAAATGTCATTGCTCCCTATGAAGGCCTCACGGAGCCATCGGATTTCAACTAAAATATCTTAACTTGTGTTCCGAAGATAAACGAAGGTCTTACGGGTGTGGAACGGCATGAGGGTGAGTAATAAATGACAGAATTTTCATTTTTGGGTGAACTAATCCTTTAATTCTAACGCCTGATCTGATATTAATGATTCATGTACAGTCAGATGTTCTTTGTCTATGTGTCAATAAATCAAACCAGTGACTAAATTCTCAACTTGCGATGTTTCTCTTAGTAGGTGGAAAATAATCTGTTATTTAACGATGATTAAATTATATAATGAAAGCGATCAAATAAAGCTCCCTTTGCAATCGTTGGAGCAGCGCGCGCTGAAGCTGTCAATCAAACAGCGCAAGTTTATCGTGACTGATGCGCAAAACTCCCGTTTTATTCAACGAATCTCTTAGTTATATCACGTTTGCACTGTTAGTTATGATGAAAGCATTCGTTAGTGTGCAGAAATTGAGTTGTAATGACGAGATCACTGCTTTCATGAGCTCAAGAACATGTCTGTGATCGACTACAATGTTCATCACTGCAACCTTTCATGCCACAATCTAAATATGCCATAGATCTACATGTAATGCTATAATCAACACTTTTCACGATTAGTTAACCTTGAGAGCTGTAATAGTAAAAACATGCTAAAAGAGAGAGTAATACTTAGCTATTTCATATGCAAAGATGTCAGCCAATCACAGCAGTGGGCGTTTACACTGAAGTCTCACACAGACACGCCCCTTAAAACAGCGTTCAAATCAGAGGACTAAAATCAGGGTAGGAAAAATGCCTTCTATTTCTAAATTATGACAATTTTTAAGGTTAAAATACTAACATTTTAAGTGCACCCCAGGAAACATTATAAAACAACGCAGTTCATGACCGCTTTAAGTAAAGTGAAGTCAACCTATTTTTATGAAATAAATCTGCTTGGTTTATTTATACAGTACAGTCCAAAAGTTTGGAACCACTAAGATTTTTAAAAGAAGTTTCGTCTGCTCACCAAGGCTACATTTATTCAATTAAAAATACAGTAAAAAACAGTAATATTGTGAAATATTATTACAATTTAAAATAACTGTGTACTATTTAAATATATTTGACAAAGTAATTTATTCCTGTGATGCAAAGCTGAATTTTCAGCATCGTTACTCCAGTCTTCAGTGTCACATGATCCTTCAGAAATCATTCTAATATGCTGATCTGCTGCTCAATAAACATTTATGATTATTTTCAATGTTGAAAACAGTTGTGTACTTTTTTTTTCAGGATTCCTTGATGAATAGAAAGTTCAAAAGAACAGCATTTATCTGAAATACAAAGCTTCTGTAGCATTATACACTACCGTTCAAAAGTTTGGGGTCAGTAAGAATTTTTATTTTTATTTTTTTGAAAAGAAATTAAAGAAATGAATACTTTTATTCAGCAAGGATGCATTAAATCAATCAAAAGTGGCAGTAAAGACATTTATAATGTTACAAAAGATTAGATTTCAGATAAACACTGTTCTTTTGAACTTTCTATTCATCAAATAATCCTGAAAAAAAATATTGTACACAAATATTTTGTACAATTGTACACATTAAATGTTTCTTGAGCAGCAGATCAGCATATTAGAATGATTTCTGAAGGATCATGTGACACTGAAGACTGGAGTAATGATGCTGAAAATTCAGCTTTGCATCACAGGAATAAATTACTTTGTCAAATATATTTAAATAGTACACAGTTATTTTAAATTGTAATAATATTTCACAATATTACTGTTTTTTACTGTATTTTTAATTAAATAAATGTAGCCTTGGTGAGCAGACGAAACTTCTTTTAAAAACATTAAAAATCTTAGTGGTTCCAAACTTTTGGTCTGTACTGTATATATATAAATCATTTTTTTTTTAAGAATTAGGTCAAATTCCTAAAATATTTGGGTCACAGCCTAAGGACTCTAGTAATATGTGGGTCCCATGGCCAAACCAGTTGAGAACCACTGCTCTACATGATCCCAGATGAGGAATAAGGGTCTTATCTAGAGAAACAATCTGTCATTTTCTAAAATAAATTAAAATTTATATACTTTTTAACCACAAATGCTCGTCTTGCACTGCTCTGTGATGCACCACGCACTACGTTATCACATCAGTAGGGCGAAAAACTCATTTTCATCATCTCATTTTCTCCTCCAACTTCAAAATCGTCCAACATCGTGGTTTTACCTTTTTTTGTAAAGGCCTTTTGACTTGTTCTTTGCATGATCACTTTGTAAACACTGGATCGGTACTTCCACCTACATCACAAGTGACCTTTCCAACATGAGCGATGGTTTCTCTAGATAAGACACTTATTCCTCGTCTGGGATCATGTAGAGCTCTTTGAAGCTGCACTGAAACTGACATTTGGACCTTCAACCCGTTGGTAACTGTTGAAGTCCACTATATGGAGAAAAATCCTGGAATGTTTTCCTCAAAAACCTTAATTTGTTTTCGACTGAAGAAAGAAAGACATAAACATCTTGGATGACATGAGGGTGAGTAAATTATCAGGAAATTTGAATTCTGAAGCTAACTAATCCTTTATGTCCTCATTCACTTTTATTATACAGAAAAGTGCAGCTTGGACATTCAGCTTAATATCTCTTTTTGTATTCCACAGAAGGAAAGAAAAGGGTGAGTAAATGATGACAGATTGTTTATTTTTAGATGAACCACCCCTTTAAAAGTTCACAATATTTTCTTTCTTTTACACATTTGCCTACAAAGGATATTGTACGTATGCAAATCCTCTTGGTCGCCGTGAATAGAAGTCAACAGGAACGTAGACATCTACTATAGGTCCGTAACGACCAAACTCACGACGCAAATCCTCTGGCCTAAAGTACCATGAAATGACAGGACATTCATTTGTCTGTCTGAGAGCCTCTCCCAGAGTGCTTTGAGGATAATAACGTGACATAAGCTGCCATTGAAGCACTACTGAAGCTCTGATATTTGCTTTTGTAGAAGCCACAAGTCAGTGTCAACACAAATCATGCTTAATTGCAGAATTCATGGGGAAAATCTAAACTACCCCAATTAGCAAATGATGTAATCGAATCTCAAGGCCTGTACACACCGGGACGAATATCGCACGCGTTTATCGCCAGCATTTTTCGAGACGTTTTTTGAGTTCATACCCAAGCGATGAACGTGCAAATTCACTCCCTGACAGTATGTGGCGCTTGTGCATAACGGTAGTGCAAATAAACATATTTATGATATTAATAAAGTTAAAGAAGATAAAAATGCAGATATAAAATGGCATATATATGACATATGAGAGATGGTAGTCAGAAACGGTCGTGCAAATAAGTCACAATGACAGTAGTGCAAGTGAACGGTAGTGCAAATAAACATATTTATTAAATAGACATTCTCAACTATATTTCTTGAATGTAAAAGAAAAAACAAACAGTAAAAATACAGAAATAATACATAACACACATACTATTTGTGTGGCCAATAACTGGCAGAGCACCCATAGCGTGCGTCTAGGGAGCTGTTTGAGACGCAGGGATAGTTTGTAGGGGTCTTCCTCATCTACTTACTTTCTCTTCGTCGTCTTGGTATCAATGTGTGCTCGGCAAGACCGTTTTGTGCTTGAGCGCCACCAAGTCGTGTTTTACTGTAACTTCAGCATTTCCAGGCACGTGAACAAAAGCGCCACTCTCATTGGTCGGCCAGTTTTTAACGCGGCACGTCAAACCAAAAAACGAACCAGAGGCGTTTTAAAAAAAAATGACGCTTTTACGCCTAGCTTTTTTCGCGTCGGTGTGCACATTGGCGCCCGTTGTTCAGTCACGAGGCGTTAAAACGTCGGCAATAATCGCGCGCGATATTCGTCCCGGTGTGTACAGGCCTTCAGGCTTAGGTTTATGTTATGACATACAGTTTGAAACTATTAAAAACATTTTGTTAACTGAGTTAAAGTTAAAATAAAAATAAATAGTAATATAAAAAAACCTAATAAAAATGACAAAAGCACATATGTTAAAAACTAAAATGAAAATATAAAAATAAAACGCTTTAAATTTTTTATTAAACATTAGGGCTGCACGATTTATCGCACGATACGAAAAATAACACTGAACTGTAACGCGATTATTGCTTAAATGTGATTATGAAATCGCAAAGGCTGCGATTATTTTTTATGCGCAAATTCTAATCCATCTGAAAGCACAGCGAGTTTGAGTCGCTTATAACGTGCGTTTGAAAAAGCAACACGCGTCAAACATTTTTACAGACATGAGAATCATTTATTAACATCTTGTCCAACAAAAGGCAACATTTAATATGTTTTTACTCCAAACTCACTTCATAATGACAGTTGAGCGTCCTCTTCTGTGAGATGATGTGGCTTCTTACACAGAATAAGGCAGTCGTGTGTTTATTAGTCATGTTTAATCAAAGCGTTTCAATCTTCTGTTTATTCAGCTACAGCGATATGATGCGTGTTATCTTCTTCTGCGGCAGGGCATATTTGGAGTTTCTGCACAAGAGCGCCCTCTGGCTTTCAGATGAAGAAGCATTTACTACTGATCACAGAGACGTACAGATCTGACAAGCTGCGCATAAAATAATCACAGCCTTTGCCAAATCGCGTGCGGTTTAATCACGATAAATCGTGCAGCACTACTAAACATTGTAATAGAATATAATAATACTGGGTGAGAAATTGATTAGTTGAAACATTTCAATCTAATACTAGGTTAAAGATACATTAGTCATCATATGCAATCAGTGAAATTAAGAGTATCTTATAACAGGCTTGTGTTTGGGTCATTTTGACCCGGAGAGGATTTTCCTTTTTCCAGAAAATCCTAGTTAACGTTATCGCATTGGACTAAAACTTACTGACTGAACTACATCCTCAAATTTTTTTTGCAATTTTTTGTAGGGATGCAACGATATAAAAATTTTGGCTGATACTGATAACCAATAATTCTTTATATTTGAAAGCCGATAACCGATATATCGGCCGAAATTTTTATATATTAAAATATATTTAAATCCAAATTTCTATATGATTTTTGAGAGCCTGATTACAAAAACAAAAGTCTCACCATAAAAAAACCATGTCCAAAGCACACAATTATAATGTTCTCATTATAATTTTTATGTAGCCTATATGACAGACTTGTGCTGTATGTTGTACTTAAAGGGTTAGTTCACCCAAAAATGAACGTCGTGCCGTTCCACACCCGTAAAACCTTCGTTAATCTTCGGAACACAAATTAAGATATTTTTGTTGAAATCCGATGGCTCCGTGAGGCCTCCATAGGGAGCAATGACACTTCCTCTCTCAAGATCCATAAAGGTACTAAAAACATATTTAAATCAGTTCATGTGAGTACAGTGGTTCAATATTAATATTATAAAGCGACGAGAATACTTTTGGTGCGCCAAAAAAACAAAATAACGACTTATTTAGTGATGGCCTGCTTCAGGAAGCTTCGGAGCACAATGAATCTTTTGTGTCAAATCATGATTCAGATCGCGTGTCAAACTGCCAACGGCTGAAATCATGTGACTTTGGTGCTCTGAACCACTGATTCGACACACTGATTCATAATGCTCTGATGCTTCCTGAAGCAGTGTTTTGAAATCGACCATCACTAAATAAGACGTTATTTCGTTTTTTTGGCGCACCAAAAATATTCTCGTCGCTTTATAATATTAATATTGAACCACTGTACTCACATGAACCGATTTAAATATGTTTTTAGTACATTAATGGATCTTGAGAGAGGAAATGTCCCTATGAAGGCCTCACGGAGCTATCGGATTTCAACTAAAATATCTTAATTTGTGTTCTGAAGATTAACTAAGGTCTTACGGGTGTGGAACGACATGAGGGTGAGTAATAAATGATAGAATTTTCATTTTTGGGTGAACTAACCCTTTAATTGTATTTTCCTTTTTTAAGTGTTTTCAATCGTATTTCAAGCGTTTCAAAACCATCATGGTGAACAGTGTCTCAGCTGGAAGAAAACAATCAGTTATTTATCGGCTTTAATATATCGGCCAAATTTTCTTAATGGGCCGATAACGATAACATTAAAAATGAACATGTATCGGTCGATACCGATAATGTGGCCGATATATCGTGCATCCCTAATTATTTGTGATTTTTATCCCATCTTGTTAGATTTGTGGTGTTCCTGGTCTACAAGAAATTGCTAATAAATATCTCATATTATCACCAAAGATTGGATTCAATCTTTTTGTCAACTTGTTTTCTTTCAATGAGCTCAGGTTTTGTATTTCTTTTTGGATCTGATTGATCATAGGCCTCATTTATCTAATTTATACATTTTTTATCAAAAAAAAAAAGCATTGTGGGTAATATTGAATACAATTTTAAAATATTCTGTACAATTGATCACACTAGTATGATTTAATGCTTAAGCAGTAAGTTTGTTTGTTTTTAAATGTAGAAGCTTCATGTCCCTCATTATGCATGTAGTCTTCCTCATTAATATGCATGTAGTCTTCCTCATTAATATGCATGCATCTAACAACAGCCATAGTGGGAAGAAACCCGATCCTGTTTCAAATCCTGCTGCAAAGATCAGATTAAAAACATTCAACATAAAAGACAAATGAATCAATTATGTTTTCATTTACCCTTTAATCCATCTTAACTAATTAGTAGGAAGTATGCTTTGCCCTAACCCTTGGGCAAATTATAGCCCACTCCCTAGTACGCCAGTTTATGGATTGAACTTTAAAATGAGTGTCTAACCACGATGCATATTCATGCAGATGACACATATTATAGTTAAGTGAGACTTTAACGATGCAAAAGCAGCTCTCGCGCAGTACACAAACTGCTGCTGTAACTAGTGCTCATGCGCACTAACCTGCTGTCATCGGAGATGTTTCTGATGAACAGAGAAGTGTTTGGAGGTCGCATGTATCTCGCCATAATAAAACAAAAATGCAACCTTCAGGTCCCCTGACGCAAGCGATCACAGGCCGCAGTCCCGCTAGATGTGCACACGTACGCACCACACGGGCACGCGCACAGCGACACGCATGCGCACCCAGCTCGACATGACGTCACCGCCGCGTCATGCAAGAAAGAAAATATTTTTATATTATTTGCAAGAACAAACATGTTTATACTATTTTCCAAAAACAAAATAAAAATAACACCTAGAGGAAAACTCTTTTATTGATCATATTAATTGGAAGGCTGCTTGGTTAATAATCCCCTTTAAATATTGTATCAATAACAAAACTAAAGAAATACATTTTAAAATTTTGCATACCATCTGTTAAATCAATAATTTCAAGACACTCTGATATTGATGATTTATGCTCCTTTTGCTAAAATGAGAAAGAAGTGTTAACACATTTATTTTTTGATTGTAAAATTACCCAACATTTTTGAAAGGAAATGGCAGAATTTATTTTTAATCTAGTAAAGGATAAATACTGTTTTTCTTTAAAGGATATTATTGTGTACTATGAAAACAATGTTAACTTACTCATATTGCTGGCAAAATTTAATATACATAAACAAAAATGCTTAAATCATCCCCAATGTTTAAGGTATTTTTAGTGGAATTTGATTGTTTTATATCTTTGAAATTGTTAAAAAACAAAAAGTCATTAACATGCTTAAAATATTATGATTTTATTTTCGGATCCCCTGTTATTAATTAATGTCACACTTTGTATTGAACTGTCTTATGCTATTCTCTGTTTGTAAATAAAAAAAAAAGAATGTGTATTATTCCTTTCAAAATTTTACATTCATATTTTCTTTATCTTCTTTTTTACTTTGAAGACAGATGTTTAACTCTTTAAATAACTTTTAAAAATGCAGTNGAATATTAAGTATGAAAAAAAAAAGTTATGTTACTTTTTTAGTGTTTTTTATTTGTTTATTTATCCCGCTGGCGCTGACTGTTTTTTAAAAAAATTTTTTAAATGTATTTACAGAAAGCTCTGTAAATATGTTTTTTCTTTTATTTTGTATTTTAAATTTGAACCGTTTTTCAGGACAAAAATATTTTAATTAAATGTCAGATTGGGGCAGGCTGTCACATGTTTTATATGTTGTAATTTCATACACTTTAGTACACATTTCTGTTACCGTTTACATTATTGCCGTTTCATGAATTATTTTGAATTTTATAATTGTTTTATTTTTTAAACTTGAAAAGTCTAAGGATATTTAATAGCAGATTTATTTTGTGACAACTTAAACCAAAGAATGTGAAAACATACACAATGCATTAATGCCAGTGTGTGTTCAATGAATTATATCGTCTATTTCTGTACAATAACAGTGGAAATTATAACAGTATTATATTTGATCAAGACTTTAAGGTTGGTTTCCCAAAACCCACATTCAACAGAGTAAAAAAAATCCCATTGCTGGAACTGTGTTATTAAAAGCTGGTTTTATTAAAAATGTTTTTGTGATTGATGCAATGTACCAAAACACAACAAACTCACACTATTATGATAAATCAGAGCTTTATTTAAATCAAAATCTTCAGATCTTTTTGCTCTTCCTGATCATGGTGGTTCCTCCTACTGTCAGGGTCTGGAAAATAAATACCCAAAGAAAATAAAAATATTACAAATGACACAAAAGTCCAGTATTTACAAAAAAATATTACATATTTTACAGATGTAGACAGTTGTGAGCTCTGATGAGCAATATGCACACTAGATCACCAGTACAAACCTCAACCATCTCTCCTCCCTTGAGCTCCTGAATGTGAGAGAATCGATCCGTCTGACAGACCAGCTTCCCTCCCTCCAGTTTGACAATGCACTGGAAGAAAGAAACACAGCAGCTCATGGGTAAAGAACATGCTTCTGTCTACCAGTAAATAATCTCAATAATCAAGTATCAAGTAGTCTAATCTCAATGGCAAAAAGTGTCCCAATTAACCCTCTGGAGCTGTTGGGTCATTTTTCACCAAAAAACTAGTACTTTTTTTTTTTTTTTCAATCGAAATGGTACAAAACTCGGTAAAGGTTTTGGCACTTGCTGTGTGAACACACACAAAAAAATCATGGACATGATTCAAAAAGGTTAAACGGTCCTGAAAATGTTTTTCACACTTATGGTTTCACAGACGAGTTTTAAGCTAGTCCCTTAAAAAATGTCAGAGACATTGTTTTGTCTCAAGATGCACACCAGTGATGAGTATGTTTATGAAAGCTACTAAAAATCCTGGCTTAATCTAAGCCCTGTCTGTGAAACCGAGCCGTAATGTATTGTTCATGCATTGGAAATGAATGGGAGATGAATTTCATCAAGTGGAAACGTTTGGTACTGCGGCCAAACTAAATATTACTGAAAGCTCATTTTTTGAGAAATCAACCTTTAAGGTGCAACATGTACGATTTTCTGTCCGGTAGAGGCCTATCCAAAACAAAGGCGTAGCTTGATGACGGCAAGTTTGAGTGCGGAATCTTGGGACATGTGTTCTTCACATCACAGCCGGTGGAAACAAACGGGATAGGACTCGGGAAGAAATCATGTTCATGGATGCGATTATTAACGTTACTGTAGTGTGAAGCAGAGCAGGAGCGAGTGTTGTGGAGCTGAACGAGGAGCTGGAGCGATTGAGCAACACACGCCTCACGAGCAGCGGGACTTTTATTATGACACAGTCACGCCGCTTCCGCTATTCCTGTCATGAGTATGAGGTAACACAGCTCTGTTTATCATATTAGATACATTTGAGTGTGTTGAAAATGATGTTATAACGTTACTCTGTGCGTTCGCTCGGCGGCTGCTGTGAGACACTGTTACACACTGCAGTAAGATAGATCGATATTAGAATATCGTATTAATAAATGCTGGATGGCTTGTGTTGATAAATGGCATGCAATTAATTTAAAACATATTGTATGATGGAGAAAATGCTGTATCACTGTTACTAAAAATAAAGCTGCATCTGATTATGCTTATAGTGTTTGTGGTTTTATGGTGATTATGGTGTTTCCATGGTTTCTACAAAATAAAAGTGGAAACCGAGGGTAACGCGGGTATGACGCAATTGACAGGCGACTCCTCACGCGTCCCGTGACAGGCGACTCCTCACGCGTCCCGGAGCCTTGGTTAAAATTGCAATTTTCTCACGATTTACAAATAGTTGGAAACATTTGGGATATTGTAAGTACTCAAGTGAACAAAATATATAACACTGGCCTAGTGGTTTTTGGATATTTTACTGCAAAATTCTTACATATTGCACCTTTAAAGTTGGAACAACTTGTTTAGATTTATGGCTTTGGTTTTCTCACAGTTTTAGAGTAAAACATGTTTTGGAAAATATATATTTCATATAAAAACTGAAAATGGTATTTTTGTTCATTTTACAATAAATGTAAAATGTTAAAATTTTTTATACTTTTTCACTTCAGCAATAATCTACTTTTTTTTGCTCCAAAGCATTCAAGATTAGGACAGTTTAGGTTGGAAATTTCTTTCTCATGCATAAATGTGCAATGTGTAAATTTTAGGAGGATCTATTGACAGAAATGCAATATAATATACATAATGTTTTCAGTGGTGTATAAAGACCTTATATAATGTTATGTTTTTATTACCTTAGAATGAGCCATTTCTATCTACATACACCGCGGGTCCCCTTACATGATAAGTTGACATTTTGCACCGGCATGTTTCTACAGTAGCCCCAAAGAGCATAGAACCCAAGAGGTGAAACTCTGATGCTTTTTGGGTAACAGCCACTAGGTGGCGCTTCGGTACTGCCGAGTCACTTTCACCCCAAAATGGCAGAAGCGTAGGGCTGCTGCTGGTGTTGCAATGGAACGTTCTATTGAGTTTCGCTTCTTGCCAGTATAAGTTCTTTGGTAGCCCTAAACGGACAAACTGCTCTACAGAGCGCGTTTGCTTGACTGGCTACTCTCTGCTGTCTCTCAGACGATGACATCTTTGTCCTGTGTTGGCCACCGTAGCTTCTCTATATTACAACTCGCAACTTCACCGCTAGAGGCCGCTAAAAATTTACACACTGCACCTTTAAGATGTGAATAAATGGATTATAATTAATATAATTTAGTAGCCTACCATAAAATATCCTAAAAATACAAAATATTAAATAAAATATTACTGTTTATTTTTCACCCCCCCCCTCACTCT
>RJVU01051648.1:5505476-5520404 GCA_003731715.1 Anabarilius grahami
AAATAAAAAAAAAAAAAAAAAAACTGAAATAAAAATTAATTATATTTAATTAGTGATATTAAAAAACAAAAACAAATAAAATGGAAAAAGCACATAAAATTACTAGAAAATTAAACCAAAATGTCCATGAAAACGAAAAAAAAAGTGAATTCAAAATGAAACTATAAAACTTAAATAACAACGATCCACTTTAAATCAAATACGTCAACAAAATGAAACAAGAACCTGAAACTGACTTTATGTTCAGATTTCTCTTCTGGAAATTAGTGCATATTTAATTAGATAATGCATTATTTACATATTTAAACATAACATTTCAGAAAACTTGTAATACAAACCAATTGTCCTAATGTACTGTGATTAGTCTGGGGAAGTATAGTGATATTTATTCGTTTTTTTAATTAATTTTTTTATTAACCTGTAATGATGATGTAGAATTAGACTGCGATTCAATTCAAAATCCTAAATTCTGAATATTGCCCAAACCTGGTAAATGTACTGCAAAAAGAGAAACTAAACGAACCTTTAAGTGAGTTTCTGTCACCGGCTCACTTGTCACAGGGGTCCAATCCTCAGACCCCGCCCCCTTACTCATCTCCACTATATACCCACTGATCTCTGATTGGCCCTTGTACAGAGGCTCCGCCCACAGCAGCACTAGAGAGCTGCACCTCACTTCTCTAAATTCCAGATCATATGGACAACCTGAAAGAAATTAATGCAGAACATCATTCAGTTATCCATCATCACTCTGCCACTCTGTCCATTTAAAGATGCTTTCGCAACTCATTTTAATTGTGTTCAGGAAACCTTTTTGAAAACTGAAAAAATTACACACTTCAGCTTTAACTTCCAGATTCCATGGATTAATTTCTCTTATTTCACTCATTTCACTTTATAAGAGCTTTACTTATCCTCTTGAACATATTACACACGATAAAATAAAATAAATAAATCATCTAGCTCACAATATGCCAAGGCATACTGATAACCAAAGGAGAAATATAGAGTGCCGTCAGCCGTCTCCACTCTCTCTTGTTAAATGAATGTGCTGTAAGTGAAATAACCCTCAAAATTGCAAACAAGTGAACCAGCACAAAGGAAGAACAATGGAAGAAAAACTACTTTTATCGATTGTTGAATTCTGTATCACTGTGCCAGAGAGTGAAGCACACTATAAAGATGAAGTCATTATGAAATATAAACTTTGATGCACTTCAAAAGTATGAGACTCGTGCTGGAATTGATACGAAAAAAAAAACGACTATTTGTATTACTGTGTATCAGGCTTTGAGAAAGATCCGCAGCTGAAATTCAGATATGGTAACGGACCTTTAGTTTCAGACACGCACTGTAAGTGGTCGACCAACAGAGCTGGGTAGATTACTTATGAATTGTAATCAGTTACTGATTACAAATTACATGACAAAATTTGTAATCAGTAATATAATCTCTTAGATTACACATTTTTGGTAACGTAATCTGACTACTTTTGGATTACATTTAGATTACTTTTGTGCTAACCCTTATTTGATGTCACATATATTGTAGGATAATCTTGTACTATTTTGACAAATACAAAGAAAAAATATATTCCAAAAAATGTTCACCAACAAGAGCCTCAACAGATTATTTTTAAAGTGCAATGTATGGACAGTTAATGCTTCAAAATACTAACACTAATGTAACTAATGTACCTTAGTGTTTGCTGATAGTAATACTGAATACAACAAAATCACATCTTATGATTTTAAAACATACTTAAAATGAATTAAATTTAGAAAACAGCAACATTACAAAAACAATTAAAGCTGCAAGCAGCGATGAAAGGGCCATCGCACCCGGGCTCACCGCCACCCCGTGGCCTCAGGAAAACAGTGAACAGTGGGTGGTACTCATTAAAGCGGATAAATTGAGGAGAAATATGACAAAGTCATTTTGATGCACCACACTTCCTACTACCAGCAGGTGGTGCATTGACTGTAACTGAATATTGCCATGTAGATGTCTTCAGGCCAGGACTATTATCAAACATGTGAAGTTTGGAGCAGATCGGACATTGTATGCCTGAGTTACATCAACGTCCTGTTTCGTGGCGTTGAACGCATACATTAGCACTTAGCCAAGTGTTGCATGATTTAACGTGTTTCTAGTGTGTTTGCTACTTCGTGGCAAATTTAAATGTGTTTCTAGGAGTGAATTACAGTGCAAAGCATGCCATTTCCAATATTGGCATTTATGCCAGGATTCTATCAAAACATGTGAAGTTTGGAGCAGATCTGACATTGTATATTTCATGGCAAAACATTGAACTTTGTCCGCCACGGACACGCGCTTCAGCGAAAACTCTAGATCTTTGCAATTTAACATCGCTCAGGCCTTAAGATTAGTCTGTCCAAATATGATGTTGATCTGATTAAAGCTCGAGGAGGAGTTCGCTAAAGTACAACGTCTGGAAATGGCAAAAACTGCAAAAATTTTGCTGAGAAAATTCAAAATATCTCACTTCCTGTAACATGGATTTTTTTTTTGTAGGTATTGGGCTGTTACAGGTGTCTACCGAATTTCATAACTGTACGTGAAACGTAGCGCGAAGGGCACTTAATTGAAATTTTGTAGGTGGCGCTATTGAGCCATTTTGCCACACCTAACTCTGAAACCCATATCAGATGTAAATTTTCACCACTTCTGACACATGTGCAAAGTTTCATGAGTTTGAGCACGTTTAGGCCCTCAAAAATACGATTCATTTCGGAGAAGAAGAAGAAGAAGAATTGGCCGAGCATTGACAATAGGGTCCTCACACCATCAGTGCTCGGGCCCTAAATATTGAAAAACATGAAATTCACAGCAATATCACTGCTACATCAAATATTTCATCTATATTTCATATATATATATATATATGCACATAATTTCATTTACACTACCGTTCAAAAGTTTGGGGTCAGTAAGATTTTTTTATGTTTTAAAAGAAGTATCTTCTGCTCACCAAGTCTGCATTTATTTGATTAAAAATACAAACAAAAACAGTAATATTGTGAAATATTATTCCAATTTAAAACAGCTGTTTTCTATGTCAATATACAGTAAAGTGTAATTTATTCCTNACTACTTTTATCGATTGTTAAATTCTGTATCACTGTGCCAGAGAGTGAAGCACACTATAAAGATGAAGTCATTATGAAATATAAACTTTAATGCACTTCAAAAGTATGAGACTCGTGCTGGAATTGATACGGAAAAAAAAACGACTATTTGTATTACTGTGTATCAGGCGTTGAGAAAGATCCGCAGCTGAAATTCAGATATGGTAATGGACCTTTAGTTTCAGACACGCACTGTAAGTTGATTATTATTATCAATGTTGAAAACAGTTGTGTACAATTTTTTTTCAAAATTCTTCGATGAATAGAAAGTTAAAAAGAACAACATTTATTTAAAATAGAATATTTTCTAACATTATAATTGTCTTTACTGTAACTTTTGATCAGTTTAACTCATCCTTGATTAATAAAAGTATTGATTAATTTTATTTCTATCCCCCAAAATTAAAATTACAATTCTTACTGACCCCAAACTTTTGAACGGTGGTGTTTAATGTTACAAAAGATTTAGATTTCAGACAAATGCTGTTCTTTTGAACTTTCTATTCATCATAGCATCATGAAATAAAAATGTAAATAACTGTTTTCAACATTGATAATAATAATGAATGTTTCTTGAGCATCAAATCAGCATATTAGAATGATTTCTGAAGGATCATGTGACACTGAAGACTGGAGTAATGATGCTGAAAATTCAGCTTTGATCACAGGAATAAATTACACTTTACTGTATATTGACATAGAAAACAGCTGTTTTAAATTGGAATAATATTTCACAATATTACTGTTTTTGTTTGTATTTTTAATCAAATAAATGCAGGCTTGGTGAGCAGAAGATACTTCTTTTAAAACATTAAAAAATCTTACTGACCCCAAACTTTTGAACAGTAGTGTATATATATATATATATACATACATATATTTCATCAATATTTCATATATATTTCCCCCTCACCACCGAAAAAATTCAAAGAATCACGAACGTATATGAGCGGCAGGTTTATTTTGAAAAAAATATAAACGTTAAAAAAATGAAAAATTAGGAGAATCAATGAATTGTGAACAACTTACTGCCATTGTGTAAATAATATGTAATCATGTAATCCATAAAAATTTAACTGTAGTCTGATTACGAGTATTTTCAAAAGTAGTTTACTCTAATTACAAGTACTTGATTTTTGGAATCTGATTACATAATCCAGATTACATGTAATCCGTTACTACCCAGCTCTGTCGACCAATCACAGCAGACTGAGCTGTCTGACCAATCAGAGCAGAGCAGGCTCACGGAAAAGGACAGGGTTTAGAGACTGAATCTTTGAACGAACCATTTTCAGACTCTTTGAGAAATGAGGTGATGTGCAATGTGCATTATGAGAAAATTCAAGTGTTTTTTGACCTTGGATGCTTGTGAACTTATTGTAGGAGAACAACATTTGGAACCTTTAAGATATCATAATAGGGGCACTTTAAAATTCTGAAAAACATGAAACCAGAGAACAAATAACAGACATGATAAACAGATCGACAGAAAACTTGTTGTTGCCTAAGTGTACATTTTTATAATACCATCTGCATAATAGCGCTAATAAAAAGAGTAAAATATATTTTGTTCAAAATAGATTATTCAGGACTGGAAATTCGGAAACGCTACAAGAACTGTTAATGAATGCAAAAACATGTAAAATTCCCATTATATACTGTGCATGATCTTACCAGGCTCAGGCATCGTCCAGCGCTCACATAAAAGCAGTTCACTGGGTTCAGAAGGGTCGCCCAGTCCAATGATGTTGGCCGCGAAGACACGAAACTGATAAAAACTCCCTTCCTGAAGGCCTGTCACCTAAAACAAAACAGACAGATAATGGGAAAAGAGGAACCTTAAATATAAGATAAAACATCTACAAAAAGAGACAGTGTAGTGTTAATAATATATAAGCAGACTCAGACAGAATCTGTTTCAGTGTTTATTTAAATGCAAAATGCAACTAATTCATGATAGCAATGTGTTAAAAAATGCTAACAACATGCTAATTCATGCTAACAACGTACTAAATCATGCTAACAATGTGTTAATTAATGCTAGCAACATGCTAATTCATGGCAACAATGTGCTAAAACAGGCTAACAACGTTAAAGCATGCTAGCGGAATGCTACATCATGTTAGCAAAGTTAATTTATGTTGGCAATGTGTTAAAACATGCTAACAAAGTGTTAAAAAATGCTAGTAACATGCTAACAAAAGGCTGAAACATGCTAGCAACATGTTAGCAATAGATGGTATGCATAGATGTCACTTTCCCGCCGGAAAACGTTACCTCAGCTGGACTGAGTGGCAAAAGAAGCTGCTGCATGACTGGATTTAATAGGGGAAACTGCGAAAACGCGAGTAAAACAAACTATTACACTAAAGGTTGGGGTCGAAAGTGTTTCTTACAACTTGTCAAATAAACCTAATCCATGGATATTGACATGCAGCCAGGAATCGTGTTTCCTGACGTTTCTATGTGCCTGATTTCGATGCCGGGGAAATACATAAAGCAAATCTGCCTGTGAACGCTTTATATAAATACAATATAGGTAGGTCTAAATCGCTTATTTCAATGTTATATACTTTTTCACATCGTCCAGCCCTAAAACTTGTTTAGTTTTTGTCAGTGTTTATATAAAAACACCCAATTATGCAGAATATGAGATGGTAAATGTTGAATTAATGAGTTGTCAACACAATATATAACAATACAATATATAGGGTATGATTTTACCCCAAAATCCAACATTTTGACACAAAATGATAAATGGAAAACATGTTTCTCTGCCTGGAGTCCAGCTGTTTCTGTGAATTGCAGCGACCTATTTGATTCTTTTTTTCTGTAAATATATACCTCAGTTTTTGTGTCAAAGCTATTTGTACAGTCAATCACAAAGCTCTTTCCCGTTTTGGAAGTGTTTTGTGTTTTTCGCGGCATTCACGCTGAAAACCAATGCTGCCGCTCAGTCTTTTGCCACTCAGCGGGCGTGACCGCAGTCATAACGGGCGACGGTGACGTCACATGCACACCCTCTATTGTTATATGTTAGTAACATGCCAATTCATGCTTACAACATGCTAATTCATTGTTAGCAATGTATTAAAACTTGCTACAAACATGTAAGCAAAATGGAAAAATAATGCTAGACACATGCTAAAACATGATAAAACATGCTAGGAAGATTATAAAACTTTCAAAATTTCAGACAAGGCTTTGTCAGGCCGTCATGAAAGTTTGTCCCGACAAACTATACTTATATATTTTAAATGAGTTTTTATTTGTATATTTTCAGTTTTTATATTCATAATTTTTACATAAAAACATGATAATTTTCATAATTTTAGTTAAAGGGATAGTAATTTTGTTGTGTTTGCATTTTTAGTTTTTTAAAAACACGTCATAGTTCCTTGTTTCAATTTTAGTTATTTTAGTACTTCAAGTGAAACTAAAAGAAAATGAAAAATTACATCTTGGCAACTAGCTGCATTTTATTTTTGCTATTATTTCAAGTAATGAAAATGTTTCTTTATTGGTTTTAGTTTTAGTTTCAGTTAACAATAACACCCCTGCCCAGAAAAGCCTTTATCTTCAGTGCATTGATCCGCCGGTTGACGTCTATATGGAGGACCATTAGGCCAGAGAGGTACTTATACGATAAACATTGGTTTCTGTGATGAGAAGCAAAGATCACCACGAGTGGCCACCTAGCCACTCATAATTGGGATTGGATTTAGGAACACAGGCCTTCTAGAGCCTTTTAGACTCATGATTAACTGTTGCCTGAATCCTCTTATCAAATCAGAGGCTTATCTGGGAGCTTAAATCTCTTGAGCATCAAGACCAGGCCACCCACTGCCTGCTGGGACAGAGAAAGGCCACTAGATGGCAGGCGTCAGGAATGGTGAAGGGATTTCAGTGTAGGGTAGTGTAGGATTCTGATGGTGTTTAATGAGGCTGGGCAGGTGGTGTGTCTCCCTGACTTCTAAATGAGAGGCGGAAATCATTAACATGGGATTCACATGCTACGACCACAGAGCGCCTTCAAAGATCAGTGTTTTCTAATTGACATCATGTACTTTGAGTCTTCCTGCGAGCAAATTGTGCAAAACAACCCCCTCCTTCCCACCCAAAAAAACTATTTTTCAGGGGACGTTAATAGAAGGAGACATGGGGCTGTTGTTGTGGCCATTTCAGTCCATCAGAGGGCGATGTGCACTCATGACACTTTCCACAAGTACGGAAAAAGTGCTTGAAACTCTTAAAACATGTTCGGTTTTGTCCAAAAAGGTACTAAACCTTCAGAAAATGCTGTTTGTTTATCAAGAGGTGTAAATGAATGTGTTCTATTATTAGGCAAGCAACACTATTATTATTATTGGTCAGAGGTTTAATGATGTGATTGAACAACAGGCATAAACTTTGGCATTTAGTTTGTGCTTCAGATATGAATGATTTCTCAAATCATGCATCCTGTTGATCAGACATTTTAGTGCATAAAACAGGCAAAATCCAATGTGAAAACTATAACTATTAAAAATAGTTTTGTTAACTGAAATAGAGCTGAAATTAAATAAAATAGAAATATTAGATGATAACCTTAAAAATATTGCCACAACAACTAAGTGTAGCTGAAGTACTAAAATTAATAAAGCTAAAACTGAAATAAGAATAAATTAAAGCTAAATAGAAATATTCAAATCATGAAAACTAACAAAATTACTGAAACAAACCAAAATTAAATCGAAAACTGAAAATGACATGACGGGATATTTTTTGTCCAAAGCCTTAATAATAATAAAAAACAAACATATGTCATCCAAAGTATGTAAGGTAGTACAACTAGATCTCTTTTATTGAATCCAAAAGGTTTTAATTATATTTTGCTACTTATAAAGGTATTTTAAAGATTTTGAAGTGTCAAAAGGTCATTCGGTTTAACCGTCCAAAGGCCAATACAGCCATATCATTTGTGATTAAAATATCTTAAAATGTAATAAATGTATATATTTTTTATTCTGGAATTATTTTATATCATCATATATCAATATAGTGCAAAATGGTATTAAAATTATATGTAGAAGTAATTGATTTGTTTTGAGAAAAATGTCCGGAAAAATTAATTTCATTGATGTCATTTGGAGTAACCAATATAAAGGGATCATTTTGGATCAAGTCATGCGGTCAATATCATGTGACAGGATGTGACATCATTCAGACACCTGTAAAGGACCACATGGTCATGAAGCGAAGTAACTAACTCTCTCATAACTATTTGAAAAATTAATGTTTTCACTTGCTCATACGCATGTCCCGAAACATCAGGTCATTCGGTACAACCGCTATAAAACATGAAAAATGTTGTAATATTTTAAAAACTTGTACTAAATATAAAAGGTTTGATCTATCTTGCTATCTAGCTAGATATCAGCCTGTTAGCATTGTTTGAAAATATTGTCATTCGGTATAACCAAAAGTGTCATTCGGTAAAACCGAAATTTTGGTTAAATTGAATGACTTTTAAAAAATGACAAAAGCAGTGTTAATTGATTATAAAAACCACATAATCTCATTGTTAACACTTAATAAAACATAAAAATTAATTATATCTCTATCCCTTATGTTTTTTTTACACTTTTAAAAAACGTATTCGTCAATGACCCAAATATCAAAATAAAAACTAATTCAGAATATTAATAAATACTATATGCTTAATAAATAGTATATAAAAATCACTAAATCATGTGTGAATTTTTGACTAAATATTACTTTTTTGCAAATCAAATGAATTAAATAATTTACTGAATATCAACTGAACAGATGATGTATATTTATGGTTGTTTGATATTATTTGTTGGATGCAGTCGAGAAGGTCAAGATGTGGGACGGACCAAAATCACTTTATTTTAAGGCATTTTATTAATTTAAAACTAACTAGTATTCATGCTAAGTCAGTTAGATAACAGTTCATGTAAAAGAACACGTTGTCAAAGATGGGAACACCAATTTGCACAGTATTTCTGGATATTTTTGTTCATTATTATACTTAAAACCAGTAATTAACTCAGAATGTCGGCATAAAAGACACAACATAGAGTAACTGTTTAGTGATTAAATGGTGGGTTTGTTTATATGCATCAGCAGCAACTAATGACGAGACCTGTTTTAAAAACTAAAGGCCGTGGCCTCTGTCTATCTACTCCACAAATTAAACATCACTTGTTCTAACAATCGATTGGGAAACATTTTTTCATCAAACCACAATAATGTGATGCTCACACTAGAGCACGGTCTAATTAAACAGTGAAAACAATCAAAAGTAAACAGAGCTTTAAGTTTTAATTAAGTCTCCATGGACACCATTGTTGCTCGGTGACACATTTAAAGTAAGAGAATCAAGTTAGACAAAGGCAGATGTGCCTGACATGACTGTAATGAAACTTTGAGCAGTAATAAACATTATTTATGACTCATTTAAGCAGTTCTCATTATTAGTCGCTGCAGAAGTATATAAGTAAATGCATCAGTGAATTAAACTTTATGTTGTGTTGTTTACACTGATATTCTCAGCTCAGTTCACCTTGCTTTAGGGCTGTGCTATTAATCGTAATTGATTTTTGATTTCGATTTTGGCTTCTAACGATTATGAAAACAAGATAATAGAGGTAAAATGGTTATTGTGCCGCTGCTGCATACTGTCCAGCGCACTTTCCCTTCCTTCACAGCGGTGCGCTTTCGTTCCTCTCTAAAAGCCCAAACTTAAAGGTGCAGTAAGCAATTTCTGAGAAACACTGTTGATATTTGAAATCACCAAAACAAACATGCCCCTAACCCATCTTGATAGCCCCGCCCACAAATTCATGTACACGCTATGCAACACAGGCACCTCCCACCAATGAGTGGATACGCCCCTCACTCCTGATTGGCTACAAGTGTGTTTTGGTGCTTGGGCCGATCCACTTTCAACAGCATTTCTCAGAAATCGCTTACTGCAGCTTTAACATCCAAATCAGCTGAATAAGTGAGTGTTGTAAAATGCAGTCTACTTTTGCTAAACTGCGGGACGTGTTTGATATTAAACAGTGTTATTAAAAGCACATTTAGTCCCAAAAGAGACCCTGTTACCCAGGTGGCTTTCTGTGTACGCACTCTAAGTTGGAGCCGAACGTGTATAAGCAAATGGGCTAAACACGTAGACACAAAAATATCAAAGTGCCTTTTTGGAGAGTAAGAAAACTCATGTGGAACAGGATATTGGATCCGTGCAGCTCTTAAAGTGACGGCAGCCTAATAAACCTGCTGTAGTCTGTCATTAATGATAATCAAACAACAAATGACAAAGGAAAATCACAAACTGATCTTGACTGAATAACTTAAGTAGCTTTAATAAGGATTAATCTATATTTAATGCAGTGTTCGCCAACCTGTTGATCGTGACTGGTAGATCTTTATCACTGTCCCAGTAGCTCTCGAAAATAACATGAACATGAGTACAAAAAGAATTTCAATTTTTCCAGTCTTTGTACTGAATTGTTGTATCGATTTTTATGTTATTTTCAGGAGCTACTGGGACAGTGATAAAGGTAAATAGCCCACATCATGCATGAGTCTGTAAAAGGCCGTTAACAAGACACTGAAGACGAACGCAAAGAGGAGAAAATTCTGTAGCAGGCATAAATATAGGAAGAAAATATAAATATTTAATTGGGGGTGAGGGGTTATGTGAATGCAGCTCTGAAGGGAACTTACTGTCTTCAGAAAAGTTTCGATGGCATTGGCATTTTATTTTCCTCTTACCTCCGAATAAAGTAGCAATTTATAAGCGCAGTGCTGCTTTGTTTACAGCAGTAACCAAGGAAATGATAGGGATGGGCAGATCGATATTGTTACGTATCAGGCGCCTGCTGGTTCCTGCTACTCCCCACCAGAGGTCGCCGGTTCACCATTTCATTGCACACACAGTCATACACCACTCTGGACTACATTTCCCATAATTCCCTATCTAGGAACCAATCACACACTCGCACCTGTTTCTCATCAGTGGACCCTTTATAAGCTGCACCCAGACACACACTCAGGGCTGAGTATTATTTAGTCGTATGTTTTCCGTGTTTGTCCTTGTTCCTAGCCTTGCCTTGTTTTTTGACCCTGGACTATTTATCCCTTGTTTGATCGTTTGCTGCCTGTCTTGACCATTGCCTGTGACTTGGATTACTCTTCTGCCTTGCCCTTATGTTTTTGTTTGCTGGTGTTTGACCCTTGTCTGTACGACTAAGCTCATTCTAATAAAGCCTGCGTTTGGACCTACCCCTTGTCGTCAAGACTCCCAACGTTACAGATATGAAGTATCGATATATCGATACTGACGTTGAGTATTGAAAGTATCGATACTCAAATTAAAATATCGATACTAAGGTGTGTTTTTTTTTTACCAGTTATTTTGTTTATTTAACAATAAATTGAATGCATACAATATTCATTGAATTGGACAAATAACCTATGTTAGCGAATAATTTGTAGTAGAAGTATTTTCCTGCTCATCTGAACACGCAAATGCTGCAAGTCAGAACCAATCAATCACAGAGAGCGTTCGCTCACTGCCGACACAAACAGGGCTACGTTTTGTATCATAAGAAACCATTGATGCTTTAGGGAAATGCAGCCCAGAACAATGCTTAAAGGTGCCCTCGAATGAAAAATGTAATTTACCTTGGCATAGTTAAATAACAAGAGTTCAGTACATGGAAAAGACATACAGTGAGTCTCAAACTCCATTGTTTCCTCCTTCTTATATAAATCTCATTTGCTTAAAAGACCTCCGAAGAACAGGCGAATCTCAACATAACACCGACTGTTACGTAACAGTCGGGGTGTACGCCCCAAATATTTGCATATGCCAGCCCATGTTCCCAACATTATGAAAGGCATTAGACAAGGGCAGCCAGTATAAACGTCTGGATCTGCACAGCTGAATCAACAGACTAGGTAAGCAAGCAAGGACAATAGCAAAAAATGGCAGATGGAGCAATAATAACTGACATGATCCATGATATCATGATATTTTTAGTGATATTTGTAAATTGTCTTTCTAAATGTTTCGTTAGCATGTTGCTAATGTACTGTTAAATGTGGTTAAAGTTACCATCGTTTATTACTGTATTCACGGAGACAAGAGAGCCGTTGTTATATTCATTTTTAAACACTTGCAGTCTGTATAACGCATAAACACAACTTCATTCTTTATAAATCTCTCCAACAGTGTAGCATTAGCCGTTAGCCACAAAGCATAGTCTCAAACTCATTCAGAATCAATGTAAACAGCCAAATAAACACTGTACTTACGCGATTAGACATGCTGCATGACGAACACTTTGTAAAGATCCATTTTGAGGGTTATATTAGCTGTTTGAACTTTTTTATGTTGTTTAAGGCAAGCGCGAGCTCTGTGGGCGTGGAGCACGAGATTTAAAGGGCCACACACCCTGAATCGGCTCATTTATAATAATGCCCCAAAATAGGCAGTTAAAAAAATTAATTAAAAAAAATCTATGGGGTATTTTGAGCTGAAACTTCACAGACACATTCAGGGGACACCTTAGACTTATATTACATCTTTTAAAAAAAAATTCTAGGGCACCTTTAACAGAAGACAGAAAAATATAATATTATTTTTATTAGTTATTTCACAATAAACAAAATGAAATAGTAGCCTACATAGTTTGTGCAATTACATTTATTTTAATTGAAGGTTAAAAGTTCATATTGATGTTCTGCCAGAATACAAATGTTTCATTTTATGGGTGCAACAGCCTGTCACTGACAGCTTATGAAAATTAACCATTACTACAGTGACCATAGTTCAGCTAGGCATATAGTAGGCTTATATTTGTAGATTTTCCATGGTTTACCAAGTAAACATTTTAACCATGTGTAAACAAAAATATAATCTAATAAAACTACAATTAAGGAATATTGAATGTTAAAATGCCTTTCAAATATAATGTTTAGTGGATATCATAACCCGTTTTACTCTTAGTAATTCAATAATTGAATAAATGTTAAAATATATAAGTTCATATTAGAGGTATCGTATTGGTATCGATATCGGTGATATTGGCCTTGAAAGTATCGGTATCGTATCGAAAACAAAATAAGTGGTATCACCCATCCCTAGGAAACGCTGTATCACTGCTCTTCCATAAGCGCCACCTGCTGTCAGAGAGTGAATCTGCGTCTCATTCTGCCTGTCTGCTGTTTTTGTTTCATGCATTTTTTGTAAGTAGCATATAATTTCACAAAGATAAAGTCAGACTGTTCTGTTTTTGCTTTAAATCTTGAAATTAAATCTAATTCAAATCAAAAACAACATGCAACTTGTGTAGCATCTTTGTTTGGATTGTGATTAAAATGCAATGGTTACCTCTATGAAATGCCTATATATTTTTGTTTATATATATATAAAAAACTGGAACCAGTATCGGAATCGCTCAATTTGCTCGTAAAAATAAATAAATTAGAATCTGAATTGGCCATGAAAAAATCCTAAATACAATATGGGCTGTCTTTTTCTATCAATTCTTCAATAGGTAGATCTTGTCTTTCATAAAGTTCGAGGTCAGTGATCTTGGGCTTAAAAAGGTTGGTGACCACTGATTTAATGTGTACAGTAAGACTATGCAGTGTTACTTTACATTTGATTATTACATTTCTTTGTTGTTGTAGGCTATTATTTATCTGAATACCACCGTTACTACACCTTCCTGAAAAACTTAAACACTGTTTATTTCATTTGTATTTTTGTTCTGTTGTATTTATTTCTCTGTTTTGTTTGTAATTATTGTATTGCTTACTGTTTACTTGTCTTATGTAAATGTTTTTGAGGACCTTTTGCTTACATTATTTAACCTAGTATTAGTTTTTGCTGAAGTATCGATAATTGTGAAATTTCACTGATATTTAAAATGACTCATATCATGAAATAAGCCCACCAATAATTGTGTGGTAAATAATAGTGATTTCAATGCTGACCAAAAATAATCGTGATTATGATTTTTGCCATAATTGAGCAGCCCTACCTTGTATAGTCTCTCTGTAATGGGCTTGTCGCTGACCTCCCGCCAGGCGCTCTGGGATTTCTGTCTCTGGTCCAGGTAGTATCCGCGCACAGGGTCTCCTCCGTGATTGGCAGGGGCTCTCCAGCCAATCACCATTTCTCCTCCGGTGCAGTGCAGCACAGTGATGGCTGATGGACAGGATGGAACATCTGCAGTAATGTGGAAAGGGAGGGTCAGAGGTCACAAAGCTGCAGCTGTATTTTGTGTAGAATTACTGCTGAAGTGAACCACATCATGTTTGTTATTAATTGTTAATGAATCTAATAAGTGATTATTTGATTCACTCTGTGTTTTACAGCTGGAAAATCCTAAATTATCAATTGGATGACCAAATGTCCTGGATTCACGAGGTGTGTCCCAGTGGCCTGATAATGCGCTGATAAATTCACATGTAAAAATGTGTCCTGGATTCAGTTGACTAAAAATTAAACATTCTCATTGTCCTTTCAGAAATTCCAGTAAATGAGTTTTGTGATGAATGTGTTTCAGTGTGCGACGCATAAAGATGAAAATCAGTGTTGATTTATATACTATATCATATTTTTTATTAATATTTTAAATTAGCTTTTATTTTTATATATATATTTTTTATTTTAGTTACATTTTTAGTAATTTTGTTATGTGCTTTTGTCATTTTTATTATTTTATTTTTTACTATTTAGGTTTATTTTTTATTT
>RJVU01051648.1:5520516-5550533 GCA_003731715.1 Anabarilius grahami
TTTTTTTTTTTTTAAATATTACTATTTAGGTTTAATTAATTATTTAGTTTTAGTTATTATTTCCAGTTAGTAATTTTAGTGCTTCAACTTCAAACTTTCAATTTCAGTTAGTTAAAAAAGTTAGTCTAATTTTCTTTTATGTTTTTTTTTTATCTAAAAATGTATCTTTTATTTTATTTCAGCTTTATTTCAATTAATAAAAATAATTGTAATAGTTTTATTTTAAGATAATAAAACGTATGCAAATTAGATGCGTAATAATATTCATTTTCTGTCGCCGACAGAAGGTAAATCAGACCACTAAGCACAAGCATATTATATGTGGAAATACATTTAATGATTTTAGGTTCCAATGTTGTAATTTTCAGTGTTAAAATAATATATTAGATGAAATACACTATATTGCCAAAAGTTTTGGGACGCCTGCCTTTACATGCACATGAACTTTAATGACATCTCATTCTTAATCCATAGGGTTTAATATGGAGTTGGCCCACCCTTTGCAGCTATAACAGCTTCAACTCTTCTGGGAAGGCTTTCCACAAGGTTTAGGAGTGTGTTTCAGGGAATTTTTGACCATTCTTCTAGGAGCGCATTTGTGAGGTCAGGCAGTGATGTTGGACGAGAAGGCCTGGCTCGCAGTCTCCGCTCTAATTCATCCCAAAGGTGTCTATCAGGTTGAGGTCAGGACTCTGTGCAGACCAGTCAAGTTCCTCCACACCAAACTCGCTCATCCATGTCTTTATGGTCCTTGCTTTGTGCACTGGTGCGCAGTCATGTTGAAACAGGAAGGGGCCATCCCCAAACTCTTCCCACAAAGTTGGGAGCATGAAATTGTCCAAAATGTCTTGGTATGCTGAAGCATTAAGAGTTCCTTTCACTGGAACTAAGGGGCCAAGCCCAACCCCTGAAAAACAACCCCACACCATAATAGAGAACACGTCTCAACTGCTCTAGAGTCCAGTGGCGGCGTGCTTTACACCACTGCATCCGACGCTTTGCATTGCACTTGGTGATGTAAGGCTTGGATGCAGCTGCTCGGCCATGGAAACCCATTCCATGAAGCTCTTTCCATTATGACATGTAGGTATTTTTATCTTTATGTACACAATAATAATCCTTTACATTGTAATCCTTTTATTTTTATTATTTGGCATGTTTGTGTGCTGCTGCGTGTGTTTGTGTGCATCCCTGTGTGTGTAACAAGCAGAATGTACGCGCGTTGTGCACCCACCGATAGGCGCATAATACTAACACTCTCTTTAAATAACAAAACAAATACTGCGCCATTGACTTTAGACCAGGTTTTTGTTGGTCAATGGTTTTCAGTTGCTTCAAAATAGCAACACGCCAACAATGCGCCTAAACACATCTCGTTTCCAGACCAGCACGCCCATGGACGAACAGATGGGCGCGAGTGCATTTGCTATTTAAACAACGTGGGCACTGGACATGAAAATGATTACTGCGTCAAAAAACACTTGCCTTGTGCCTGGCGTCACATTGCGTCGGGTGTACGATAGGGCCCTTCAACTCTAAATTCACATATAAATGCAAGAATACAAACTACACTGTATTTATTACAGTGTTTTTGCGATAACACAATGTTAATGTTCCTAAAACATCCTGCTTTTAATCTTCTAAAACTTCTAAGCATTAAACTACTGCAATTAATTCAGCCCAGGCCAACAAAACATACATGCAGACTCCAATCAAACATTGCATATTTGGCATAACGGCTCCAATGCGGCATTTCATTTACACAGAAACACAGACTAAAAAAAAAAACTAAACTTGCCTAAAACTTTTTTGCTGACTTGCAAGCAAGGCAACTTCCTTCAGGAAATTCAAATCTAGTTTATTTTATGCCATTTGCATTTGATTCCATTCAAAATGTAAGGAAACTGAAGAGAGCTGCCTGCAAAGAGGGCTGAAACACACCAGGCTTTCACTAAAGAAATGTACAATTGCTCTCATTTCAATTAAGTTAACATCTTAAATTACTGTTAATTCTAATGCAATTTCAGAGAATGATGGGAACTTCAGGACAACCTAATAATTAACAAAAGCACTTGATGTGTTTCCTGTGAGGATAATGTGATCATTTATTTTAAAAAAGACATGATTTGATCAGCAGTTAGACGTGGTTCAAGCATCTCTGGTATTAGATGTGTCTGTCCTGATCTCAACCCACATCAGAGCAGGAGTGCCACTCAGAATCACCCGTTATTACAAAGAGAAAAGCTGAACCGCCAGACAACAGCCTATTACTGTCAGGATTGAGCCAGACACAGAATAACTCTACTTCTACATCTCTTGAGTAACAAGCTTGTCTTTGGACACGACTGTGAGGTACAAGGGCATCACGTCTTGACACCTTTTCTCCATATAATGAAGCTTGAAAAGGCATATGTACTTTACTAACAGCAGAATACTACAGTATAAACCTTCAGAGTTTTATATTTCCTAAAGACAATTTTAGAGTGCTGTGTGTGATTTCTAGGGCATGAATATCAGGTCGCTAAAGCCTTTAAGGAATTATTTGCACATTTCTATATGGCTGCTAGGATGTTCACTCACTAACCCAAGTCAAAAGACTTCACCTGCTGTCTCTATCCATCCAGGAAGCTCATTCATACAATTATCAATTCACACTGAGACCATAAACAGCTTTCTAGGGCTCAAGCAGACAGCCTGCAGCACTTTAGACGAGACGGCGTCCTATTTAAAGCTGTCTGGCTGCTGTCCTGCATGGTCTCGTCTGGTTCACAGGCCGGTCAGACTTACATATCGCTGATTTGACTTGAATGGCAGGAGACTCGTCCGAGTAGATGCTGTTTCCCGCCAGTCCCACAGACTTCACCCGGAATACATACTCTTTATTGGTCTTCAGGCCATGAACTGTAAACCTGAGTGAAGAAAAACAGTTTTTAGTATGAATATAGGGAGTTTCTTAAACCAGATAAAACAAGAAGAGACCTGGTTTGGGTGATGGGCTTATTGTTGATGGTCTTCCACTGTCCACTTCCAACCTCACTGCAGTACAGGTAGTATCCCAGAATGCCCTCTGTTATTTTGGGTTCCTTCCACTGCAGTAGGACTGAGCTGTTAGTGTCTCGGATGGGCAGGATGCCGTTTGGTGGGGCGGGAACTCCTAAAACACATAAGAACAAAACCCTTGTGAAAAAGAAGTGCGCTTAATTGTATCGAATGTGCACTTCAAATCTTAAAAGTATATTTTTTATAAACTGTACTTGCAGATAATATAATAATATTAACTAAATAAAAGGTCACTTAAAGATAGTACATTTAATGACTAGTGCACTTTGTAATAATGTCAAACTTTAAAGTACATTTTATATCATCTTTTGTCATGCTTTAAAGAAGTACACATCTTGATGTGTTGACTAACATACTAAAGCACATTTAAAGTACTTGATTATAATTTTAACTGTAGTTTGTTAAATTACTGTACATATGAGGTCGCTAATTATTTGCACATTGCTATCTACAAACTGTAGTTTGTTGATATTACATTTAAAGATAGTATGTTTTAAATGTACTAAACTGCAACTTCATCATTCAAAATTGGTGCTGTTAAATCGATTAACTGCGATTAATCGCATCTAACATAAAAGTTTATACATATATATATAAATACACACACACACACACACACACGCACACACACGCACACACACACACATATACAGTATATATATACACACAAACTTTCATGTTAGATGCGATTAATTGCGATTAATAATTGATTAATATTTTAATTGTAGTTTGTTATTTGATATTACATTTAAAGATAGTATGTTTTAAATGTACTAAACTGCAACTTCATTCAAAATTAGTGTTGTCAAATCGATTAATCGCGACATCTAACATAAAAGTTTGTTATATATATACACACACACACACAAACTTTCATGTTAGATGCGATTAATCGCTATTAATAGTTGATTATAATTTTAACTGCAGTTTATTTGATATTACATTTAAAAAAGTGTTTTAAATGTACTAAACTGAAACTTCATTAAAAATTAGTGCTGCCAAATTGATTAATCGCGATTAATTGCATCTAACATAAAAGTTAACACACACATACACTTTCATGTTAGATGCGATTAATCGCGATTAATCGATTTGACAGCACTATTACAAATATATTTAAATGCATGGTATATGCGTTTTAATAGAAATGACATTAAAGTACATTTTAGTGTACTTGTCAGTACATTCAGCAGTACACTTAAACCATATTTCCAAGACAATTGTAATTATGAAATGACAAATAAATATGTAAATAAAGTGGGTTAAAACAGCACTCTTAAGTTTAACTAATGGCATTTAATATAAATTTAAACAATAATACATTTCATTTAATTGTAAACAACATGCAGTTAAGTGTCTGAAAACCTGCAAAACATTTCAAGTACACTCTTTTAAAGTATGATTTTTCACAAGGTTATACTTCATTTAAATCTATTTTAAGGCATGCTTCTCATTGTTTTATAACTAATTTGACTGTTTAATTCTAAGCATCGGTGAGATTATGTTTATGACTCTCTCCTTTAATGTAGCATGGAATAAAGAAAATCAAATGGAATGACATGAGTGTGAGTAAATAATGACTAATTTCTATTCTTATATGCATGATTCCTTCAAGAAAATGGTCACCTAGTGGTTGTCCCAGTGAGATGGGTTCGCTGGGAAGAGACGGTTCGCTGATTCCGTACTTGTTGACAGAACGAACACGGTAAGAGTACGACTTCCCCTTCTGCTGGTCAAATGCAACAAATCTAGTCGACAGCACCGTTATATCCATACTAGCCAGGTGCCAGCTCTCCTTCCCTGTTATGGACTGAAATAACCAACAGTCAATGCATCTTTACATTTATGTAATTTGATTTATCCAAAGTGACAGTAAATTCAAGGGAAACAGTTTGCAAGTATGTTTTCCCTGGAAATCAAACCTATTTCCGTCTAATTTCTGTTCTGTGTGTATATATTATATGTATATATATATAATTAGATTTTTTAACTATAAATTACATTTGCATAAAGTAGGAAGTCTGCATGAAGATAAACTATTGCAATATTATCTTAATAAAACGTGCCCGGTGGTAAATGGACATTTAAATCTTTTTCATATATATGTATTTCTGCTCCCACAATTTCAGATGATCCCGATGAACTAGACAGTTTTATTATGGTGCTTCTTATAAAAAGTCCAATAAAGTCCATGTCCTGTGGCAGTGTGCGGTTTCCTGCTCATTACAGAGTCGGCGAGCGGTTGGAGCTCTTTCTTGTGCCTTATATTGGAAGATTGTGCCTCCTCTGCTCTGAGAACGGATTACTGCGAGCACTTTTACACTATGAGTCACGAAGAGATGATCTGAAATTTTAAAACTGCTCTCAAAAAACCAGAAGGATCCTGACCTTTTGCAGTGCTGGAGGCCTTGAACATGTGAAACTGAGAAGCTAAACTTGAAAAATGTGTTTTGTGTTAAGCCTGTTGGGTCATTTTATTTGCTCTGTAACTTTAACTTTCTACCAAGCTAATTCAATGTCTGCTAGAGTTACTGGATTTGAACAAACACCATGTATATACTCAGAGCAATGCAATGCAGCTATACTAGAATGCTCCCATTTGGCAAATAGCAATATTAGAATGATGAATAATATTAATAAATAAATTATTAGAATAAGTTTTCATATAGTGAACCCATCCAGTGTTGTTACTGTTAGCTAAAGCCAAAACAAACTATTAAAAATAATTTTCAGCAATTGAAATTAAGCTGAATTAAAATATTAGATGAAAAACTTAAACTTAAAAAGCTACGCTCTAAAAAATGCTGGGTTGTTTCAACTCAAAATTGGGTCAAATATGGACAAACCCAACCATTGGGTTAAAAATATAATTTAAAAATGTAACCCAACGGCTGGGTTGGGTTGAAACAACCCAGCATTTTTTAGTTTAAAGATGTTGATGTTGATAAAATAAAGCTAAACAGAAATATTTAAAAAACTGAAAAATGTTGACAGCACATAATAAATTATTAAAACTAAAATTAAGCAAAAACTTGAAGTATAAAAATGCTGGGTTAAAAACAACCCTAGTTGGGTTGAAAATGGAAAAACCCAGCGGTTGGGTTAAATGTTTGGGCAGTTTTATTTAACCCAACCATTGCTTAAAAATGACTATATGTCTGGCTTAAAATAAACCCAAAATAGGTTAGAAATTAAAAATCAGACACTTAATTACTAGAGGCAACGGTAATAATCAAAAGGTGATCATTTATTAATAAGTAATTTAATAAGTCTATTATTTAATTATTATTTATTAAACTAATAAGTGTTTATTTATTAAACATATTAATAAATGTTAATTTCCAACATACTTTAGGTTCATTTTAAGCAAGCAATACAGTAATTTTTAAACAATAGTTGAGGTAAATACAACTACCCAGCAGGTTGGGTCAAAGATTTAACCCAACTGCTGGGTTAAAACAACCCAATCGCTGGGTTTGTCCATTTTTAACCCAACTTGGGTTGTTTTTAACCCAGCATTTTTTAGAGTGTATTATTCAAAATATTAATAAATACTATAATAATAAATAATACTAAAATAACACCGAACCCATTAAGCTGGATTAGTTTAACCTACACGCTGAAAAATGCTGGGTTAAAAACAACCCGAGTTGGGTTGAAAATGAACAAACCCAGCAATTAGGTTGTTTTAAATGTTCGCCTTTTGATTATTATTGTTTCATCTAGTAATTGTGTGTTTGATGTTTAATTTCCAGCCTATTTTGGGTTAATTTTAAGCCAGACATATAGTCATTTTTAAACAATTGTTGGGTTAAATAAAAATGCCCAGCAGGTTGGGCAAACATTTAACCCAACCGCTGGGTTAAAACAACCCAATCACTGAGTTTATCCATTTTCAACCCTACTTGGGTTGTGTTTAACCCAGCATTTTTAGAGTGTAACATTTACATTTAGTCATTAAACAGTCCAAACAAATCAACATGTGCTCTTTCCAATTACTCAGCTTTGGGTTGCTACTTGGATCAGTTTTTAAACCGAGCGCTTAAAAGTTTTGTGCAATGAATCTATCAATTCGGCCTACTCAAACTCACACATTCAGAGCGAAGCAACATCTCAGAAAATCAGCAAGCAAGTGCTTTGAGGTCAAAAGGAAAGACATTATGCAGCCATCACATAACACGGATGAGCTGCGTTAAGATCTCTATACTTTTAATGAACAGTTGGCTTTGCACCTGCTGCCACCCAGGATGCAGCATTCACTGCCTCTAATTAGCCGACTAGTCAAAGTGCAGTGTTAATTTGGACCGCTGGCTCAGTGTGTAAAGCCAACGCAAATTTAAGGCCTGCAGTCGAGGATAAAAACTACAAACGCAGTAGAGCAGGACCCCCGCAGGGCCAGTCTTAATGAGCTGAACTGCAAGCAGTGCGTGGGACGAAGGTCAACTCTCACCCGCTCCACGAAGTAGGTGAGAGGCTCTCTGCCCCGCGGATCCGGTTCAGTCCAGCTCAGCACGGCATAGGTGTCGCTGAGCTCACAAACTCGCACATCAGTGGGGGGGAACGGCACTCGGATTTGACCTGCAGGCGGCAGAGGGGAGAGACTGAGAACACTGGCAACATAGAGCATGCAGAAAGGAGCAGGAGAGCGAGGGACTGATGGAGAACGGGTAAAGGTATTATCACACTAGATGGCAATACAAAGATTCCTAAATATAGATTTAGAACAATACTATAGATATAGGACATTTTGTCCCCATAATGTAGGGTATTTCTGAACCACACACACACACACACACACTGCAGTGCTCCGTAAAACCACTCATTCTTTAAAAAAGAACAGGTTCATATCGGCTCTTAATGGCACATCATAATGGCCCACGAGTCCCTGGTGTTGCCATGGCAGTTAACAGCACAGCTTCAGAGACATATCATCATCTTTTTAATGCTGAATGCTTATAAAACTGCCCAAGTCTTTATGGGTATTGCCATACCAGGGAGCGCAGACCACCTGTGAATGCTTTATATCAGATCTGCCCTCTGAAACAGAGCAAATACATCATCATAACTGTCTGAGCTATAAATTCTTTAGGGTGGTTAATTCATGAAAAAGAAATACGTCTCAAAAGAGACAGCGGGAGCAGCAAATCAATAGTTTAAAAGGGTGAATCTCACGAATCCTGTCAAGATCATCTCCAGGTCATATTTTACCTCAAAATAAAAAAACAGAAATATGAAATAAATAGTTTGCACAAAGAAAATGTGATCAATTTTCCCCTTAAATTCTCATTTCTGTAATGCATCCTCCAGGTTTATTATCGTTAACTAAATCTAAAACCAAAAACATAAAAACATCTTTGTTACTTGAAATAAATTCAATGTTAACTGAAATAAGTGCTGTCAAACGATTAATTACATCCAAAATAAAAGTTTGTTTACATAATATATGTGTGCACTGTGTATTTTTATTATGTATATATAAATACACACACATACATACATACATACACACATATATATATAAGAAATATTTTCATGAATGTGTATATATACAAATATATTTAATGTACAAATATAATATATTTTTATTGTATATACATTCATGTGTGTGTATTTATAAACATAATAAATACACACAGTACACACATATATTATGTAAAAACAAACTTATTTTGGATGTGATTAATCGTGAATTAATCTTTTGACAGAAATGTATAGAAAACAATAATTGTATTAAAAAATATTAATAAAAGTGACAAAATCACACAACAAAATTACTAAAACTTGAACTGAAATTAAAATGAAAATATAAGCATGAATGATAACTTAAAATATTAATAAAAAAACTCTAATAGTATATCAATGATACTAAAACAACACTGGTATCCTAATATTATAATTTTTAATTATTTCTTTTTTTAATTCTCAGTTTTCTTATTGGTTAATCTTAGATCTCATTAATGTAATACATATATTTTTGTTATTTAAATACTGCAATGTTACATAAATACTTTATAAATATATCTATATATATACATGTTACATTACATTCATGATAATTTGTTTAATTGTCATAATGTCACAATACATAAAATCGTTATGGTCCTAAAATATTGTAGGTTTAATTTTCTTTATGCAAAATCTATTTTCTTTTTTTTCTTTTCTTTTGATTTGAGCATGAAATATGACAGAATTTTTTTTGTGAGATTCAACCCTACTCTACACTGTGCCTTTTGACTAACCAGACTTGATGTAACGAAACGACACATGATAAAGGCTAATCTCAGGATCCATGTATAGTAAATCTGAGTTTTCTCCTGCTGTGAAGCTCGTCTGTGAGTATAGAAGTTTTTCTTCTTATCTCTTTAACTGACTGCATCAGCTGAAATCATGAGCGTTGTGATCTACTCACCCTCCAGCTGGTCCTTAGTGATCACAATCTCTCTCCCGCGCTCCACCTTCACCACTGAATAAGAGAGAGATGAGGAGGAGATCAGAGATAAAGATGGATGCCACCAATATCATATGAGAGTCAGTGTAAAACACATGATCTGCAGGCTTCATTTAGATGTTCTTACCCGTAGTCCTGCTGGGCTCCAGGGGGTCAGAGGTCATGATGGGGTCAGTGGGTTTAGACGGGCGTCCCACACCTGCCTGGTTGACCGCACACACTCGGAACTGGTACATTGTGTTTTCCTTCAGCCCCATTACGGGATACTGACATGCCCTCTGGATGACATCATTACAGCGTTCCCACTTCCCAAGACCGATGTCACACCTGCATGAAAAAAAATATGGACGTGAGAATGTAAAAATATTAATTAATTAACTTTACAGCTCTATTAGTAGTGGCTGTTGCCATGCAAATCAATCAGAACACCTAATCATTTAGCAACACCATGGGAACCACCCATGAAAACCTTAGAACCTCAGAACACCTTGGTATCCACAGAGCAACCACTCAGAACACCCTAGCAACAGCATAGCATTAAAAACACTCAAAACTTTGCATCCCCCTAGCAACCACTCAAAACACCCTTGCAACAGCAATACATAAAAAATACTTTGCAGTCCCCTAGCAATGCCCTAGTAACCACCCAGAACACCCTAGCAACAGCATAGCCATGCATTAAAAACCCCTCAGAACTTTGAATCCCCTTAGCAACCACTCAGAACACCCTTGCAACAGCAATACATAAAAAATACTTTGAACTCCCCTAGCAATGCCCTAGTAACCACTCAGAACACCCTAGCAACAGCATAGCCATGCATTAAAAACCACTCAGGACTTTGCATTCCCCTAGCAACCACTCAAAACACCCTAGCAACAGCATATCCATGCATCAAAAACCCCTCAGAACTTTTAATACCCTTAGCAACCACTCAGAACACCCTTGCAACAGCAATACATAAAAAATACTTTGCAGTCCCCTAGCAATGCCCTAGTAACCACCCAGAACACCCTAGCAACAGCATAGCCATGCATTAAAAACCCCTCAGAACTTTGAATCCCCTTAGCAACCACTCAGAACACCCTTGCAACAGCAATACATAAAAAATACTTTGAACTCCCCTAGCAATGCCCTAGTAACCACTCAGAACACCCTAGCAACAGCATAGCCATGCATTAAAAACCACTCAGGACTTTGCATTCCCCTAGCAACCACTCAGAACACCCTAGCAACAGCAATGCATTAAAAAAATGCAAATTGTTTGCAATCCCCTAGTAACCACTCAAAACACCCTAGCAACAGCATAGCCATGCATTAAAAACCACTTAGAACTTTGCATCCCTCTAGTAACCACTCAGAACCCTCTAGCAACAGCATAGCAATGCATGAACTTTGCACCCCCTAGCAACACCATAGCCACCATTTAGAACACTCTAGCAACAGAATAGCAATTCATTAAAAATAACGCAGAAATTTGCACCTCTCTATCAACACCTTAGCAACAGCATATAAACCACTGTGAACTTTGCATTCCCATAGCAATGCCCTAGCAACAGCATAGCAATGCATTAAAAACCACTGTTAACTTTGCATCCCCTAGCAACACCCTAGCAACAGCATAGCAATGCATTAAAAACCTCTCTGAACTTTACATCCCCCTAGCAACACCCTAGCAACAGCATAGCAATGCATTAAAAACCAGTGTGAACTTTGCATTCCAATAGCAATGCTCCGGTAACCACTCAGAACACCCTAGAAACAGAATAGCAATGCATTAAAAACTGCTCAGAGCATTGCGTCCCCCTAGCAACACCCTAGCAACAGCATAGCAATGTATTAAAAACCAATGTGAACTTTGCATTCCAATAGCAATGCTCCGGTAACCACTCAGAACACCCTAGAAACAGAATAGCAATGCATTAAAAACTGCTCAGAGCATTGCGTCCCCCTAGCAACACCCTAGCAACCACTCAGAACACCCTAGCAACAGAATAGCAATGCATTAAAAATAACTCAGAACTTTGCACCCCTCTAGCAACACCCTGACAACAGCATAGCAATGCATTAAAATCCACTCAGTACTTTGCACCCCACACCAACCACTCAGAACACCCTCTAACTCAATAAAGCAATTAAACCAAATACTGACATTTTGAAATGCAACATTTTTAATTCAACTTTTTACTCAAACTGTTATTTTGATAATACAGTTCATAATAATAATTTTTTTTTTTTTATTAAAGTAGAAAAATGTATAACAGAAACATTTTCATTAGTGGTTTTAGTCTTTTTGGACCGCATCGGCAGTCATAATAAGATGCAATTATCAGTAACAACTAAACAAGCCAACACAAAAACTGGCAGAACGTTGTAGAGTAAACCAGCATGTTGCTAGGAGACAGGAAAGATAGGCACTTGTACTCTCTCACCATGGTGATGTCTTTTATCTCAACAGATATCACTAAAGAAACAGCTAGAAGCTGCTCTGATCTCTCTCAAGATGAGCAACCATCAGAAGAACATCATGGATCATTTTTCACCTCTCTATGAAGTAACCCTGAACTGCAGCAGCTCCATCTGCACTGGGAGGCGTCCACGAGAGGAACACATAATCTCGGTTCACATCAGAACACTCCACCTGTAGAGGAGAACCTGGAGCACCGGCCACAACCGCGGATCCATCTAAACAGACAGAGAGGAGAAATCAGAATAAAGATCACATTAAGAACTCAGTTGTTTCTCCTAGAGTGCACTGAGCTTGAATTTAGATGTTTTTCAGAAAAGATCTCAACAATGTCTCAAACTGCGCTCAGATTTGTCAAGATACCAAAGTTTGCAACCCAAAGTCTGAGATCTCAGTATATGAACTCATCAAACTCTTCCAAGATCAATGCATCAATTCATCTCATTCATAGGTGTTATTTTAGTATTCTTTATATTAGTGATATATATTTATATTAGTGTTTTATATATATATATATATATAAACTTTAGTCAATGTTGAAAATGTTCAATGTGATTAGTTGTACTTAATTTGACAGCACTAATATAAATATTATATTATTAATATTTTGAATTAGCTTTTATTTTTAATTTTAGTTTAAGGAAGTTTTAGTAATTTTGTTACTTTTGCTTTTTTCATTTTTTATATTTCTGTTTAGCTTTAATTTATTTTTATTGCCGTTTTAGTTTTAGTACTTAAACTTTTTTTTATTTTAGTTTTTTTTTTTACTTTTTCATCTAATATTTGTATTTTATTTCACCTTTAATTCAATTAGCAAAAACAATTTTGAATAGTTATAACAATATTTAAACTGTCATCATTAGTGTCTATTTTTATTTCTCCATTAATTTTTTTTATAACAAAACTTTTGTCTTTTGTCTATTTTTATTTTTTCATATATAAAAAAAAAAAAAAAATTGGGAACTCCCTGAGCTATAGAGCACAACAGTTGGGTTCCAGAAGTAAAAACTTCATTCATTTTTTCCATAGGGAAATTGATTTTTAATGATAACCAATCAGATTCCACCAATCAGAGTCGAAACAAGCATCACGTGCCAAAATATCTCTTTAGCCCCGCCCACTCCCATGAAGCACTGCAAATGTAATGGATTCGATCTCTCCATGCTCTCAAAATAAATATTTCGATATATATAAGCATATGCATAACTTAAGAAATTATCGTTTCACAATGCTTCATGGGATTGTAATTCTTTCCCTCTCTATTTGTACCTTTCTATTTTTGACAGATTTTGAAAATATTTTTTGCTTCAAATCAAAGTTTGTAATGTTATGATTCACCTCATAGCTGGTTGGCTTGGTTCATGGCTTATAATGCTTTAATCAAGACTTTTTTTAAAACCCTATGGGAGAAATGAATGGAAAAAATACTTCTGGAACCAACGCCACTGAAAACGTGGGTAGGCAAGGCACTGTTGTAACCAACCACAGTTAAACTTACTTCAGTAAGTTTCTTAGAAGAGGATGACTGCAGGGTTTCTCTTGCTCTTATTTGTTTAATCGACACCAACAAGGATGAAACAGACTCATAAGAGTAACCTCCGGCTCCTTCCTGTTACCTGGAAGATTTGTAATGCAAATTTTTCCTCTGAGATTAAGCAAAGACGTCACATGCAGTAGAGGGAAGCTTGCTTTCTAATTACTACACTGCAGGCTTACGGAGCGGCCCACTTCCTTTAATGAGACAGGAAATTCAATTCCCGTCCTCTTCTTGCTTTAAAGGACTTACGCTGACTGGGGAACTCTGCGCTGGAAAGAACATCATGGATTCACAAGAATTATGTCTCTGATGACTTAAAAAGTTTTACATTTCTTAATTAGGGCAGACAGGAGGCAATTCTAACACACTACATTTCTTCAATCACAGATTATCTGGAGTGATGACACCCAAAAAACACACAGTCGAGCTAGAGTTACACGATTCTGGATCAATTGAGATCCACAATTTTTTTGTTTTAAATAGAGATCACGATTCTCCCACAATTCTGAACAGACTCTTGAATAATCACTTGAATGAATGATTCAATGACACATAAATCACACATAAAGACTTCACTTGTTTCGTTACTGCACAAATCAGTGTTTATGAATGAATCTCTTGAAAGAATGTTTCAATGAATCACTCATAAATACTTCACTTGTTTCATTACTGAACAAATCAGCGTTTATGAATGAATCTCTTGAAAGAATGTTTCAATGAATCACTCATAAATACTTCACTTGTTTCATTACTGAATGAATCAGCATTTTTGAACAAATCTCTTGAATGATTGATTCAATGACTCACTCATAAATACTTCACCTGTTTCATTACTGAACAAATCAGCATTTTTGAACAAATCTCTTGAATAAATGATTCAATGACTCACTCATAAATACTTCACCTTTTTCATTACTGCACAAATCAGCGTTTTTGAACATATGTCGAATGAATGATTCAATGACTCACTCATAAATACTTCACTTGTTTCATTACTGAATGAATCACCATTTTTGAACAAATCTCTTGAATGATTGATTCAATGACTCACTCATAAATACTTCACTTGTTTCATTACTGAACAAATCAGCGGTTTTGAACAAATCTCTTGAATGAATGATTCAATGACTCACTCATAAATACTTCTCTTGTTTCATTACTGAATGAATCAGCATTTTCATTAGGCTTGTTTGAGATGCATCGGGGCTGCGCAGACCAATCGGCGTATGACATCAAAGTACCGTGAGAGTGATTCAAAAGCATGAGGAGTCGTATGCTCTCATACGCCGATTGGTCTGCCCAGCGCTGATGCATCTCAAACAAGCCTATCACTGAATGAATCAGCGTTTTTCAAACGATTCTATTGAATAAATGATTCAATGACAAATATACATTTTTAACGGTCACTTGTCGCCACCTACTGCCGTAACAATATAATTGATACAATCGTTATTTGAAGCGCCATGTTACTTTCAAAAGGTTATTTACTCTATTTTGATCGCTACTGTAAACATCAATGTTTATATCCGAGCTATAAAGTTTTATCCCAGTACTTCTGTGATCATTTGAATTAATATAAGACAGAAATAATAATGCTACATGGTTGAAAAATCTGTTTGTGAAGCTGTTTCATAAACTGCTCTCGGAATTGTTGTAATTTAGGAACAAGATTGCGTGGGTGTTTGAATCGAGATCGCAATCTTTTAATGATTAATCGTGCAGCTCTAAGTCAAACTCTTTCTCGCTCAGCCTGAGAGCAACCAAAAAAAAAAAAAGATTTTGTGATGTGAAACTGTTTTTTTTAGATGTCCAATACTTGATTGTAACACTAGTTATGATATAAAAACTGCAATACGCTTTAATATTGAAGAGTATGTGACGGATACTGTTTTTACCAACTTCTTACTTTTAAATCCACATTCTAATGATTTGCAGGATCTGACCTTTGACATAGATGAAGGCACTGTGCTCGACGGATCCATCCCAGGTGCGCAGGCGGACAGTGTACAGGCCTTCGTGTTCCTTGTGCACACACTTCAGGATGAGACTGGAAGACCGCAGGCCCGTCTGCAGCTCCACGCGACTTGACTGGCGCACAGCCAGTCCTGATCACACAGGAAGTCACTTTGAATAAAAGCAACTTCTAAAAGTACACTTTTATTTGGATAACCGGTTAAAATGCCTGAATGTCTTTGCATTAGATATAAAATAGCACATTAAGTGTCTCACCATCTCTGTACCAGGTCACATCCTGTTGGAACAGCAGTAAAGCCGAGGTGAAGCTGCATTGCAGAACCAAGTTTTCACCCTCTTTCACAAATGTTGGAAGAAAGGTGGAGGCCAGCTGAGCATCCGGCTCTGGAACTGGGACTAGGAAGAGAAAGAACAGGAAAAGAGGAAGTTAGCAAAATTATGTTTTTTATACTTCGTACTCATTATTCATTATTTACCACAGTTATGTAGTTGTAGTATATACACAGGGACTAAAATTAACATTCGACAAAAGCACTAAATGTAAGTAAAAATCGGTGTTGGCGAGTATATGAAACGGTGTCGGCAGTTGGCCGGTAATATTTTAATGAATTCTAATGCAATGTTGTGAGAACACGAACATGAACAAACGTAAACAATGCCATTGTCGCAAGTGTTTAAGCCTTGCCAATTTAAATATTTAAGCGCAAGAAGTTTCTTGTCAAAAATGCTGTCTAAGCGAGCACCCTAGTAAACATAGTCGGTTACGGTTATACGCAAAGTACGCAAGTTGCCACCTGGGGGCTCCTTGCTCTCAAAGATGATTTTATGTGTGATTACTAGAATTGTACTTTTGTTATTGATTTTGGTTTCCAAATTCTACTATTGAATGAACAAGTCTGGTAATCGAATAATTGTCAGCATATTAGATCTGAGTATTCGGTGTTAAGGCCCCGATATACTTCAAACGAACATTTCGAACAAAATCAGGATTGTTTTGGGAGTTCAAAACGGCTTGCCAAAGTGAACTCTCAGAAAAAGTTAGCTTCAGCTGCAAAACACCTTTGTACTACCATTGGTCCGTGACTATAACGTAATAGGAGGTGTGCAGTGAGGCTCTGCCGTCTTTCACGTGGAACTCTGCTCCAGTGTTGCCAAGTCTAAATTGGACTACTTTAACACTGTTGCCGCAGGTTGTTTTTCATGTCCGCGGGTTGAAGCAACCCAAAATAACATGATTTTTAGCCCCTGGAATGCAAATTTTACCAGGGGAACCCAGCCAAAAACACAGATTTTACCCCCCTGAACGTGATTTTTACCGTGGGACCCCCCTGAAACACGATTGGGTTAGTTTGGGCTAGTTTTGAATAGCAATTGTCCCTACGCAAAGACCCGCCTCCCCTTAGTTACTGTTGCTTTGTCCGACAAGCCATGGCACTGTCACGCCACACAGAGTGAAAAATACATCACGGAGAAAAGAGGACACTGACAACACGTCGACAGACAAGACAGAGCTGGTTACTTATGATATTAAACCAAGTCCCAGCTTTCAAATTGTGTAATTTTTTAATACATTCGAACAATAAAAACCGTTTTGTGGCTCTTTAATGTGTCGTGACAGATTGCCGTAGCACCTCAGCTCAAGCGGCTCGTGAACCGATCATCTCTTCCTACTAGTTAATTTATAGCATCAAATAAACATGACTGAACATCAGAAGGTATGTTGTTTCAAACGCGGAAAGATGTCAGTACACACCATTTTTCAAGTTCAAGTCCACCGAGGTTAATCTTCTAACTCCTGACTGCTTTGTCAGACAAAATGGCGGATTCGGCGTTATGATTGGTTAGATCGCTTGTCAATCAAACTCCCGGCGAAGGGTCAATTGGGCCGGTTTTGTTGTGAAAACCTGGCAACCCTGCTCTTCTCTTGACTCACATTCATCTGTTGAATCCATCAAGGTAAGATTTCCACGGGTGAAAACATGAACACACTGGATAGCCGCTTAATAGTAGAAAATGAAGTTGTGCTTCTGATGAAATGAGGCACTGACACTGTTTTTCATGTTTGATACTTTAAAGCTGCTTGCTTTTAAGCAATCTATTGAATAAAATGTTATATAAATAAACGTGATGTGACTTTACTGGAGTGCTAATTTGCAGAGCTTGTGCTAACATACCCATGTTGGTAATGATCAGATACTTTTCTTATGCTTTCTACTTGCCGTTTTCTCATTTTTTGTCGTGTTTATTTTGTTACTGAGAGGAGAACGCGTATCGCATATTTATATATTCATCTAACCATCACTCTCAGCAGCGTGGGCAGCGTCAGATTACAGTATATCGCTGCTCATGTATTTCGAACTTCATTTTACCCCTAAATTATTTTTAGAAGGCTAAATTGTTTATTTGTATCTCTTTCTATTGTATTTGTCCTATTGTTTGTAATTTTCTTCTTTTTTATTGTATTACTGTTTCACTGTTGTTTAATTACAAACAGATTAAGGGGTTGGGTGTCATTTTGGGGTTTTTATGAATGCACTGACAGGGGCCCCTTAAAAGTTTTGCTCAGGAAACAGTAGAGAAAGATGTGTACCAGTATCAGTATATTGGATTCGTGCATCAGGTCTTAAAGTGACAGCAGCCTAATATTCCTTCTGCTGTCTGTGTTTTTAATGTTAATCAAACAACATAGGACAGAAAAAACATTCACTGCTCTTGACTGAATAACCTTTGTAACTTTAATTAAGGATTCATTAAAATATTTATGGCTGGTAAATTTTAAGTCATCGGCCCTTGGCTGGTGTGGAAAAAAGTTAGTTTTAGACCCTTTATACCTTGAATTTCCAGTAAAAATCACCATTCAATTTCTCTGATATAAAATGACTTACACAGTGAAATTAGTTTCTGTCCTCACTTCTACTCACTTCTTGTAACTCAGAAGGAAAAAAGTCTTGCTGGAGTAGTTTCTTCAGGAATCAAGTTAATGTTTCAATTCACTCATTTTTAATTACATTTGTGAAGTGAAAGCCAGTAAGTAGCTTTTGTTCATGTTCTTCTTGCCTTCGGCAGGCAGTGAAAATGACTGCAAAAAGAAACTCAATTAAGGCATATGTTGTACGAGCAGTAGAAACCACTGAAGTGTAATGGAAAAATTGTTTCATTTTCCTTTGAGTTTCCATTCCTGGCAAATAGCACCGAAAACCATCCCAAGGACGAGGACAAATATTAGTGTAATGAGACAAATGCCACAGCCCAGTGCAGGGGACGTCACAGAGGGCCGATGTGACAACGTTAGGGGAGACGCTATTTGTTTAGCTATCTTTTTCGGTGATGGAACAGGGAATTGAGGCGAGATGGAATTGGAAGTGATGTGTGCCGCTGTAATTCGACAACACAATTCCAGACGCTTGCAAATGAATTGTGATGTTCTCTCATATCAGCAGAAGGGCTGTAATGGGAATTCAGATTTGTTTGAAAATGCTGTAGCTACATCGGCTGGAGTAATCGAGACGGTTTTGCACTAAATGTGTGCTGCCCTGCAATAGTCCATGATAAAGTGAGTCTGCATGCAAAACTTGCTGACACAATGCTGGGGTATTGTGGGTGGTTGCTAGGTTCATTGTCATTATATAAAATTCTCATGCATGCATCTGATGCACTGTTCAAACGTTTGGGGTTGCTATGACTTTTTAATGATTCTGTCTCACCAAGGCTGCATTTTTTTAATCAAAAATACAGTAAAAACAGTAATATTGTGAAATATTATTACAATTTAAAAGAACTGTTTTCTGTTTGAATATATTTTAAAATGTGATTTATTCCTGTGATCAAAGCTGAATTTACTCCAGTCTACAGTGTCACGTGATCTTTCAGAAATCATTCTAATATGATGATTTACTGCTCAAGAAACATTTATGATTATTATCAATGTTGAAAGTTGTGCTGCTTTATATTTTTGTGGAAACTGCACCCAAGTCGGGCCTGAAAATGGACAAACCCAGTGGTTGGCTTAAAGGTTTGCCCAACCTGCTAGCCAGTTTTATTTAACCCAACTATTGTTTAAAAATTATTATATGGCTGGATTAAAATGAACCCAAAATAGGTTGGAAATCAAAAATCAGACACCTAATTAGAGGTAACAATAATAATCAACAATTTAATAAATGTTTATTGTTTAATTATTATTCATTGAACTTATTAATAAATGTTCATTTATTAAACATACACTCTAAAAAATAATGGGTTAAAAACAACCCAAGTTGGGTTGAAAATGGACAAACTCAGCGATTGGGTTGTTTTAACCCATTGGCTGGGTTAAATGTTTGCCCAACCTGCTGGTAGTTTTATTTAACCCAAATATTGTTTAAAAATTACTGTATTTCTTGCTTAAAATGAACCCAAAATATGTTGGAAATTAACATTTATTAATATGTTTAATAAACAAACATTTATTAATACTTTTTTTGAATAATATTTAAACAATAAACATTTATTAAATTGCTTATTAATAAATGCTCATCTTTTTGATTATTATTGTTGCCTCTAGTAATTATGAGTCTGATTTTTAATTTCCAACCTATTTTGGGTTCATTTTAAGCCAGACATATAGTAATTTGTAAACAATTGTTGGGTTAAATAAAACTACCCAGCAGGTTGGGCAAACATTTAACCCAACTGCTGGGTCAAAACAACCCAATCGCTGGGTTTGTCCATTTTCAACCCAACTTGGGTTGTTTTTAACCCAGCATTTTTTAGAGTGTATTAATGTGTTCTTTCCAACATATTTTGGGTTTATTTTAAGCAAGCAATGCAGTAATTTTTAAACAATATTTGAGTTAATTAAAACTTCCCAGCAGGTTGGGTCAAACATTTAACCCAACCACTGGGTTTGTCTATTTTCAACCCAACTTGGGTTGTTTTTAACCCAGCATTTTTTAGAGTGTGTGATATTTTTTTCAGGATTCTTTGATAAATAGAAAGTTCAAAAGAACAGCATTTATTTGAAATAGAAATGGTTTGTAACATTATAAATGTATTTACTGTCACTTTTGATAAAAGTTTAATTTTGAACAGTAGTGTACATGAATACACTTTAAAAAATGCTGGGTCAAAAACAACCCAAGTTGGGTTAAAAAATGGACAAATCCAGTGAATGGGTTGTTTTAACCTAGCGGTTGGGTTAAATGTTTGCCCAACCTGCTGGGTAGTTTCATTTAACTCAACTATTGCTTAAAAATGACTATATGGATTTCTTAAAATAAATGTTGGAAATTTAATAAATTAACATTATTAATATGATTAATGAATAATAATTAAACAATAATCTTTTATTAAATTGCTTATTAATAAACATTCACCTTTTGTTTATTTTTGTTGCCTCTAGTAATTATGCGTCTGATTTTTAATTTCTAACCTATTTTGGGTTTATTTTAAGCCAGCCATATAGTCATTTTTAAACAATAGTTGGGTTAAATAAAACTGCCCAACACGTTGGACAAACATTTAACCCAACCGCTGGGTTAAAACAACCCAATCACTGGGTTTGTCCATTTGGGTTGTTTTTAACCCAGCATCTTTTAGAGTGTACACAAAACTTAAAGATTACATTTTAAAATCTATTCTTAACAAATCTATAGTTCATACAAAAAAAAAAAGAAAAAGAAAAAAAAAGATTTCTATCTGTCAATCAACTGCATCAGAGGAAAAAGTTTTTGAAGAATCTTCATGCAGCTCTTTAGGATGAGCTGTTCCTTATTTGTCTTTCAAACATTCTCTTATTTGTCTACCACACTGAAATACATAAATTCATGTTCTGTTCACATGTTGGTGGTTTTACACCTCTGCGACTTTCTTCAAAGTGCCCAACCTGACAGCATTACTAGATAAACCATTTCATAAATACCCCTCTTATGAAGAGCAAAGGCACTTACTGGGAGTCCATGAGCGCTTCAGTTTTGCCTCGGCCCCTACATGTGCTGTAAATGGAAGAATAAAGGATAAAAAAAGATTTTCAGTTGCTACACAAACTTTTCTCAAATGCAGCCAATAAGATTTCAGCAGCTCTGAGAATGAGCAGACATCACTGTGCACCTTATATAACACTAATGACTGCACTAATAAAGATGTAAGGTCTGCTAGCAATGGAAGCCTAATAGATTCGATTAGTTTGGAAAAATGGCTTGCATTGGTTTTTAGCGCTAATCCATTAAATTGTAGCTTTGTAGACCTTGAACAAGTCAAGCAACACCTAAATAACCTGATGAACATCAACTCACAGTTCACTATCAGTCTGGCGCAGGACGTCGCCTCTCCCAAGGAACTTTTCGCTATAACTTTGTATTCTCCGGCATCTTCGGCAGAACATCTGAAAAGAAAGAAAACTAAATGACACAGCAGACAACTTTTACTATGAGTGTTTTTCAGTTAATTAAAATATGTTCAGCCGTTTATTGAGCATCCACTTTTAAGGAACATTCACAAATGGACATTTACTTTGTGTTTCAAGGAAGAAATAAAATGTATTATTCAGGGTTATTTTGGATAACTAAAACTTAAACCATTGAAAACATTGTTATAATTTGAAATAAAGTAATATATGAGAAAGCTTGTATGTTTGTATTTGTATTTATATCTTATAATAATATAAAGATGTGTTTCTTCCAGGCAATAGAATTATTTTCTCTCTTGTTTTCCTGTATTTTTTTTGTCATAAATTTATTTTAGTAATATATTTATATGTTATATTAATATAAAAATGTTTATCTTTCAGATAATGTAACTGTTATTTTCTCTCGTTTTATCTTATTTTTGTTGTGATCTCAACATAACAAAAGTTGTAACAAATCAAATCCAAAAAAGTAATATATGTACTTTAAAAAGCTTACTTAAAGGATTTGTTCACTTCAGAATTAAAATTTCCTGATAATTTACTTACCCTTCAGTCAAAAAGAAATTTATGTTTTTGAGGAAAACATTCCATTTTTCTCCATATAGTGGACTTCAACAGTTACCAACGGGTTGAAGGTCCAAATGTCAGTTTCAGTGCAGCTTCAAAGAGCTCTACATGATCCCAGACGAGGAATAAGAGTCTTAACTAGAGAAACAATCAGTCATTTTCTAAAAAAAAAAAAACATGTATATACTTTTTAATCACAAATGCTTATCATGCACTTCTCTGCGATGCGCCACGCATTACGTAATCACGTTGGAAAGGTCACGCGTGACGTAGGCGGAAGTACCGAGCAAGTGTTTACAAAGTGAACGTGCAAAGACATATGCCCTTTACAAAAAAAAAAGGTAAAACAACGATGTCGGACGATTTTGAAGTTGGAGGAGAAAATGAGAGTTTTTGAGTACTTTCACCTACATCACACATGATCTTTCCAACATGATTACGCAATGCGTGGCGCATCACAGAGCAGTGCAAGACGAGCATTTGTGGTTAAAAAGTATATATTTTTTTAAAAAATTTTTAGAAAATGGCCGATCGTTTCTCTAGATAAGACTCTTATTCCTCGTCTGGGATCATGTAGAGCTCTTTGAAGCTGCACTGAAACTGACATTTGGACCTTCAACCCGTTGGTAACTGTTACAGTCCACTATATGGAGAAAAATCCTGGAACGTTTTCCTCAAAAACAAAATTTCTTTTCATCCGAAGAAAGACATAAACCTCTTGGATGACATGGGGGTGAGTAAATTATCAGGAAATTTTAATTCTAAAGTGAACTAATCCTTTAATGATACTGAAATAACATTGATTTAAGTATGTTTAATAAAGGAATGATTTATTCAGGTCATTCTCACCTCCTGATCTCAAGAACGTTGAGGCCGAACTTCTGCATCAGCTTGTAGTTCCACGGCAGAGGTCCTCGGAGAGGAACGTCATCCTTATACCTGTTGACAAGATTCACACTCTGTTATGATGGACGTCTCTCTTTGGAGATTTAGGCTCTTTTGTTTTCGAGATACGTTGAAACTCTCACCATGTGATGCTGGGAATCGGGCAGCCCTGAACAGTACAGGAGAGTTTGACATCCATGCCGGCCCACACCGCGTGCGGCCGCAGCGGGACGGGGAAGTCAGGAGCCTTCATGCTCAAATCCTCGAGAAACTTCATGTGCAATGAAGCTTTTCTCTCAGCCTGTGTGTAAAAATGAAGAATGAACAATAACAAACAACTTTTATATGTCTTTCCAAAGCATAAAAATGACTTACATTTCAGTGTTATTTTAGTTTTTATCAATATTTTGAATATTTTTAGATTTTCAAATTTTTTTTAATAATTTTTAATATTAATATTTTTTTTGTTTTTNATAAAAAATATATTTTCAGTTTTTATAATTTCGTTGTGTTTTTGTCATTTTTAGTAGCTTTATTTTTTAAACATGTCTATATAATTTTTATTAACTTTCATTTGAATTTTAGTTATTTTACATCAAGTTAAACTCAATCAAAATAAGAAATTTTGCCTTAGCAACTAGCTGAAATATTTTTTCATATTGTATTTTATTTCAGTTATTTTGAGTAATGTTAAAAAATAATAGTTTTAAACCATAAAATATAATAATCCTGTTACATTTCTCACACAAAGCTATCATAAAAAGCTTTAAAATATAACACACAGGTAGTATGGACTAATTTATAATGCTATTATACTGTTTTTTGTTCCATAACCATATTCTTTCAATATACTGAGCTTTCCTGTAGCTCAGAGGTTAGAGCATGGCACTAGCAATGCCAAGGTCATGGGTTCGATCCCAGGGATTGCACATACTCCGATACAAATGTATAGTATAATGCAATGTAAGTCGCTTTGGATAAAAGCGTCTGCCAAATGCATAAATGTAAATGTAAATGTACTGAGTGATCAGGTTGTTCTGGAAAAATATACTTGTAGGTGTTTGAAGCAGCATGAGGGTGAGTAAACGAAGCCAGACATTTCATTCCGGGATAAATTATTCCTTTAAAACTAGAAATTGAAAGAATTCAGGTGTCTTGAGAGGTGCAGAGCGCTCTGATTGTTGTATTTTTAACGCTCTTCTCTCAGTCTTTGGTGTGTCGATCACTCACCTCCTGGCGCAGCGCGAATCGATCCACCCGTTCACGGACGACATGCTGGTTTCTGATCACCCCGATCTCCAGTTTCTCAGCCTCGTTGCCGAACAGCGTCCACTGCTCCCTCTCATGCACCTCATCGCTGGACATGGTCTCTCTCAGGGCCTCCCTGAGGTCAGAGGTCAGAAATTATCTTAGTTGCAAGACGCTTATGTAGAACAAAACAGCTTTTCTAGGCCACTGATATGAGTGGAGTGAACTAGTGTTATTTTAACATCATTGAGATACTATTAGTTTTTTTTTCTTCTATTTTCTGTTTTCATTTTCATTTTAGTTAAAGAAGAAAAGGGTCAAATCAAAACGATAATAAATGATTATAGGTATTTTATCTGCTCCATAAATAATTAGATGCCTTATCCAAATTGTTTAAAATTGTAGAATCCACATAAGCTTGTTTTTCATGAACCGGTTAATATTGATAGTGGTTCATGCGAATTCTGTCTGGTTTTTTGGGCCAGACAAAAACTGCACACAGGCTGAATGTAAATGTAACTCTCTGTAATTCCACTCTCTGACACTGGGTGGCGCTTATAAAACCGCAGAAATAGAACCGTTTACCGGTAACAAAGAAGCATTTCGATTATAAACACTACTTTATAGGCATTACATGGAGCGAAGATGAAGACAAAAATTCCATCAAAACTTTTCTGAAGACAGTCAGAACCTTCAGAGGTATATTCATATAATTCATATCCATTCGTATAATTTCTCTTAGCTTTACCTCACAGCTTTCCGCCATGTTCTCACACAAAACGAAACTACTCTGTGTGCGCTTGCGTGAGACTGTTGCTTAAAACTTTGCTTAATAAAGTCCCCCTGAAATAAAAATTGAAGTTTTTTAGCTTTTAGTATGAATATGTTAGCCTTAATGTTATGAATAAGCTGGTGTGCTCCAAAACAATGACAAAATTCGCATTTAGGAGATATAAGCATTCAAAAATTACAGTCTCTCACTTCCGCTAAAATGGATCACGGATTTTCATGACATCACATCGCACTTCAGTTTCTCATCAAATCTTCTGTCCAATCAAATGCTCTCTAGAATCTGAAGTCCCGCCCCCTCCTACAATTTCAACAGACACTGAAACTGGTTCTGAAATCGGTCATTTGTTCACACATTTACTAGTTTCTACATGGTGAATGGCACATAGTGCACTATATAGAGAATAGGGAACGATTCAGACAGTGAATGAAGTACGTTTTCGCGTTAGTATAACGTCTGGCCACAGTCAGCTCAGACCACAAAAGGTACCGGACCCATTTAAATTCTGCACAGAATGCTGTATTTTAAAGTGATATAGAGGAGATTAGGAGGAGACATGGTTAGATATTAAAAGGAAACAGAGGTTTTACTGAGTTTAACGGCTCTGGCCGAGCTGTGATATAAATGAAATGCTATTGGCTATTTAAAAAAAGGGGCGGGGCTGTTCGATATATCGCTCTGTCTTCCTGTTTCAGTTGAAATTACGTCAACACATTAAATAATGCTGCATGTTCCAAGACACTTCAGCGGGCCTTTAAAGGATTAGTTCACTTTCAAATTAAAATTTCCTGATAATTTACTCACCCTCCATGTCATCCAAGATGTTCAGGTCTTTCTTTCTTCAGCTGAAAAGAAATTAAGGTTTTTGATGAAAACATATCAGGATTTTTCTCCATATAGTGGACTTCAATGGCCTCCAAACGGTTGAAGGTCAAAATTACAGTTTACAGTGATGCCAGACGAGAAATAAGGGTCTTATCTAGAGAAACCATCGCTCATTTTCTAAAATTTTTTTTAAAAATTGTATACGTTTTAACCATAAATGCTCATCTTGAACTAGCTCTCTTCTTCTTCTTCTCTATTTGAATCCCAGTAGTGTAGACACTGCTAAGTGTATTACTGCCCTCCACAGGTCAAAGTTTGAACTAAATTCTCATATACTATTCTCAATATGCTAGTGCAAGTATTTAACAATTAGTTCAAACTTTAACCTGTGGAGGGCAGTAATACGCTTAGCAGCGTCTACACTGCCGGAATTCTAATAGAGAAGAAGAAGAGAGCTAGTTCAAGATGAGCATTTATTGTTAAAACTTATATTATTTTTATTAAAAAAATTTTTATAAAATAAGTGATGGTTTCTCTAGATAAGACTCTTATTCCTCGTCTGGGATCGTGTAGAATGCTTTGAAGCTGCACTGAAACTGTAATTTTGACCTTCAACCGTTTGGGCTCCATTGAAGTCCACTATATGGAGAAAAATCCTGGAATGTTTTCATCAAAAACCTTAATTTCTTTTCAACTGAAGAAAGAAAGGCATGAAAATCTTGGATGACATGGAGGTGAGTAAATTATCAGGACATTTTAATTTGAAAGTGAACTAATCCTTTAAAGCTGGCCAGTATTTATTTATTGTGAGTTGTTCAAATTGCACTAACTGAATACGGTTTTAATGATAATTAAAATATGAAACAGTAATACTAACCGCGGGGGATTTTATCATGATTTATCATCAAACCGGTAATCGTTTCATCCCTAGCCACGATATACTCACAGCGAAGTTCATTTCCGAATTTCGCTTAGAGTTAAAAAGAAGTTGGAAATACCTTGACACGACACAATTGACATTACAGTACAGAATGGCTCTTTCGGCATTATCCTGAACATTGTAAGCATTCGTTTCATGTCATAGAATCACAGACGTAGTGTCCGTGACATCACCCGTAGATTTCTGAAGAGGATTTTTGAAGCGTAAATGAGGCCGCTGCCCAGGGTTGCCAGGTTTTCACAACAAAACCCGCCCAATTGCTCCTCAAAACTAGCCCAAAACTAGCCCAATCACATTTCGGGGGGGGGTAAAATTCGCATTCCAGGGACTAAATATAGTGTTATTTTGAGTCGATTCAACCTGCGAACATGAAGAACAACCCGCGGCAACAGTGTAGCCCAATTCCGCGGGAAAACTGCGGACTTGGCAACACTGCCGCTGCCATCTTAGCAGTGCGTCACCGCACGTCACTCCCGGATAACTGAAAATGGGCAAAGAAGCGGGACGTGGTTGAAACTAAGGTACCTGGTTGCGGAAAACGACCTGGTTGTCCATTGAAAAACAAAAAACAGTACAGTAAATCCATGAAATATTGATATATTATCCATTGTTTGCATCACATTTCTTCTGAATGATCTGCTCTCCATCATCGATCTTCAAGAAATTATGCAATCTGAGCAGCGTTTATGTTGTAAAACTGTATATGATCGTATATATCTCACAAACAAATGAGCCCGCAGCCAAAGTATAATTTTTCAAAATGCAGCAGTTTTAGTAATAATATCCAATATAAAAAAATTCACCCCCCTCACAGTTGTCATGAAGTGCAAAATTAGCTGTATATACCAAAACCACAATTTGCACCAGCTGTAAACATGTTTTTTTCTGCTGTAAAGTTGGGCATTTTAACATGGGACTCAATGAGATTCTGCTCTCTTTTGGAGCCTGTCCCTAGAGGCCAGTCGATGAATTGCAGTTTTGCGTATTAGCTTCAAGAGAAACTGGGGGAGGTTGCCGCTTGCATAGAATGGAAGAGAGGCTCTCGGGAGCACGCGTAAACGTCACATCCTTTTGATTTTCACATAAAAATCACTCTACACTTCATAGATAACCTCGGGGAAGGTCTCGTTTTTTAAGTTTCGTTACAAGCTGTTCACACATTGGAAAATAAAAAAACTATTAATAAGATGAATTCTTACATGTAAAGCCCCATTTAAGTTTTTCATCTTATTTATTTCAGTTATTATTTGGAGTAACGAAAATGTATTGTATGGTTTTAGTTAGCTATAATAACCCTGGAGTGAACATCATTTTAAACCGTTTTGTCAAAAGCACTATTAAAACTTTTTAATGAAAGGTTTCAAAGCACCTAAGGATGATTTGAATGGCGTGAACTTTCACTGAAGTCAGAATTCATTTGAAGAGGCGCACAACGCTCATGACATTTAACTGGTTGTCATGTCAGCGCTTTAGAGGAGGTCAGCAGAAACGATGGCCTAGCATCATGCTATGAATCCAGATGGCAGACAAACCGAGCAAAGAGACAGATAAAAATGCCAGTTATCCTCAGGGTCGATATCAGGTGATTTAAAATGCCTGAGTGCAATTAGAAGTTGCCATTCTTCGCTTTGACACTTTGCTGTTTTGCTTTGGATCGCTTTAGTGCAGCGCCGCCACCAGACTGATGAGCTGGACTCAAATGAATGCACTTAGAGAGAGTCTAAAAGAGACTTCTGATGTGAAAAATGCCATAATGGTCCAACTTATTTACACATGAATGTGAAAAGGATTAATTCAGATTTAGATGGAGAGAGGAAACTTAAGAAAGAGTCCCAGACAACGAATGTCCCCTCTCATTTTTGCTCTTTTGTTATTTCTATTCAGCAGATCATTATATAATGGATTTAAATAACATCCAACATCCAATAACATGGATTTTCTACACAAATATCCAGTGCATTATTTCTGTGACTAATCTAATGCAAGTCAAAGTGTGTCGTTGATCATGTGACTCTGATTATCAGATGTTCTTGCTTCCATTAAAGCTCAAGATGCTTTTGGATCCTGGAGAAAATGATCCTCCGGTTTTGTTCATAACTTCAGTTACTGCTGGCATTAAAGCAGAAGAGATGCACATAAACTGATATGTTGATAAAATAAAGATTATTACTTAAATACATTAAAAAAAGGTATTAAATTATGAAAGAATGACGAATAGAAGCATTTTCAATAGAGGTCTCTGACTTGTGAACCCCTATATCAGTGTTGTGATTGTAAACCAAAACTAAAACTAAAACAATAAAAAAATATTTTCAGTAATTAAAATAAAGCTTCAATCAAATATAAATGACAGATGAAAACCTTAAACTTGAAAATGAAAATTAGAAATATTGGCTTGGCAACTAACTGAAATAAAAATAGTTGAAATGCAAAAAATGCAAAAATTTTAATAAAATTAATTAAAGCTAGAAATATGAGAAAAAACATACTACAACTTTAGGATGATAGTTAATACTGTAAATATTATGGAATTAAATATAAATATTATAAAGTTACTTTTTATAGTTTTGATTTGTTGTTATGTTGAGATCACANATTTCAACAAAAATAAGATGAAACAAGAGTGAAAATAAACATCTTTATAATAATATAAGATATTAATGTAATACAATAATAATTAATAATTATTAATTAATAAATACAAGTTACAACAAAAATAAGGGATGAAATAAGAGAAAATATTGTCTTATATTGTCTGAAAGTTACACATATTTATATTAATACAATATATAAAAATAATACAACATATAGATGAATGAATGAATGAGTGAATACATAAATAATAATTATTAATTATATTATATTTATTTATTAATAAATGAATACATCTATT
>RJVU01051648.1:5562316-5579882 GCA_003731715.1 Anabarilius grahami
CTGCTGTCACTTTAAGGCAGGAACACACCAAGCCGACAGTTTTTCTTCGTCGGCCGACTAAGTTTTCTCAGTGTGTTCCACACCGTCGGCTGAAGTTGGTCCTCGTCTGCTTTTTTTCGGCCGATTCGAAATGTTGAATCGGCGTTGGAGCTCGTCGGTCCGTCGGGCCATCTGATCATTCTGATTGGTTGTTCAGCTACTGCCACCTGCTGTTCGGAAAGGCATTTCATCTCACGCAGGCGCAGAACGGACGTGCTCCTTGGCCGTCGGCTGTTTAGCGTCGGTTTGGTGTGTCAGGACAACTTTGGACATAGACGCTGCCGACGTGAGCCAACCCCGCAGTTTGCTTTCGTCGCCACTAGTTCGTCGGCCTTTAAGACCTGACGCACGGATCCATTATACTGTTACACATGTTTTCTTTCTCAACTGTTTACGTTCACTTCAAACATAACTGATTGTGTTTACGGGAATACTCACCAAGACCGGCATTTGTGTGTATTTGACTGTTTAAGTGTGATAAGCAGCAAAAAAGAACTCAATTTAGTATTGAGAGGCGGCTTTATGTGTGCGCACTTTGGGTGTGAGCACAAAATCTGCTGAAATTACTAAAATAATGCGCAATATGCGCAATCCCACACTGAAATTCAAGCCCTGTAACACCAACAATATTCATCCGCAGCAAATGAAACGAGTGACTGAGGGGAGGAGGGTTTGTGTGTCGACTTGCTGTCGGAGAGATGAGAGAGAGAGAAAGAGCAGCTGGTGTTGTGTATCTATTCTGTGGAAAATGAGTATTGGAAGCGTTCCAGATATTTCAGTATTGATATGTATCGACAAATCAATATTTTTGACAACATTACATTGCATTTTGTTTAATTATTTCAGATGCCTTTTTAAAAGGCTACAATTGAAAAAAAAAAAATCAAATTAAATTAAATCCGCCAAAGCAGTAAGTTACTCTGCTAACCCGAACCATAACCTAACAGTCTACTAATACTCCAAAAAGAAATAGTTGACATGTAGCTGCAAAGTCACTTATAGTTAGTAGAATGTCTAATGAAGTGATGAAACAATCTTTTAAATGCAAAATAGAGTCATTTATTTATTTTTTGGGGGTGAAATGTGACCTGTTTTCATGAGTTACACCAAATCCCCACATCAGGTAAGAGCTGAAAGGAGAAGAGGGACATCCATTGTGTCAGAATCCTGGTAAAAGTCCCTTTGTGAGCTATTGTGAGAATAATAATTCATTAGTTGTAAGGCTCAATGCAGCCCACGAGAGTCCCGCAGTCATAAATCAGCCCCTCGCCCAACCTAACAGAATCAGGTCGCGTTTGAAGGATGGCTTCATTTACCCGAAAGTTGCAACAACCACCTGCGTTCCCATCATAGACGGAGAAATGCGTTTCCCCTCAGGTTTAACCAGATTAAATCTGAGGCAAAGGCTCTCTCTGAATGACAGTGGCTCCTGTCCCAGACGTTTCCTCTTAAACCAGATCCTGGCAGTGCCCGTATCAGGACTCTGTTTGAACACAGAGTACAAAAGGTCACTTTGCAGCATATTAAAATTGATCTGTCATCAACCGAACAGCAACCCGTCGCCCCTGCAGAGAGAGATCGCATATAGGGCAACGTCTCTCATAATGAAAACAGACTAGCGTGGGGAAAAACTCTTTGGAGGCGATGGATGAACGGGCTTATGAGAAATAACTCCATAAACTCCAAACGGCAGGATTTTTCATCTCCCAGGCGCTTGGTTTACAATGCCGAAACCACAGCTGTTTTGAGAGACGTGAATGCAAAGAAGCACGACTAAATGTTAATTATGATCTTTATGAACAAAATGTAAGCGGTGCGATTGGTCGCTTCCTGACCCAATTAAGTCACGAGATAAATAATTTGTTAGAACAATTGATAAACATTATTTTATATTTCATTTAATTTGATTTCTTTTTTGCATTACAGTAATACAAATTTGGGAGTAAAAAGTGCTGAACTTACATGAAAATAACGTCACGGTGCAAAATAAATAAATAAATAATGATTTCTGTGTTATTTATATAGTTTGTTTTTTAAGATTTATTTTTGATTTTCCTTTATTATGAAAGGAAGCGAAGTTGGAGAGAGAGAGGGGGGAGGGATCGGGAAAGGTCTACGAGCCGGGACTCGAACTCGGGAAGCACGAAGTGAAACTGCGTCATATGTCGGTGCTACCCACGAGGCTACTGGCGAATAACAAAGTGCAACTAGATAAAAAAGTTTGTAGACAAACTTTAAGTTGGCTTGAAAAAGCCTAGCCAGAAAGTTTGAAGTAGTTTTAAATGCTTGAAGTTTGAAATAGTTTAAGTTTTAGTTTACTAGTTTTAAAAGCCAGATAGATAGACAGATACTGGGTGCTAGGTGTTGCTATTCAGTTGCTAAGGTACTTGGTGTGGTTGCTAGGGTGTTGCTATGCAGTTGCTAAGGTACTCAGGTAGGTTGCTAGGGTGTTGCTATTCAGTTGCTAAGGTACTTGGGGTGGTTGCTAGTGTGTCGCCATGTGGTTGCTAAAGTATTCTGGGTGGTTGCTAGGGTGTTGCTCTGCGGTTGCAAGGGTACCCGGGGTGGTAACTATATGGTTGCTAAGGTGTTCTGGGTAGTTGCTAGGGTGTTGCTATGTGGTTGCTAGGGTATTCTGGGTGGTTGCTGGGGTGTTGCTATGCGGTTGCTAGGGTACTCGGGTGGTTGATAGGGTGTTGCTTTGTGGTTGCTAGGGTATTCTGGGTGGGTACTATGCGGTTGCTATGGTGTTCTGTTTGGTTGCTATGCTGTTGCCATGGTGTTCTGGGTGGTTGCTATGCGGTTGCTAGGGTGTTCTGGGTGGTTGCGATAGATAGATAGATAGATAGATAGATAGATAGATAGATAGATAGATAGATAGATAGATAGATAGATAGATAGATAGATAGATAGATAGATAGATGATTTACTGTTTGAGCTACAGGAACACACAAATTCCTGTTATTAAAAATTATTTAAAACCAACAACATGCAAAATAATGAAGATGAAAAGAACTGAATAGGTAAACTAGTTTAGGAAATGAATTCACCAGCTGAACACATGAAACAAATACTGGGCCAAATACTTAATTATTATTAGTCAAATTACTAAGAGACAATTGAAACTGCAGGAAAATACTGTAGAGTTAAATTTTTTATTATTAGTATTTTGCGACATTTTTCAGAATAAACCCGTAATGCACTGGTTGAGAACAACAGATTCTTTTAAGCAACATAGTAAGCAACTCTGTGCATTAATAATGTGCATTTATCAGCATTTTACTATGACATTGAACATGGATTATCATATAAGCTATTCTCATAACTAGTTTTGCTTCAGTATCCAGGTTTTGAACATCACTTGGTAACCCAACATAATATCATTGAAGAAAAGAAAAGAAAAGAAAAAAGGCCTTAAAGTCAAACGTGAAATATATTACATTACATTCATGCATTTGGCAGACTCTTGTATCCAAAGTATCTGCAGAAAAATAGTTGATCATTAGTATTTTGCAGTGTTTTTCAGAACAGACGCCCGTTGAGAACCACCGATTTAAAAGCTAATAAACTTCTTCAAGTACATACTAGAGCAGAGTCTCTTGAAGAGCAAAAGAAAATTGCAAACAGATTTTTTTTTTTTTTTTTTGCAAAACACGAAGTTATAAATCCACTCACGTTCTACAGGCCCTTAAGATGATCAGCAGGACGACGCGTCTCCGTCTCTCCTCCTCCTCGACCTTCACCTGTCTCACCCTCTTCCGTTGGCACTCTGTTAAACTCTCCTTATTGTTTCCTGCTGTCTCACCTTCTTTAATTCTCTCAGCTTCTCCTCTGGCCTCACAGTCTCACGGTCTCTGCGGGTGAGGATGACCTCCAGCAGCACACGCACTCACTCCTCCTCCTCAAGGTGGTAAATATAGACCGACAGCAAGACCACAGATCAATTCAAAGCATCCAGATAGACTTACAGTGAGATTAAAAGACAGAAAACCTGGAATGACACAATGGGACAGTGCATTGTGGGATAGAGGAGCTGTGGGAAAAGAGATCTATGGAAACTATGCATCAAGATCTCATTGAGATCTCTCATGCTCAGATCTCCATTAAACCCAGAAGAGATCAGATGACGTTCACATTGTCTGCAGTCACATCATCTCTTGATTTCAAAAGGACTACAAACAATGCAGTTACCACAAATCCATAAGATCTCAATAATGTCTCAAACTGTGCTCAAGATACAAGATTGCAATCAAAGATCTTATGAAACATCAATGAAACATCTTCAAATAATTGAAGGATCAACATCTAAAGCATAACATTTTCATCTAGAAACCCTCATTTAAACTCTGTAACATGGAAAATGTGTTGTGGAATGCCTTAAAGGGGACCTATTATGCCCCTTTAACAAGATGTAATATAAGTCTCTGGTGTTCCCAGAATGTGTCTGTGAAGTTTCAGCTCAAAATACCCCACAGATCATTTATTATAGCTTGTCAAATTTGCCCCTATTTGGGTGTGAGCAAAAACACGCCATTTTTGTGTGTCCCTTTAAATGCAAATGAGCTGCTGCTCCCGGCCCCCTTTCCAGAAGAGGGCGGAGCTTTAACAGCTCGCGCTTCGGTTGCTCAACAACAACAAAGCTGGAGAATCTCACGCAGCCAAAATAAGGATTGTCAGTAACGCTGTTCAGCCTTACATTGTTCAAACCGGAGTCGACACTGATGGAGAGACTCAGGAAGAAGTTACAACTTTTCTGAATGGTTAGTGGATAAATTTATGTAGTTGCTGTGGAGTTGATCCAACTCATTGACCAGCATGTGCCGTCATGCGTTGAATTGACCCTCATTTGTGAAGCAGTCCAGCGTAAAATGATGGCATGGCAACAACACTCTACTACAACAACTCTTCCTCTTCTCTAAAGCAGTCCAACATGACCTCGCCCCCTTTGTTGTGTGTTCTAGTGGGCGGGGTTTATGTAAATTTTGGGGTCTGTGATGTCACCAACCCAGGAAGAAGCTTGTTGTAGTCCCTACCAGCCATTTGTTATAGTTCTTAAAAAGCGATTTCTGTAAAATAAAATATCTCCCTTTACATTGAACTTTGAGCGTCGTCACTTTGCAGATGTTGTTTATGCTCAAACAGCAACATTACACGGCATGATCATAATTAAGGAGCCCTTTAAACTCTTTTAACCATGTTAAAAAACATTAATGCACAGCATTGAGTGGATTATTGCTTTAATATTATTTATTAAAAGAAAAAACGATATGGTAAAACACATATCACAGTGTTCACATTGTAGTTACCTTTATCAACTCTAATAATTTAAATAAACAAGTTCATTAGTTCAAAAGTTCATTAATGTGTAGCTACAGACTGTCAAGTGACATAAAATTGGTGAATAAATAAATGTCACAATGTTAATTAAAACTAAACTAAACTAAAAGTAAACTAAAACTCTGTAAACTTAAAATAACTCTAAAATTAAAATAATCTAAGAATATAAAAATGTAAGCTAATTAAAAATATTAATAAATACTATAATTGTATATAAAAAAAAAAAAATCACATTTACATTCATTAATTTGGCATAGTTTTTTCCCCCCAAATCAGCTTACAAATGAGGAACTTCACAAGCAATGTGTCATAAATTCTGCATTTTACAACGGCTTTAAATGCAGCTTATAAAATTTAGAGGTGGAACTTTGACTTTATAGTTTTTTATAGGTCATTAAACTAGTGTCACATGCACAATGCCGACCAGATGTTGCTGTGTTGGGAAAAGTTACTTTTAAAAGTTACAATATTACATTACAATATTGCATTACTCCCTAAAAAGGTAACTAATTGTGTTACTTAGTACTTTTTCTTATCTGGGTTGGGCTTTCTTGTTTGATTTTTAACAACAACAGCAAAAAAGTTCTGTTTTTGGCAAATGTAAAGGCCCTTTCGCAACAGAAGTTAAATGAATAAGCCTCAGGCTGAAGGAAATGCAAATTGACTCCTGTACAGTAGAGGGCGCAGCTCAAACAAACCTTTCAGATTTGCAGCCGTTCAAGATTGCAGAAGAATAGGATGCAGGAGTAGAATGTACAACACTTTTAGGCCCTGTCCCAAATGTCACCCTAAACACTTGAGGTATTGCGGAGTCTGCACTTTCATGACGTAACACCACTTTAAATCAATGGACACGCGCACATGGCGACCATTGTAAGTCAAGACCGTATGTGTATATAAAGTGTGCCATTTGGCACAGGGCCTTACTTCAGCAACAAAAACAAAAAAATCCAACACAAATGTGATGTTTATCTAAAGTCATTTTTGCTTATTAGTATGGTTGCATTGGATCATTGAAGAATAGCAGCAACGATATTGGTTAATAACGTGAGATTAAATACATAAAGTATATTTGTGTCATTTAACATATTTAATTACTTGTTGTAATGCATTACCCCCAACCCTATTCACAGCCGTGTTTGAGCATACATGAATCAGTAATGGTCAGGGAGTGAGAGCAGCGCTGGAGTCCAGGCTTTGTGTGGAGAGGCTATTTATAAGCATTTATTGCCACACCTGCCACTCAAATACCACAGTAAACAATGCGGTGAGGAGGTGCCTGACCACTTCTACAGTTTCATATGTGACATTGAGACTAAGAATAAACTGCATGAATAGAACAACAGCAGGCGAGCTTTGTCTGTTTCCATTGTGACAAATGCAACCATTCCCGCAGGCCTGTACAGGCCAAAAAACATGCGCTCAAATCCGTCCTTGTTGAGCGACGCATGATTAGAATGTCTGACTGTGTCTGATAATACGGCCAACCGCTGTTACGCACAATCACACTGACATTTAAACAAATAGTCCACCAAAAAATGTAAGCACTGACTTTATTTACTAATCCTCCTGTGGTTTCAAACATGCCATGACTGTCAAGGGCAAAAAAACTAAACATAAAAGCAGCATTAAAGTCGTCATGAAACAAAATTCACAAAGTTCACACTTATAGTCAGATAGAGTGAAGGTTATGGGTATTTGGCATGTTGTCTGAGAGGAGGTCTCTGAGCTAGGAATTTGGCCTGAACCCAGAGTACAAGGCTGGGATAGGAATAATTAGGAGAGAGGAGATGGGGTGGTGGAGGGATGCTGGAAAACTGTGGTGGAACAGAGGTAAATCTGCTGTATATATACCTCCTATCGTGCTAATTGAGTTGATTTTCTGAACATGCTCCTCCCAAACTTTGTTAATAAAACATCAGGTTGTGATTGTCTCTTCTTCCCTATTGTGACATATATCTGAGTGAAGCAGCTTCTGAAATAAGAACATATGTAGGGCGGGGCTTAATTTAATCAATGGGTAATTGATTGGATGGTTGTGGTTTGCTATTGGTGGATCTCATGTGAGTGACAGGTTACCCCGCCCACACGCCAATTAACACATCATCAGAGAAGAGATGACACTGCAAGAGAGACGGGAAGTTATTTTGATTAAAGATCATGAGGAACATAAAAAAAAAAATTATGATATGCACGAATTAATCATTTTTAATAAATATTGCTATATTCCTTAAACATTTTTTTTTTTCATGGTGACTTTATAACATAATAAAGGAACTATATTCAAGTCTTTGAAGTCATATGATGATTTGTGCATTGAACACACTAAAATATGTTATTTGCAGTGTTATTTTAGTATCATTGATACTAATCATTTTTGTTTTTGTTTTGAATTAGATTTTATTTAGTTTTAGTTATTTTAGTACTTCAACTTAAAATAAACAAAATGAGGAATGTTGCCTTGGAAAGTATAAGTTTAAAGGGAACCTATAATGTCACTTTCACAAGATGTAATATAAGTCTCTGGTGTCTCCAGAATGTGTCTGTGAAGTTTCAGCTCAAAATACCCCACAGATCATTTATTATAGCTTGTTAAATTTGCCGCTATTTGGGTGTGAGCAAAAACATGCTGTTTTTGTGTGTGTCCCTTTAAAAGCAAATGAGCTGCCACTCCCGGCCCCCTTTCCAGAAGAGGGCGGAGCTTTAACAGCTCACGCTTCGGTTGCTCAACAACAACAAAGCTGGAGAATCTCGGATTGTCAGTAACGGTGTTCAGCCTTACATTGTTCAAACCGGAGTCGACACTGATGGAGAGACTCAGGAAGAAGTTACAACTGAAGATTCAACTCATCGACTAGCATGTGCCGTCATGTTAATCTTTTGTGCAAATCCAGCATTGAATTGACACTCGTTTGTGAAGCAGTCCAGCGCAAAATGATGCTGTGGTATCAACACTCTAAAACAACTCTTCCTCTTCTCTAAAGCAGCACAACATGGCCTCACCCCCTTTGATGTGTGTTCTTGGGGGCGGGGTTTATGTTTTATATTTCAGGGTTAGTGATGTCACCAACCTGGGAAGAAGCACATTGTAGTCCCTACAAGCCATTTGTTGTAGTCCTTAAAAAGTTATTTCTGTAAAAGAAAATATCTCCCTTTTCATTGAACTTTGCAGATGTTGTTGTCTGTTGTTGTATGCTCAAATGCTTTAAATAATGTTTTTAATTTTTTAAATATTTAATTTCAAGTAAAGAATTATTTTAGTTTTTAATGGTTTTAGTTTCAGCTAACAATAATAAACCAATCTAGGTTGCAAAGCATGCAATCCAGTGCATTGTTGCAGCAGTTTTGAATTGTAACACATGCAAATTTAAAAGCTTTAGTGGAGGGAAAGATTTTCAAAATTTGTGTTCCTCACACAAATAATTAAAGCATCATATGACTTCAAAGACTTGGAATATTGTGCACAGAGTCAAACGGACGGCTGTTATATTTTTATGGTGTTTTTTGTTGTTGTTGTCCTTTTTGAAGTTTGCTTTCTATGAACTAAGTTGGAAGAGGTGCAAAATTTCTCCTTTTGTGTTCTACAGGGGAAAAACAGCATATACAGGTCTGGATCAACATCAAAATAATGACATTTTTATTTTTGCGTACAGCAGTTTTCTTTTTTCCCTTTTAAATAGCAAGTCATAAAGATAACATTAATATGCAAAAATGGAGGGAATGTGTGAGTGAGTGTGTGTGCGTGCGCCTGTGCATCCAATTAACTCAAACGATGCATCTATCAAGCTGTTTGGCAATATAGCGAAAAAGTGCACTGGAGAGAGAGAAAGCAAATCTGCCCACATGCTAATTAAATACGTTTCTCAGTGCAGGAGGAGATGGCATCTGTTAGTCCTCGCTTATGCATGAGACGCAAACATTTTTCACATGAGTTCTGGACAAAGAACATCACTCATAGAGCTGGAAATAATCTGCGTCATGTCCATTGTTACAGATCTCTGTGAGAGAAATAAAACATTGAAGTATTCAGTGTCCACCATACTAAAGCCTATACATTCAGATTAGCGCACTACAGTCATTTCTGCAGTACACGTGTGGTTTTCTTAAAAATGAATACGAATACTGTAAAATGTGAAATGATATTGACTTGTATCATGTAGAATCGAGAGATCAGGGTTAGCAGGTTAATATGTATATATATTAGGAAAGTGTTTCCTATTCATTACCTAGACTGTTGGCATTAATATAGCCGTGGAATATGGAATATGGTTATGATGTGTCTTCCTACATGGTTGTTTAAGAAATGAAAAGCTGCACACTCCATCATTTAGGGTTAAAAGAACAGTTGCCAAACATATAACATGCTAGAAACATAATAATCACAAGCATTATCACAATAAGCACAATCATAAGCATTTGCCTATTTAAATCCAAATGACTTTTCTTTTCTTTTTTTTTTTGGCCGGGCAGTGTATATAACATATATATATAACATCACTAGCGTAGCCATATATAACCATAAAACCCTTGTGAGATTTACACCTTCAATCCTCCAGCTTGGAGATCATTGACCTCTCATTTACACACCTGTGAGGAGGGAATGTTTAATCGCTGATCACACATTAATGCCCACAATGCACTGCTCTTTACAACAGACTGACATTCTTTGGAAAGATCATTCTTCAGTCATATCAGATTTGTCAGATAGGATCAGAGTTCAAGGAAATGTCCATCTCATGTGTCAGATATAGCAATCGCTGGATGAACCTCCTAGAAACACTCCAGGCCAACCAAGATCAAAAGATAAAAAAATAAGAAATTATTTTTTGCTTAAAGATAGTAAAGTCTATTCTGTTTACTTTATTTTGGCTTTTATTGCAGAACATACAAAAATATTTAATCACACTTAAAGTCACCAGAAAATCAATATTGACAATTCATATTTTTTATGGAATATTGCAGTTTTTTTTTTTTTTCAAATTCGTAAACTCGCCTCGTAAACTTTAATCAAAATAACTTCTCCTCCCTCTTGCAGCGACATCTCTTCTCTTCTCTGATGACGAGGGCGGGGCAACCTGTCACTCACATGAGATCCACCAATAGCAAACCTCAACCATCCAATCAATTCCTTATGAACAAAATCAAGCCCCGCCCTACATTTGTTCTTGTTTGAGAAGCAATTTCACTCGGATATACGTCACAAGAGGGAAGAAAAGACTATCAAAACTTCCATTTCATGCTGACTTTAAAAAGGCATAAAAATCATGCCTGAAGTTCACTAATTTCTACACACTGAGCTCAGTAAAAAAAGTTACAGAACTTCACAAACTCCCAAAAATTAACTTTCCAACCTTCATTAACAGGGATGATAAAACAAACAAACATTATGCACCCATGACCATGGGATGATACACCTGTTCTATGATTTGATTATTGCTCATTAAACACATTAAGTTAATTACCTGTCTCAAGCAAGCACAGAATGCAAAACTCCTTCACAATTAATGAACTGAACAGGATTAGGCACATTAACTAATTAAGCACTAACTTCATAATAAGCTATGAAAATCCAAAAATATATCTAATGAGTGTATTTCTTTTGGAAATAAAAAAGGAGATCTACTGAACTAAATTATTTTCGCACTGGAACAGAAGCAGATCTGAATGAATTACGCCTCAATATGAAACACTGAAGATAAATAACTGATGAGAGATATTTAACATCATTAAAGATCTACAGATCTATAACAATACTATAAAATGTAGATATTGTTTACAAAAAAGTTTACATCTGAAACCCATTAAAAACCTGTTTGTTATATTTCATTCCAGCTTCAAAAGGAAGAAAGAATATTTTCTTTACCAAAAATACTTATATATATATATACAAGCACCTGTAACCCTCATAGGTGGAAATTTCTATTCAGACCCTTTAACCAGATTTCGCTTCTCTGTTTGCGATCAGATCATTTTAAGTTGCTAAACTTCTGGAAAGTTTTCAATCCAATGATCCAGCAAGCGAATTCATTCAAACAATCAGTCCAAAACAGTGCTAATGTAACATAAACATCCCATAATGTTTTGATTTGTCGTGTATGTTGCTGTGTTTAGCAATTCTGAATTAATTAATAAATTTATGAATTATTTGGATTCTTATCATTCGGTTATTCGTGTCCTTTTGGAGTCTCCAAGTGTCCTTTTTTTGGAAAGACACCTACATTTACCTTGAAAAAAGCTTGCAGAAAATAAAGTTTTGTGAGAACCACCCTACAATCTGAAGGTTTACTTTGCTGGATGTAGAAAATGATGACAAAATAAGCAAGATAAATGATGTAGATTAGTATGTGATATATATACATATACATACATACAGTTGAAGTCAGAATTATTGTCACCCTTGATAAATATGATCAAAGATAACTATAAAAATAAATCTGCATTATTTATCATTTTGATCCTTATTTCATAAAATTTGCAAAAATCTAACCTTTCATTAAAGGAAAAGAATTGAAAGTGGGGGGAAAATCACATTATGAAATAAATGGTTTTCTCCAAAATATGTTGGCCACAATTATTGGCACCCCTAGAATTTTTTATGAGTAAAATATCTCTGAAGTATATTCCCATTCATATTTACATTTTTTAGCACACCAGGGTGATCATGAACATAAAATTGTCCAGCCATGACTTCCTGTTCCACAGGAGTAAAAACATGAGGAAACACAAAGGCCAAATTCCCGTAATCATTCATCACAATGAGTAAAACCAAATAATATAGTTCTGATGTGCAGCAAAAGATTGCTGAGCTTCACAAAATAGAAAGTGGCTGTAAGAAAAAAGCTAAAGCATTGAAAATCCCCATTTCCACCATCAGGGCAATAATTAAGAAGTTCCAATCAACTAAAGATGTTACAAATCTGTCTGGAAGAGGACATGTGTCTAAATCGTCCTAATGCGCAGTGAGGAGGAAAGTTTGAGTGGCCAAAGATTCTCCAAGGATCACAGCTGGAGAATTGCAGAAATTAGTTGAGTCTTGAGACTCAGAAAGCCTAAAAAAATGATCAAACAGCACCTACATCCCTACAAGTTGTTTGGGAGGCTTTCAAGAAAAATCCTCTGCTCTCATCCAGAAACAATCTCCAGCATATTCAGTTGTCAGACAAGACTGGAACTTCAAAAGGGACCTGGTTCTGTGGTCAGATGAAAGAAAAAAAGAAAAAAAAAGAAGAGCTTTTTGGCAGCAAACTCACCAGATGGGTTTGGTGCACACATGGATAAAAAGTACCCCATGCCCACGGTTAAATATACTGCTGGATCTTTAATGTTGTGGGCCTATTTTTCTGCTGGAGGTCCTGGACATCTTGTTCAGATACATGGTATCATGGATTCTAGCAAATACTAACAGATAAAAAATCTAAACCTGTCCGCTTCTGCTAGAAATCCAATAATGGGCCGTGGTTGGATCTTCCATCAGGACAATGATCCAAAACAAACATCAAAACCAACACAAAAATGTGTCAGTGAGCACAAAATGAAGCATCTGCCATGGTCATCCCAGTCTCCTGACCTGAACCCTAAAGAAAATGAGTGGAGTGAACTGAAGAGAAGAAGCACCAGCATGGAGCTGGAATCTGAAGGATCTGGAGAGATTCTGCATGAAGGAACGATCTCTGATCTCTTGTCAGGTGTTCTCCAAACTCATCAGGCATTATAGGTGAAGACTCAGAGCTGTTATCTTGGCAAAAGGAGGTTGCAAAAAGTATTGAATAAAAGGGTGCCAATAATTGTGGCCAACGTGTTTTGAGAAAAACATTTATTTCATAATGTGATTTTCCCCCCACTTTCAATATTTTTCCTTCAGTGAAAGGTTAGATTTTTGCTAATTTTATGAATTAAAGATCAAAAGGATGAACAAGGCAGATTTATTTTTTACAGTCATCTTTGATCATATTTATCAAGGGTGCCAATAATTCTGACAACTCTCTCTCTCTCTCTCTATATATATATATATACTGTATGTACTTTTGATTTTTATACATATAAAATGTGTACTTATATATATGCACTTTTGATTTTAGGGTGAATTCTGACCTGTTTTGTGAGTTTCACCCTTATTTGTCAAGCAACAACAGAAATAAACTTTGCGTGTTTAGACAATGATCAACTCATATTTTATCACGGTGAACGGTTTATGACTGTGGATAGAAAAATGACTGACCTTTGCACTGTTTGCTCTCGGTGTCGAGTTTAAATGATTAAACCTGCAAAACAGGTGATGTGTTTCGTGCAAAAGCAGCCGACGTGCTCATAATTTACAGTAACAAAACTTATAGTAGAACATCAATATACTGTATAACTGACAATAACTCAACAAAGATTAAAGTGAATATAATTAAATTCAAACTTTACTGAACCAATGAAATCAATACACTACTAGTCAAATGTCCAACATAAGATAGGCAGTACATTATATAGATAATATAAAGAAAGTGACATGTTTGAGGGACAAACATCTGTAAATCTTGCTGTAGGATTAGCTGAGATTACAGAAGATTTTGACTATTAAGTCAGAAGATTTTCTTCCCCCAAAGCAAACCCCAAACTCACTGAATAACCACAGTGTTTGTTTCCTCCATAACAAAGAGCTTTTGTCTCACGCATCTCTGAACATACTTTAGCACTTCCTCAAAACTACTGAATGTAAAATCCCCATGAAGCCTTTCACACAAACTCCAAGGAACATGAGTCTTTTTCTCTGGTATGCAAATACATGTCATTCACGACTGGAAATTTCCAGCATTATGTTTAAGAGGTGCTTTAACAGAAACGCCTCCCAGGTCTGTAATTGTTTTCCAGTGAGCAACACATTAAAATAAAGTCAAACCCTTCAATGTCATTGTCAAATGTTTTGCTTTGATGACATATCTACAAAGAAAGCTGAAATGTATGTCAGAGGAGCAGATATTTAGTACTGTAAATACTGAGTGTCATCCACTGACCAGTTTGTAAGACGTAAGAGATGTAAAACAGACACGATGTAAGCATGCATATCATGACACGTTCATGCATGTTCACGAGGTATTTTTGAGTCCAATTCACATTCAAGTGTTTATATTAGGGGTGTGACAAGATCTCACGAAATTAATGTGACAAGATTTATCGTCGAGGTGAAAAGCTGTCTTGCGATATTGCCATGACGGAGTGTGAGGGTGAAATTAGGATAGAATATTCCACCGCTACGTTTACATTACAGCTCCACTGTCGTTTTGCTTTTTATAGAAATAAAAACCATTTAAAGGATTAGTTCACTTTCAAATAAAATTTTCCTGATAATTTACTCACCCCCTTGTCATCCAAGATGTCCGTGTCTTTCTTTCTTTAGTCGAAAAGAAATGAAGGCTTTTGATGAAAACATTCCAGGATTATCCTCCTTATAGTGGACTTCAATGGCCTCCAAACGGTTGAAGGTCAAAATTACAGTTTCAGTGCAGCTTCAAAGGGCTTTAAACGATACCAGACGAGGAATAAGGGTCTTATCTAGAGAAACCATCGGTCATTTTCTAAAAAAATACAACTGTATATGCTTTATAAACACAAATGATCGCCTTGCACGTGCTTCCGCTTTCCGTATTCTTCAAAAAGCTTACGCTGTATGTCCTACGCCTTCCCTATTCAACTTACAGAACTAACGATTTTTCCGTAAGTAGAATAGGGAAGGCGTAGGACATACAGCGTAAGCTTTTTGAAGAATACGGAAAGCGGAAGCACGTGCAAGGCGATCATTTGTGTTTATAAAGCAAATACAGTTGCATTTTTTTCGAAAACGACCAATAGTTTAGCTAGATAAGACCCTTATTCCTCATCTGGTATCGTTTAAAGCCATTTGAAGCTGCACTGAAACTGTAATTTTGACCTTCAACCGTTTGGAGGCCATTGAAGTCCACTATTATTTCTTTTCTACTGAAGAAAGAAAGACATGAACATCTTGGATGACATGGGGGTGAGTAAATTATCAGGAAAATTTTATTTGAAAGTGGACTAATCCTTTAATTCAGTTGGATAACGGTCAATCCCTTCCAGCTCATCCAACACGAGCTGCAGAGTCGTACGTAGTGCAGCAGGAATCAGAGTTCACTGATCACGCGACGAGATGACTGACAAGACCATGGCGGAGGATTCGTTGCACAACAGAGCCTAAGCGTCTGACAAATGTCTTGTATTTTAGATTGTACCGCCACTCACTATTCACAGAGTACGCGCAAAAGCGAAAGTAAAACGCGAACGTGCATTCAAAACGCGATTTCAATACCCCGCATTTTGAAAGCGGCTCCGTGATGCATGCAAATATCTCCCAATATGAAAGCTATCTTAAGCCTGATTTATCTTAAGCTATCTTAAGCGTGAACTCAATCTCGTGTCTCATCACACCCCTAGTTTACAAGTTTAATTTTTTCCTGTTTTTCGGATAATATCAGGTGAACACCATCCCTTTGAATCCGTTTGAAATTGTACGTTTACATGAAGGCTTTTCAGTCTGATTGAGCCATCAATCCGATTGTAAACAGATATGTAAACGTAGCTATTGAATATCCTGTTTCACTCTGAAATACGTCAGAAGTTAAATAGGTTTTGAACAGAATGCCGACTTTCACGTTATTCAGTTTAGCGCAACAAATACTGTCAAAACAGTCAATGTCAAAATGTTTTGCGATGCAGTAATGAAATGTTAAACCATGTATTTCAAGTTTGCCTACATTTTGACTCATGCATCATGCATTCATTTAATAAGTTAAAACATGGATGTGTGGAAAAATGAAACGGGATAACACTTGTGAATATGGCAATGCTACAGATAAGCTTCGTTTCAGTCAAAGTGCACAACCAGTGTGAAAACACTCGCTGCTTTTGAAATTCCCTTCAGTGTTGCCGGTGAAACGGTCCATCACATGGTCCATCTACCTGACGCAATGAGCTGCTGAGAACCAACAGAAGATGTTCTGTCACCTTGAGATGACCATCAAACATCTCTTTGTCTTGCAGTGACATACTCAAATGAGCACTGGAAAGAGGTAGACGCTCCGCCGGTTAGTTGTAAGACAAAGACAATCCCGGCATCTCCAGCGCCCATCTGTCTAGAATAATCACACCAACTCTAGGTTCCTCTTCATCTCTGAAGTCCTCCTCAGGTTTAGTTAAGTCCTGCAGGTGGTCTGTCCTCTGAATATAAGTCCTCTGTTCTTGATTTCCCTCCAGAGGAATCCCCGGGAGCCAGTTCTGCCTGTAGTTTGACGTCACAATGTCAGAAACATGTACAGACAGGTAGGCTGAGTTACACCTGGAGTCCTTCTGAATTAGATCAGTTAGTAAAGGCATTTGTTCTCCAGTTAAACCTTCTGATTCCTGAGCTGCAGCTGGAGAACTTAGATGAGTGTCAAACTGAAATAAACAGTCACGAAACCGCAGCGCACCATTTTCAGTGGGCCTAACTGGTACCACCAGAGTCTCGCTGCTCCTTTCAGCATCTGAAATGATCAAAACAGATTGTGAACCAGTTGAATCCATGCTTGTCTCCTCTGTTCTGCCGTCGGATGATGGTTCGTTGGAGTTTTGGATGGGCAAACAAAGGCTGTAGTGCACTGAAGACTCCGCGCTGTTATGCACCGGGATGTCCTGTTGACATCTGTAGGGCTCCTGAGATGCAGAAGCATTCACATTAACCTTCTGCTGGGGAAAAATGGGCAGTGGATCATATCCAGTCCACACTTCCACTTTAGATATGTAGTCCCGGGGATCTGCACAAAATGGAGGACTGTTGTTGTTTGACAGCATCTGTTTTACAGAGAGAGTAGAAAGAATATCATAATTTTGTCTGCTGCATGACAATGTTTTTAAGTCTCAAAACGGATAGTTTCAAAAGATGATATTTATTTAATTGAAATTAATGTTATATATACTGAAAGATATTTTTTGTATCATATGTTTATTTATTTTTTTATTATTATTTTTGAACAGAATCGGATGCAAATTACATTTTGTTTCTTGCATACTTAATTTAAAGTCATCGAGCCTATCCGGTCACTTCATTCACTTATAACAGGATTTCTCAAATCACGGGTTGATGAAGAGCTATTCATTAATTACATTATAAAAAAATTGAAATAAATAAATATATTTTAAAAAAATCAAAGTA
>RJVU01051648.1:5580646-5653704 GCA_003731715.1 Anabarilius grahami
TTTATAAAAAAAAAAATAAAACAAAAAAAAAAAAAAAAAAAAAAAAAAAAAAAAAAAAAAAAAAAAAAAAAAAAAAAAAAAAAAAAAAAAAAAAAGATTTGTTTACCTGCATGTCATATGACTATTAATCAACATCAGAGAACCGTAACCATGCAGATGTGTTTTTAAATTATTGACATATTTACTCCAAGGATATTTCAAGTAAATACTGTAGGTCAAAGGAATTTGGCTGAATCCCTGACTTATGTACGATCCGATTGATTCTGTATTTGAAACAGAATGGTTTCATCAAACGAGCATTGGTCCACAGGGAGGTTTAAAAGTGATAGACGTTTTGTCAATGAAGCCAAATATTGACTTGATTAACATGAGGTTACACAAAAACCCAAGCAGAGCTCATTTACTGAGCAAATATTAACATGCATGATTTATCTTTTATTTTTTATTTTTAACTCAAATACCAAAACAGGGTAAATAATCCATGAAAGCACTGAAGTACTCTGAGGAAAATCTGTGACTGCTGATCTGGCAGCAGCTGTTTGTGCTAACCGCAATCGACATGATAAACTCGTTTTGTGCTGCCAAGAGCAATGCGCAGATAAGACACATTCCTTCAGGAGGCTTAACTGAAACACAACGCACTTGTCAAACAGGACTTTTCACTGCCAGTAAGATGGTAAGGAGTCGATTCCAAGTATGTTCACCTGGAATTTCCGAGAGTCATTATGACACGATCACTTACCAGAACTTTTGGTAAGGAAGGCTTTCTCTTTACTGACAGCTGGCAAAGCATAATGGGGAGGATGATGAGAAGCAGCAGAGCCAGCAGACCAGGCCACATTAAGATATGAAACCAGGAATTAGGAGCTGAAAGACAGAGATTGCAGATGAAAATAGATAGAAACCATTTGGTGAGTTAAGTCTGTTGCCACTTTGTAACTGTGGTAGTTCTACTGATAATTGTAAATAGTGCACATATTAGGATTTTGTTTCATTTCAGCAATTTTGTGCTTGTCTCATTTGCTATAATTTTTTTTGCATTATATATACTATTGCACAGACATGCACATGACATGCAAGAAAAAAAGTAAATCGTTTCCTCAATTTATAAATCATGCAAATCGATGAAACAAATTAGTAAATCGTGTGCACAAATCAAATCAAATAAATTAAATAAAATAAAAAAATAGATCAATTAAAAAGGAAAAATAAATTATAATAAAATAAAATAAATTAATGAATGAATACATACATACAAAAAAATTAAAATAAAAAAAATTATAATTTAATTGTTTGTTTAGTTGGGGGTCTTATTTTGCTAATTTACAGGCTCATAATTTTGTTTATGGGTCTACTAGAATACGTTTACATAATTTAATATTCAAAATACCTCATTATTTTACTTATAATTTACATTGTTGCAGCACCTGTTTTCACCGCCTGTCTGAATGCTCTGTTTTAGTTTCGTTTCTTTAAAACCCCGCCTTCTGAGAAGCACAGTCTGCTCTGATAGGTCAGCCGGCTCCAGTCTGTTGTGATTGGTCTACCGCTTAAAGCGCGTGTCAGAAACGTAACACCCCTTACTATAAAAACTACAATGGAGGCGTTTCAGGGAGATCAGTAACAGTGTGCACTGATATACAGAATGTGCTTTGTAACTTTGCAGAACTTTTTCATGCTCAAACAGCAACGTTACACACTAAAGAAATCTGAACATGTAAAATAGCATTATAGGACCCCTTTAAAGTAATAAAACACTGGAAACATGAATTGCTTTCCTAAATAATGGGTGTTCAGATTCAGTCAAGGCAGTTTTCTACACATCAGTCAAAGCACAAGCTGTTCAATTACCTGAGACATTCACACAAAAGGAGGCGCTTTCACTGTGATTGGACCAGCCGGGATGTGTGAGCGTATATACCACATCACCACAGTACTGCACGTCTGTTTCCACAAGCCAAATGAACACTGAGCGAGACGTGTTCTCAAATACCTTCAAAAACAAGACACATTTAAGATGTTTAGTTTTCTTCCAATGGTAAATCTGATGAAAATATGTCCATTTCACATTTCATAACAGAAACAAATTATACATACATGTTAAATATTTTATATATATATATATATACATACACATATATACACTCGCCGGCCACTTTATTAGGTACACCTGTTCAACTGCCCGTTAATGCATTGCAAATATCTAATCAGTCAATCATATGGCAGCAACTCAATCTATTTAAGCATGTAGACATGGTCAAGAGAATCTGCTGAAGTTTAAACTGAGCATCAGATTGGGGTAGAAAAGTGACTTTGAATTTTGCATGGTTGTTGGTGCCAGACGGGCTGCACTGAGTATTTTAGAACCTGCTGATCTACTGGGATTTTCAGAGAATGGTCCAAATAAGAGAAAATATCCAGAGAGCGTCAGTTCTGTGGATGAAAATGCCTTGTTGATGCGAAAGGTCAGCGGAGAATGACCAGACTGGTTCAAGCAACAGCAACTCAAATAGCAACTCGTAAAACCGAGGTCTGCAGAAGAGAGTCTCTGAATGTACAACACATCCAACCTTGAAGCAGACAAGCTGAGAACAGGAAACTGATTGGCTACAATTCACTCGGGCTCACAAGAACTGGACAATAGAAGACTGGAAAAACATGCCTGGTCTGATAAGTGTCAATTTCTGCCATGACATTCAGATGGTAGGGTCAGAATGTGATGTAAACAGCATGAAAGCATGGATCCGTCCTTCCTTGTATCAACGGTTCAGGTGGTGCTGGTGGTCTAATAGTGTGGAGCACATTTTCTTGGCACACATTGGGCCTCTTATAAGTACCAAATGAGCACCGTTTAAACACCACAGCCTACCTGAGTATTGTTGCTGACCGTGTCCATCCCTTTATGACCACAGTGTACCATCTTCTGATGGATACTTCCAGCAGGATAACGCAGCATGTCACAAAGCTCAAATCATCTCAAACTGGTTTCTTGAACACGACAATGAGTTCACTAAACTAAAATGGCCTTCACAGTCACCAGATCTCAATCCAACAGAGCAGCTTTAGGATGTGGTGGAACAGGAGATTCGCATTATGGATGTGCAGTCCCCATGCCATCCAAGATGTTTATGTCTTTCTTTCTTCAGTCAAAAAGAAATTAAGGTTTTTGAGGAAAACATTCCAGGATTTTTCTCCATATAGTGGACTTTAACAGTTTCCAACGGGTTGAAGGTCCAAATGTCAGTTTCAGTGCAGCTTCAAAGAGCTCTACATGATCCCAGACGAGGAATAAGAGTCTTATCTAGAGAAATGATTGGCCAATTGCAAAAAAAAAATAAAAAAATTATAACCAAAATTATAAAAACATTTTAACCACAAATTGTTAACTTTTTAACCACTAATGGTCATCTTGCAGTGCTCTGCGATGCACCACGCATTACGTAATCACGTTGGAAAGGTCACGCGTGACGTAGGTGAAAGCACAGATCCAGTGTCTACAAAGAGAACGTGCAAAGACTAAGTCAAACGGCATTTACAAAAAAAGTAAAACAACGATGTCGTACTATTTTGAAGTCGGAGGAGAAAATTGAGAAAAAGTTTTTCACCCTACAGTGATACTTCCGCCTACGTCATGCGTGACCTTTCAATGTGATTACGTAATGCGTGGCGCGTTTAACAAGTATATAATTTTTTTTTTTTTAGAAAGTGACCAATAGTTTCTTTAGATAAGACTCTTATTCCTCGTCTGGGATCGTGTAGAGCTCTTTGAAGCTGCAATGAAACTGACATTTGGACCTTCAACCCGTTGAACCCCAGTGAAGTCCACTATATGGAGAAAAATCCTAGAACGTTTTCCTCAATTTCTTTTCGACTGAAGAAAGGAAGACAAAAACATCTTGGATGACATGGGGGTGAGTAAATTATTAGGAAATTTTAATTCTGAAGTGACCTAATCCTTTAAGGCAGTTCTGAAGATAAAAGGGCTCCAACCCCGGTACTAGTAAGGTGTACCTAATAAAATGGCTGGTCAGTGTGTATGTATATATATATACACACTCACCTAAAGGATTATTAGGAACACCTGTTCAATTTCTCATTAATGCAACTATCTACTCAACCAATCACATGGCAGTTGCTTCGATGCATTTAGGGGTGTGGTCCTGGTCAAGACAATCTCCTGAACTCCAAACTGAATGTCAGAATGGGAAAGAAAGGTGATTTAAGCAATTTTGAGCGTGGCATGGTTGTTGGTGCCAGACGAGCCGGTCTGAGTATTTCACAATCTGCTCAGTTACTGGGATTTTCACGCACAACCATTTCTAGGGTTTACAAAGAATGGTGTGAAAAGGGAAAAACATCCAGTATGCGGCAGTCCTGTGGGCGAAAATGCCTTGTTGATGCTAGAGGTCAGAGGAGAATGGGCCGACTGATTCAAGCTGATAGAAGAGCAACTTTGACTGAAATAACCACTCGTTACAACCGAGGTATGCAGCAAAGCATTTGTGAAGCCACAACACGCACAACCTTGAGGCGGATGGGCTACAACAGCAGAAGACCCCACCGGGTACCACTCATCTCCACTACAAATAGGAAAAAGAGGCTACAATTTGCACGAGCTCACCAAAATTGGACAGTTGAAGACTGGAAAAATGTTGCCTGGTCTGATGAGTCTCGATTTCTGTTGAGACATTCAGATGGTAGAGTCAGAATTTGGCGTAAACAGAATGAGAACATGGATCCATCATGCCTTGTTACCACTGTGCAGGCTGGTGGTGGTGGTGTAATGGTGTGGGGGATGTTTTCTTGGCACACTTTAGGCCCCTTAGTGCCAATTGGGCATCGTTTAAATGCCACGGCCTACCTGAGCATTGTTTCTGACCATGTCCATCCCTTTATGACCACCATGTACCCATCCTCTGATGGCTACTTCCAGCAGGATAATGCACCATGTCACAAAGCTCGAATCATTTCAAATTGGTTTCTTGAACATGACAATGAGTTCACTGTACTAAAATGGCCCCCACAGTCACCAGATCTCAACCCAATAGAGCATCTTTGGGATGTGGTGGAACTGGAGCTTCGTGCCCTGGATGTGCATCCCACAAATCTCCATCAACCGCAAGATGCTATACTATCAATATGGGCCAACATTTCTAAAGAATGCTTTCAGCACCTTGTTGAATCAATGCCACGTAGAATTAAGGCAGTTCTGAAGGCGAAAGGGGGTCAAACACAGTATTAGTATGGTGTTCCTAATAATCCTTTAGGTGAGTGTATATGCACAAACAAACAAACAAACAAAAACATTATATAACTATGCATAAATACATTTTGCATTGGGAACACATTTTCAAATGTTTGCTGTAAGAGAGCAGTAATGAATCCCAATTAAACTGGATGCATATGACTGAAGGAGAATCGAGAATAATAACCTTTCCCTCCACTGACTTGGGATGTGTCAGATGAACTATGTACTTAACGCCTCCCCAGGACCTTTCAATGGAGCGATTCCATGGTATCATCGGCGGGGACACCGTCACATTCAGATGAGTTTTGTTTGATTCGACTAACAGCTGTGGTGCTGCCAAAGTGGCTAAAATGAGTGAAACAGAACAGTTATAGAGAGATACTGTATAGAGTTTGAGAACCCATCATGTAAATTAAGCAATTTTTCACTTTATTATGATTTTGATAAACATATAAACAGTTTTACTGTTGGGTCAATCAGAGTCAATCCTGCATTAAATCCATCAGAGAACCACTGATCTAAACAGATGATCACGAATATAATTCAAATGAAAGTCTTACTTTGCCGGAATGGAGCAAACTTCTCGTCACCCACGCACTGTCCATCGACAGTGATTTTGGCATGACATTTCATGCTTATATCGGTCAACACACCACTCATCACACCAGTCAGGTCACAAACAGGTGCAGAGATGTTCTGGCACCATGTCACCGGTTGATATGAATTCCCATAACTGCAACAGAACAGAAATCAGTCAGAAGAACATTTACAGACTTACAGTGATAACATTAAATAAAGACGTTCTGCATGCAGTGCTGGGTAGATTAGGTACAAATTGTAGTCAGTTACTGATTTTTAAATTAAAGACAAAAACTGTAGTTTGTAACAATCCATTGCATTACACATTTTAGGTTACTTTTAGATTACTTTTGACCTAACTCATTTATCACATTGAATTGAATGGGATAATCTTGTACTATATTGATATGAAATACACAGAAAGAAAATATATTCCATTCTTTGTTATCAACAACATGAAGTGCATTAAATATTACAGTATGTGAATGTTTCCCAGATGGGGTTTGTGAAGGAACTACAGGGGGCTTATGAGTTTAATGTAAAGCTAATATTTAAATCATAAAAATGTAATAATAATAATAATAATAATATTTAAATATTTATTTCAAAAGTGTTTGAAAGACAAAGCCTTCCAAAGACATAGTAATACTTGGTTAAATGACTCACTGAGTGATAATTCCAGTAATAAATGTGTTGATCAGGAGTTGATTATATATCAGTGTTGCAATGGTAAGAAAACACTCCTTAAAAGTGAAATGATTTCTGTAAATCCAGTGATCAAATACTGTGTGGCCTCTCAATTTTCCATGTAATTATAGCACTTGCCTAGTGGCTGGTCCATGTGTGCAACTCCACAAAACTAGAAAGCTTTTTTTGAAAGGACAATTTAAAAGATGAAAAAGAAGAAATAGGGAGAATCAATAGATTATGAATGATTTACTGCCATTGTGTGAGTAATATGAAATCATGCAATCAATAAAAAAGTAACTGTAGTCTGATTACAAGTATAATCTAATTACAAGTACTTAATTTTTGGATTCTGATTACATAAACCTGTAATTACATGTAATCAGGTACTACCAGTGTTAGGGAAAGTTACTTTTAAAAGTAATGCATTACAATATTGCGTTACTCCCTAAAAAAAGTAACTGATTGGGTTCAGTGGCGTAACTGTGTTTTAAAAAGTGTGTGGGACATGAATGTGTGTGGTGGGGGTATTGTAATTGTATTATTACAATAATAAATGCACAACATTTATTGACATAGAACTAGTTTAATATGATAGTTTTCCTCTACTATTATACAATATATTGTTAGTCTTGAGAGTGTTTGGATCAGTCAATAAATACATAGATCCACATTTTGTATTAGATTGTTTTGATGGACTAGTGGTAGAATTTTTGTCCAGCATGCCAGAGGTTCTGGGTTATAATCCACCCTCGTATAATTTCTTTATTTAATTTTTTCATTAAAACCAAAGATGTTCATCAGTGATTGTATATCAAGAGCAGGGACACGTTTATGTGCATTTTGTTTTGTGATTTCACTGAAAAATAAAGCTAAACATGATATAAGCATGGAAAAACAGGTGCTAGAAGAATGGAAATACAGGAAATAAAGAGAAAGAAAATCAGAGGCAATGTACTGTATCTAATGTGTAATTGTTTTCTACAATTAACCCTTTTCACATTTCCGGGTTTCTCAGAAGCGGAAGTCGTCATAGTTGGCTAAACTTCTATAGCAGCGAATGAGAGATTACAATAAATATATTTGTTGTGTTCCCATTTGCTCAAATAGCAAAAGAAAAACTCCACAATAGTGTTTTCACAACTTTCAAAAAGAGGAAAGGACTGAAATGAGTCTCCGCAACAGCGTTAAGCGATCGTCTGTGTGAAGACGATAACAGCGTCAGATCTTTAACACAAATGAACGAATTTCTAATCAGCTAGAGATGTTTCTTTTATATTATATACATCCGTGCCGTGAGATGTTTCAAAAAGTGGAGGGGACAATATCGACCCTGGCAAAAAGTGGTGGGGACATGTCCCACCGATCCCACCCGCAAATTACACCTATGATTGGGTTACTTTTTTATAATAAGTAATGCATCATATTACTTTTGCGTTACTTTTTCTCACCTGGGCTGAGCTTGCTTGTTTGTTTTTTAATAACAACAAAAAAAGGTTATATTTTTAGCAAATGCTAAGGCCCTTTCACACCAAAAGTGAAATTAATAAGCTTAAGGAAATGCATATTTACACCTGTACAGTAGAGGGCGCAGCTCCAAAAAAACTTTCAGCTGTGCTGCCATTCTGGATTAAAGAAGAATAGGATACAGGAGAAGTTCAACGCTCTTACTTCTAAATCTAATCTCAAGTAATTTTTGCTTATTATATGGTTGAATCAGATCATTGAAGGTCAGCAGCAAAGACACTGGTTAATAAAGTGAGATTAAATACATAAAGTATATATGTGTATTTTAATATAGTTAATCATTACAGGTTTGCATTTCACTGTTTTTATTCATTTTGAGGTAAAAGTAACTCTGATATTTTGTTGTGAACTGAAAAAGTAATGTTGTTGCTTGAAAAAGTAATCTGATTACGTAACTCAAATTACTTGTAATGCATCACCCCTGACACTGGTTACTACCCAGCACTGGCTGCATGTACTGTAACAGACAACACAAGTAAGTTAATCATCACCCATTAATCACAGTTATTGTTTCATTACAGTCCCGGTGAGTGTACACAGAAACTGTTTTAATTGACCAGACCAACCAGACTCTAACTATTCTACACATTACACACCCTGTATTATCTGATATTGCATGTTTATTGTTATCTTTGGAGCAACCCTTCATAAAACAAGTCAATAGACACTAATTCCAATGCTCATTCTCAGTGCAATCATTTTTAATTACGCATTTCCAATGTGTAAAATCTCTTTTTGTTGAACTAAACAGAGCAAACTGAGAAATNAATATAATAATTGTTCATAAAACGTTATGAATTATTGTATTCATATTCCACCCATAAATTGATTAATAACTGTACGAAAACGCTACTTCGTTACAGTGTATTTTAATATAGTTAATTATTACAGGTTTGCATTTCACTGTTTTTATTCATTTTGAGGTAAAAGTAACTTTGATATTTTGTTGTAAACTGAAAAAGTAATGTTGTTGCTTGAAAAAGTAATCTGATTACGTAACTCAAATTACTTGTAATGAATCACCCCTGACACTGGTTACTACCCAGCACTGGCTGTATGTACTGTAACAGACAACACAAGTAAGTTAATCATCACCCATTAATCACAGATATTGTTTCATTACAGTCCCGGTGAGTGTACACAGAAACTGTTTTAATTGACCAGACCAACCAGACTCTAACTATTCTACACATTACACACCCTGTATTATCTGATATTGCATGTTTATTGTTATCTTTGGAGCAACCCTTCATAAAACAAGTCAATAGACACTAATTCCAATGCTCATTCTCAGTGCAATCATTTTTAATTACGCATTTCCAATGTGTAAAATCTCTTTTTGTTGAACTAAACAGAGCAAACTGAGAAATGAAAAGCCAGGAAAGAGTATGAAGGCCATTCAAAGCTCCCTTTGCTCCTGTATGAAGCGCTGGCCGGATGAGAGAGGAATAATGAGAGGTTAAGAGGTTGGACTGGTGTGTGCCGGAGAGCAGCAGCTCCACATTACAGTCGTGGGATTATCTAGAGCTTCTGAAGCTTTTGTCCCTCATCCCGTCAGCCTCACTGACCCTCCCAGCATGCACTGCTGCTCACTCCGTTCCCATCAGATTTATTTTTCCCCATCAGTTTCTCTGCAAAGCATAACTGAGACTGGTGAAAAAAGATTCGGTGCCAAGGCCAGAAAGGGCCAGCAAAATTTCGCAGACGCAGCTTCTTCCTGCTCCGATTCTAATTGCAGTTCACAAACCGAAGAAGAGATTCACAGCCGGGTGACCACAGCGTGTCCTTCACCAAAGCAAAGTCATGAGTCTGAGACTTTGTGCTGTTATTCACAGAAAACAGAAGGACTGGGAGGAAAGATTTAAACCCATGGCCAGCTAAAGCTTTATTTCAATTATATATATTTTTTTTTTTAAATTTGGTATTATTTCTGATGTTTTTTTAACTGTAAACGCCATGTGATTAATGACTCTAATGCTGCAGGAAATTATGTCATAACAACACAGCTCAAGGAAGAGACAGAAGAACAGTAGCCTGAACATGATATAAGCATGGAAAAACAGGTGCTAGAAGAATGGAAATAAAGGAAATAAAGAGAAAGAAAATCAGAGGCAATGTACTGTATCTAATGTGTGCGTTTTCTACAATAGACTTCCGCTGTATTCCGGGTTTCTCAGAAGCGGAAGTCGTTATATAGCGCTGAATGAGAAATTACAATAAATATATTTTTGTTGTGTTCCCATTTGCTTAAATAGAAAAAGAAAAACTTCACAATAGTGTTTTCACAACTTTCAAAAAGAGGAAAAAATAGAGAGCGATTGATAATGTCAGCCATAAGAGAGAAAGATGTCAATTTTACCGTCACTCCAGCAGCCGCTGTATTAGAAACACCCTCACAGATGTGTTAACTAGTTTTTTGTAATTTGATGCAAAGGTAATATAATACAAAGTACAGTGTTATAAATGTACATATATATATATATATATATATTTTAAATGAAAATATAAAAAACTTTTTTTTTTACAAACAATTGTTTCCATTAATTCAAAGGACTCTTGTCAAACCCCTTTTAATTCCTCTATAGTACCTGGCAGTGTTACTAAAATCTTGGTGCGAGTAATTTAATATCTGTAACTGTATCACAATATAGAATTTTTGTAGGAAAACCGATGAAAAAAAATATTAACATATTGAAAATGTTATTATTATTACATATATTAAAATATGTATACTTATGTTAATCTCTCTCTATATAATATAGATTACAATAAATTAAATAATATTATTTTCTGCAGGAAAAGCAATGAAAAAATGTATTAACATTATCTGTATAGTTGTATTAATATATTTATATTAATATATCATATATTTAATAAATATTTGTACATGGACATTTTAATATATTTAATTTTTTTAATATATATTAATGATAATGATATATGATATTTATCATTACATTAATATAATAATACATTTATACATCTACCGATACATACATGCCTAGCAGCAAGGTATAAATACTAAGGATGTGTCCAAAGCCTAAATCAGATTTCGGAAAGGCACGGACAATGAATAACGAATTCTACGGAGCCCCTAAAGGGACATAGGCTTGCTGTGGTAGTCAGTTACATTACAGTATAGTGCATCAGATTTCACATATCATATAGTACCTCTGCTCCCAAGAGTGCGCATGATCCCTAATTGGAAAGTGAAAAACGAGCATATTGATAGCTGATGCCCTCAGATTATATACAATATAATTACCCAACTATAAAATTGCATGAGAATGTAAAAGCATTGAAATATATCTATATCCCATCCGTAGATTGCGCCATTTCCTTTTTCCGAAAGTAGTATTCGGCTCCGGGCACATCCCAAATAAAATCTCTACTGTAAAAGATCCATACTGGACACATTTGTACTGTCAAAGAAAAGACAATGGAAAAGCAAAAGAAAAGCTCCAGCCAGGTTTTCCTCTGGCTCTGTCACTCACTGGTTGTACTGAACACTGTAGAGAACCGTTTGACCTGGAATGTCAACAGCATCCCAATGGAGAACGCTGAAGAAATTCTTGGATTTGAAATAAGCCTTCGTCAGATTACAGCTCTGGCACCAACAACCTACACACAAACAGGAGACGAGAGAAATAAAAGTGACTCAAAACTCTGAACATCTTCCATTGTGGTGTGATGATAGAATAAATCAGGTGATGATTTTCTAGACTAAAGTGGATCCTTTCTTCCTTGGGAAGGTTTTCCATTTATGCCCCCTATACAGTTGCTGTGGTTACAACACACATAACAGCACTAACAGACATCAGAACAGACACCAGAACCCACATACACACAGCATAAGCTCCCATAATATTCATTCCACATGCTACCAGGAGAGGAAACAACATCCTTAAAGCTACATCCACAAACCCGCTCCAGTTCTTCAGGCTGTTTGGACATGAATCAATACATTGTAGCTTAATGCTATATAACCTTTAAACCTCAACTTTCCTCTTGACAAACTTTCCTTTTCTACTTTCAGCAATTGATGGACAGAGTTTGATGAGTATCTGACAGCAAGATGATGATCCCAGTTCTCCATCGATCCTAAGCCGAAATGAATAATCTCTTCACGTTTTGGTTTTTCTCGAGGAAAACTGAACAGCTCCAAGCATACCAGAAAGCCTTATGACTTTTGCAGAAAGTGTAAGACAAAGCCCAAGTAACTTCTAGAGACAGTGCAACACTCACAGAAAATATGAATAAAAAAAGGTTTTGATGAAATAAAATGTGCCAGGTGGTCTGTAATTTGATTAGAAACTGAAATATAATACCAAAGGAGTTCAAGTACACAGACTTTAAATTACTTTTGTGTCTGCACAAATACTACTAATAAAAAACATCAAAATAACGAACCCACTTTAAGCCCCACATGCTTAATGACCTTTAGTTATAAGGGAAACACTTTAAATATACGGATTCATGTCTTTTGCACAGGAAAAATCTGAAAAAATCTGTAAAAAAACTATAAATTACATTTAAAAACATAATATTGATGCAATCTTAAATTATGATTAATTCCCTGTAATTTTAATGGTAAAACTTTAAATTGCAGCAAATATCCGCATTTCATTGTTTGATAAAAAAGGGAAAATTCTGTAAATAAATAAATATATAAAATAAAAAACCTGTACCATTAATATATACTATTACCTATGTGATGTAAAGTGAATAATTTAGACATGCATTTTGCATGCAGAATATTGCTCAAATTAAGAAAAAATCTAAACTTGCGCTAATTGTCACAAATGTGCAAGGAAAAAGCAGCTAAATAAATATATTGTCATTGAGAGAAAAAAGAAATTAAAATACAATAACTAAAACTAAAATATATATTTTTAAATAAATAAAATGGAAAATATATTTTTTTGTGGCCAGTAAATATTTATAAATATTTATTTGTATATTTATTTTATATATAGAAATATTCAGCCCATACATATTCTCAATTTAAAAGCAAAAAAAGAGACAATTTGTTTGGTTTTATTTTACTCACCAGCACAACAGAGCAAAAAAATGGCAGCTCTGAGAGGCCACATATCCAGACGTGTGAGAATATCTCCAACTGAGAAACTTCAAATAAAGATCCAGTGGTCAGAGACACAGTCCTCTCATTATATCCTTGAGACTCTCCCAATAATTGTCATTTCCACAAACAAGAAAAATCACATTAAGTCGTACGGTGGGACATGCGCAACACAATGACAAAGTCCGTCCCCGCTTTACACGCTCTGTTCCATCTCTAACCGGTCTGGAGAAACGTCTACCCATCCTCAGGTGTGCCTGTGAACTTTGGAGCGTCTTATCAGCACGTTCCTGTTTTCTCGTTGGCCTCCACCCATTAAGGGGCGTCTATAGAGTTGTCCTCACCACGGCCACATCTAGAATTTCAGGTTTCATCAGCTGAAAAACTAAAAAAGGAAATGAAGCACTTCTCAGAAAGGTGTGGGAGAAAGGAAGCACACCTTCGGGCTGGGATGTGGGTGGTTCAGTTGGCATGTGCAGTACTATATTACCTGTAATGACATAAAACACAATCATTTTACAGCATGACATCACATGTAACAGATTGCATGACTGATGAACAAAAGTAAACAAAAGGTTAACTTTCATTTCCACAAAAACATGTACATAAGGCTCTGATTATCTTGACCTCTGCGTTTTATGAACAGTGTCAGGGGTAATGCATTCCAAGTCACTTGAGTTGCATAATCATATTACTTTTTCACTTAAATAGTAAATTAATGCATTACTTTTTCACATTTATTGACTCACTGATTATATATATATATATACAGCTATGGAAAAAATTAAGAGACCACTCCAAGTTCAGAAATCAATGTTAAAGGATTAGTCCACTTTTAAATACACTTTTCCTGATAATTTACTCACCCCCATGTCATCCAAGATGTCCATGTCTTTCTTTCTTCAGTCGAAAAGAAATTAAAGTTTTTGATGAAAACATTCCAGGATTTTTCTCCATATAGTAGACTTAAATGGGCACCAAACGGTTGAAGGTCAAAATTAGTTTCACTGCAGCTTCAAATTGTTCTACACGATCCCAGATGAGAAATAAGGGTCTTATCTAGTGAAACCATCGCTCATTCTCTGAAAAAAATTGAAAATTATATAAGTTTTAACCTTAAATGCTCATCTTGAACTAGCTCTCCTCTTCTTCTCCTTTATTAGAATTCCAGCAGGGTAGACACTGCTAAGCGTAATACAGGCCAAAGTTTGAACTAATTGTTATATACTATTGAACTAGCATATTGCATATAAAAATTAGTTCAAACTTTGGCCTGTGGAGGGCAGTANAAAAAATTGAAAATTATATAAGTTTTAACCTTAAATGCTCATCTTGAACTAGCTCTCCTCTTCTTCTCCTTTATTAGAATTCCAGCAGGGTAGACACTGCTAAGCATAATACTGCCCTCCACAGGCCAAAGTTTGAACTAATTGTTATATACTATTGAACTAGCATATTGCATAAAAAAATTAGTTCAAACTTTGGCCTGTGGAGGGCAGTAATACACTTAGCAGCGTCTACACTGCTGGAATTCTAATAGAGGAGAAGAAGAAGAGAGCTAGTTCAAGATTAGCATTTCTGGTTAAAACTTATATAATTTTCAATTTTTTTTCAGAAAATGAGCGATGGTTTCACTAGATAAGACCTTTATTTCTCATCTGGGATCGTTTTGACCAATTTGAAGCTGCAGTGAAACTAATTTTGACCTTCAACCGTTTGGTGCCCATTCAAGTCTACTATAAGGAGAAAAATCCTGGAATGTTTTCATCAAAAACTTTAATTTCTTTTCGACTGAAGAAAGAAAGACATGGACATATTGGATGACATGGGGGTGAGTAAATTATCAAGAAAAGTTTATTTAAAAGTGGACTAATCCTTTAAGTGGTCTCTTAATTTTTTCCATAGCTGTATATATAAAATACAATCATTTGGTCTCACAAATTTCATTATGCAACAACAAAGGAAACTGAGGTTGAAGAGCCAGAAACGCTGTTCTCACTTAGGTTATTTGTGTAGTATGTTCCAGGCTTTACACCATCCCTGCTCTTTGAAAGACGTGTCATCTAGCATGTCTGTCTAAACAATAACATCTCTCCTATTTTTATTTGCTGTTTGAGTCTAGTTCTGTCACAGAGACAGATGTGATTCCTCACAACTCCTATTTCACTGAGATCTGTCTGGCAGAAGGACATTTTCTGCAAGCTATTCCATAAAAAAATAATCGCTAGCACCTTTAATCTCAAACAGATAGTGAAGTCAACGGCTGAAATCCAGACAGTGAGTGGAAAATAATGTGCCACTCTCATTGATGAGACGGAATTCATACAGGTGAAACACAGAACAGGTAATATGATGCACTGCAGGAACAAACCCAGTTCCACTTTTCTGTATTTTAAAGATATTTTTCTAAAATCAATAAGCTTTACAGATCTTAACAGGAATGTGTTTAAATAATATTTTTCATGCTTGTACAGTGAAGCATAAACAATTATTGCACATACACAGGGATAGTTCACCAAAAAAAAAAAATTCTGTCATCATTTACTCACCCTCAGGTTGTTCCAAACCTGTATATATTTCTTTGTTCTGCTGTACACAAAGGAAGATATTTGGAAGAATGTTTGTAACCAAGCAGATCTCGCCCCCAATTGACTACCATAGTAGGAAAAAAAATACTATGGCAGTCAATGGGGGGGGGAGAGATCTGCCTGGTTGGCAAATGTTCTGTTATTGGATGTACCAACGAACATAAGAGTCTCCATAGACTCTCGGAATCACTGAGGACACTGTGGTTGAATTTCATTTATGAAGGAAATGTACCGAAGAAATTCGGTAAAGTGTTATATATTTGCGCAAATCATTTTACGCAAAAATTCAAACATTTTTGATATATTTTGACTAGTGGGTGCAGGACACTATAGTTCATTTATGTAAGTGAGGATAGCAAAATAAAGTAAACTGTGACATATTATACCCAAAAATTCTTCATACAGAGGACTACCAGTAAAATTTGGAACCAAAAATGATTCAGACACTTTGACCTGACCATGTTTTGCTTAAGTGTTATCTGACATAATTAAGACTATTTTTTTCCGACACAGTTTAACTCTGAGATCTTGTCATATTTTATTACCATTTTTTAAACTAGAGTGAATAAACTGTAATAATGAATGAAATGTTCAAGGTGTCTGAATACATTTTGGTTCGACTGTGTTGTATATATCTTTATCTGCATACATACAGTATACTCACGTAGGGCGATTTATACAGTACCAAACATACACTGATTGGCTCATTTCTGTTTTGACTTCAGACTGTTCTGAAGGTGCATTTGAGTTTCATCTGCTGGCTGACTCCAGTCACCGAGACGATTCAAAGCGAGTGTGGCCTGACTCCGATGGCAGCTTTGAAGTCATTCAACGGTGGAGACAGATCTGAGCTTCTCAGCCTCAGGAAACAGATCGCTGACTTTCCTCCAACGCACTGCCACAGTCACAGCTAATCCAAGCGTCAAACACGCCTCATGCCTCATCAACACACCAAATAATTGTGTACCTTGATCTCGGGGGAGACGATCATGTCATGAATAAATGAGGCAAATCTTCTTCAGGGTTACGTCTCATCATGATTGAAGCACTGTGTCATATGGAAATTATGTTTTGCAAAGCTGCAAAACATCAGGTGTAAAGGTCAAGTGTCCAATTTCTGCAGCACCAGAATTACAATCTGTTAGATTGAGCGGCCCGACTGGACGGAACATTACATGTTATGGCATTTTTTTGCTGGCGTTTTATCTGCTTGGAATCAATGGAAGAGTGTGTGCATTATTTCTGTAATTCTGTTTGGTGCCACTAGTACAGAAACAACACACTTCTCCTTCCACTTACAAATTAGAAAAAAAGGAAAGATAAAATGTTGTGATGCAACAAAATTCCAGCGACAAAATCAATCAAAAATCACAGCCAATCAGAAGAGCATGTGGGCGGAGTCTCTCTTTAAGCACACTGCACTTGCAATTAAATTGATAAGTACATAATCAAATTCATAAATATTACACCATTTTAACATAATTAAAAAGACGTACCTTTGTCATTGAATACACTTTTTTGTTCACATTGAGTGCTGCAGTGATGGTGTATTTTTGTAGGCCAACCCAGAAGTTCGTATCACACCAGTGTTGCCAAGTCTGTGGTTTTCCTGCGGAAATGGACTACTTTTACACTGTTGCCGTAGGTTGTTTTTCATGTCGCAGGTTGAAGCGACCCCAAATAACATGATATTTAGCCCCTGGAATGCAAATTTTACTGGGGGAACACCACCAAAAATGCTGATTTTACCCCCTGGAACGCGATTTTCACCTAAAAGGTGATTGGGCTAGTTTTGGACTAGTTTTGAATAGCAATTAGGCGGGTTTTGTTCTAAGTTTATGATACATACATGTTTTGTCCATCAAAATCATTTTCACAAATGAACCCAACTTTTATTAATGTTGAAGCCTAAATACAATCACCAAAAAATAAAAAGCTAAACATAGACTATGAACGAACTACACCACGGTCACATGTCTTCAAAGTCACCATCACTAAGCTTCCAATAACTCTTTCAGTCTTTATTAAAAAAAATAAAAAAATTCCTGAAAGGTCGAGTTATAATAGTTTGAAAGGGCGTGATTATCAACACAACGAGGCTGTAAAAGTGGCGAATGAGTAGATGAGTTTACCTGTTAATGACCCCAACCCAAATCCCATTCAAAAAATTGACTTTGAGACGATGGAACTGAAAGTATGTCATCCCTGCAGCTCCCAATTGAGTTTACAGCTTAAACTTTCTTGTTTCCTTTAATTTTTTTCAATATGTAAATTAACCATTGTTGCTTTCAGTATGGCTATAATGGTCACGCAAAATGCAATTTCTGCAATGCATTAAACAGCAACAAAAAACAAACTCATTACTGTAATATATATGCAATAATCAATTTCTTAGTTAAATCGTGAAAAAGATTAAAAGCAAAAAAAAACTACTTCAAATTATTACAGCAATGAGAATGTAATGTGAATCGCCACTGAGAATGAGAAAAATGTTGCAAAAAATGAATCGTTCTAAAAAAGGCTTTCATTTTCTTTAAGCAAAAATAAATAAAAACAAAAGTAATATTGTGAAATATTATTAAAATGACCGTTTTCTATGTGAATATACTGTAAAATGTAATTTATTCCAGTGATCAAAGCTGAATTTTCAGCATTATTAATCCAGTCTTCAGTCACATGATCCTTCAGAAATCATTCTAATGCTGATTTGCTGCTCAAGAAACATTTCTGATTATTATCTATGTTGAAAACAGTTCATATTTTTGTGGAAACCATTACATTTCTTTTTTTTCAGGATGCTTTGATGAACAGAAAGTTCAAAACAATATACATTTTTTTTTTCGGTTGTTTTGGGGTAAAATATGATCTGCACATGTTTTGTGGGATTCACTCTGATAGTATTTGGGGCAACTGTGCAATTATAAAATTGAAATTCCAGTATGGTACATTAATTCCCTCAGGTTTCAGAATTAATCACAGTGAATAGCCACCTATGATGTCATGATCATAAATAACCACCAACGTCCTTATACTTCACTAACAACCTCGTGGAAGGACTCTTTGTCAAGCGATTACACTGTTCACTTCGAACATCCCTACGGATAGCATCCCCATTCCCACAATGTCCTTCAGGGATGCAAGTCATTTGGAATCCGCCTGTGTGTGAAGCACTCAGAATGTGAGATGACTTTAAACGCAAACCATAAATGAGAGAGAAGACGCAGCATTATCAAAATCACACAGCTACAAAATGCAAGGTGTTCTTTATCTCCCTGGAAGAAAAGAAACTAATTACACAGCAGTGACAGCTCGATCGATAGCGCCGCAGAGCCTTGCGGTCGTATCCCTTGGAAACTGAGCTCACCTGCAGAACTGGAGAAGAGATGAGCTCTCACAGACACTCAGTGATAATTGGAGAACACGTCTAACCTCACACTGCTCACTAACCTGTCCTGGACCTGCAGAGTTATTTTAGTAACATAGATTTTATTCATATTTTGAGTTTGTTTTTATTTATTTATTTCCCCCCCCATATATATTTATTATTCATTTTTTATTTGAGTTTTAGTTTCAGTTATTGTAGTACATTGAGTTAAAGGATTAGTTCACTTTAAAATAAAACTAACCCCAAACTTTAATCACCCTCAAGCCATCCTATGGGTGTATATGACTTTCTTCTTTCTGATGAACACAATCGGAGTTATATTAAATATTCTGACGCATCCAAGCTTTATAATGGCAGTGAGTGGGATCAACGAGTATGAAGCTCAAGAAAGTGCATCCATCTATCATAAACGTACTCCACACGGCTCCAGGGGGATAATAAAGGCCATATTTAACAAGTTATGAAGTAAAATATCTAGCCTCCGCCAGACCGCCTTCCGAATTCAGCTTATGGAAAATAACTGACGTGACATCGGCAGCGCAGTGCAGCGTTTTGTTTTTGTTTTTTTTTCAGTTGAGACGCTTTGTTGCTATGATGCGGAATATCCACGGCACTGTTACTTGTAACCAAAGTTATTTCACTCGGCTGCCATCTTTGAAACGCCTCTCGGGCGTGCAAGTGCAGCTCCTATCTCTTTGAATGGGTAAATATCAAATTCTCCAAAGATGTTCACCAAGCTTTCAATTAAAATTCCTATTTGAAATCACCAATGATATTTGACAACAACTGTCTCATAAATCTTGTTTCAAAACGCTCGAATCATGATTTTTCAGGTTGGATCAAGCTAATGCGCATGTGGAGTCCTAAGTGTGTCTCTCTATTGGAAGCGCGCGTCTGACTGTTTCAATAGGAACCGGAGCTTCTAATGGCAGCTGCAGTGATGCGATGACTTTACCAGTAGGCGATTGGCTCTTATTTAGAAGGCGGGACTTATTCCGCCATTCGCATTGCACTTTCTCTCATTAAAAAAAAAGTGCACCGTCTTTCTATATATAAAGCCTTTGTTGTAACTGATTTCACAGATAATTTGTTTCAGACTAAAAATGTCGACACAATGTACTTGCTATGTATGTTTGGAGACCAGCAATATTAATTCCTCAACCATTTTGTTCCATTCTCTGCTTGTTAAGCCGGGCACACATTTAACGACTAGCTAAAACACTCTAAGAATGAGCTCAACGCACAGTGATTGTTTCCTGCGACGGAAGCGGATTTAAATACTTACACACGGAATTTGAACACCGACTGTAATCGCGCAACTGGCTCTGACTGGACGCGTTTGAGCGCGATCAGTCATAAGTATCAATTTACATTCATAATTGGCCTTACAATTGTTAAGTGTGTCTCCGGCTTTAATGTCGTTGTACAGCAAGAATGTTGTGACAGTCGAGCTGCGTCTCATTTCGGAGGCTTCTTCCAACGGAGGTCGCATTTGAAGGCTGCATGCGTCATCAAGGATGTCTTCTGACATGGCTCTCTTTTCATACAGATTACATAAACACAGAATGTTTGTTTTCGATTTGACTTGCACGATTTAAAACCTGACATTTCAACGTTTCTTTAGACATAAGTGTCATTTTTTTTGTCATTAGTATTCATAAGTTATCAGATTGGACTTCGTTCAGAGGGAGACGAGAGATCACGCATCATGTTATTTTTCTTTATTTTACAAAAAGCACAACATTGTGTTTTTACTCTGAGTGTACACAAATAAAAGAAGACATTCTATAGTTTCAATTGATATATTACTTATGTCTCTATGACAAGAAATTACGGAGTATTTTAAGTCTGTTTTGCTGCAATGTGAAAAAAATCCTGCAAAACGCGCCGGCGCGTTTTCGGACCTCAGAGAGTTAAGAAAAATAACCATAATAAAATTGACTGTTATTCCTCAAGAGGTCTAAAATACTGTCATTTCTTTCTTACTTTGGAATCTAACGGGTATTTTTCTTAAATGAGACCACCTCGATGACGTATGCAGCCTTCAAATGCGACCTTCGGAGGACGCAGTCTTTGAAATGAGATGCAGCTTTGGCCTGTGTTGTATTTGTCCCGCCCCCTCCTCCACTCTGATTGGATGGCTGGCTAAAAAGTGACAGTGATGAGCGCAGTGTTTTTCTCAAAGTTGAACATTCTTGAACTCGAGGCGACCTTTAAAAAACGCCATGAAAAAGACGCTCAGCGCTTCGTTACGCTCCTGGCGTGTTCTTCCTTTGAAAACAATTGGAAAAGTATGCTAGCGGCTGGAAAAAAATGCTTTGGTGGACACACAGCCTAATGACTGGCTAGCTGACATGGAGTTTCAAAATTACTTATGGTTAGTAGAATGTCTAAAGTGGACTATGGAAATAAAGTGTTACCTAAGTTAAACTAAATGAAAATGAAAATATGTCCTTGGCATCTAGCTGAAATAAACTTTAAGTTTAATATTTTATTTTATTTCAGTTAACATTTATTTTATTTCAAGTAATGAAAATGCACTTTTAGTTTTAGATTTAGTAAACTATATATGTATAACCCTGGTAACCAGAGGGAAAGTTCATTCAAAAGAAAAAACAAACAACAACAACAACAAATAAATCATCACACTCACCCTCATGTTGACTTTTCTGCGATTATTTTCCGTCTTCCATGAGGCACATAACGAGATGTTTCTGAGTTTCTGTTCTTCCATACAATGAAAGTGGAACATAGATGCTTATTAGCTGGACCAGCCTAAAAAATGATAGGTTTCAAAAACATTAAATACATTTTTTTGAGCTCCAGCAGAGACAATCTGAACACAGTTTGAGACATTGTTGATCTTTTCTGAAACTCTACAGGAGATGTGCTGGGGTCTTTTTCTCAGGAGAAACATCTGGATGCTAAAGACAGATGCTGCGTTCCAATTCACCTACTTATACTATGCCCTAAAAATACTGTTTTTCTGAAGAAAACGGACAGCTCTGTCACTTAGTTACGTGCATTCTGTCACCGTTTAAACTGCCCTGTCAATCATCTTGTCACAGTTAAAATCCTCCACATTTAATTTTAATTTAATTTTGTACTGTTTCTGAGAGAAATGTAGTCGCACGTTGATCTGCTAGTAGTGGGTCTTTCATGCAGAGAACTCTCCTCATGTATTTGCAATTTTTATAATGATGCCTTTAAAAGTGAATGACCAAACGTATCATTAAAAAAGTTCACAATGCTGTTGCAGATGAAATATAATGTGGATAACATTTAACAAATATCTTTTTGTCAGGTTACCCCTTCATTTAAACCCCTTAACTGACTTGCACATCTGCCATGTTTGTAGTTTTTTAACACTTTTAATTCATGTTTGTAGTTCTAATCGAATCCTCCTCCAATGCGGAATAGGTTGTGGGCAATATTAGCCGTTAAAGTGTGCATGTGTCTGCACTTCGGATTCTAACCAGAAAAAGTACATCATCCGGGTATATTTGGAATACAATTTGGGACACACTAACTCTAAATTCTAATACAATTTAAGATGGATAGTATGCGAATTTGGACACAGCATGAGTCTCGTTTTATTCTGCATTCAATCTCGTTGTTGTCTAAGAGAAACAATTGAGATATTACTGAGATGTCACTTGTGATTTTTCTTTTCTCATGGCACAATCCAGGCAGCTCGATTGCACTTAGATCGATTTTGTCTCTGCCCAACGGATCAAATCACTGACCCCCAGAAACATTTTTCTAAATTCCATTTTCCTTAATTATTGATTACCGTGACACGGAAAGCATGTTGAATAACAATAGCTCCTGTAAAATGCAAAAAAGCCAATTATCTGGGCACTAAAAGTCTTTAATATTAAAATACCACCGCTAGACATAGAAAAGGCAAGATGCGTGCATTAAATGAAAGACTGTGAAATCGTTACCCTTTAGGGTACGTGAAATGATCAAAATATGCTGTGAAATGCTGCTTCAGATACTGTACTTCACCGATCTGCTCAGAACTACACAGAGAGGATGAGCGGCCTCTGGGAATTCTGCTCCTTTATGCTGGAGCGAGTAAAACTTCAGAACACAAAGAGAAAACAAGGTAAAAGCATTCGTAACTTTCAAGTCACTTAAGATCCTCTACGGCAAAGCTTTTAAACAATGTCAAAATCTGACTGAACACCAAAGTCAGAGCCCAGAAGCTGCACAGCAGCACAATCAAACACGGCTCCCCTCAGAAGTCTTTCTCTCAGTTATTTTGTGCTTTCTGTAGAAATGACTGAATTCTCAGTATTGTCTGTGGTGCTGTGGCATATATTGAATGGAGCTGGGCCATACATCAAATATGCATGATATATTTGCTATCATTTAGCAATACTTTCAATATTGTAATGATCTAGCGGTAAGTGTCCATTTCAATGAATTCCTACGGAAGTTGAACTTCACGCTCAAGTGGTGATTTGTGGGATTGAAGAGGACCAGATAAAGCTTTGAGAGTTGCAGGCTGCATCCGAAAACTGGAAAACAGTATAAAGTTGTAGAAAGACACAAGTTAAGAGAAAGTTACAAAAACTTTAGGCTTTAGCTATCCCTCTGAGTACTGTTCAGAGCATCATTAAGAAGTAGAAAGCTTATGGCACCACCCACACATAGCCTAGATCAGGCCGCCCGTCCAAACTGGATGACCGAGCCAGGAGGACATTGATCAGAGAAGCTACCAAGAGGCCAAAGGCAACTTTGAAGGACTTACAAGGCTTTATGGCTGGGACTGGTTGGTCTGTGCATGTGACAACTATCCCACAAGCTTTACACAAAGCTGGCCCATTTGGCAGGGTGGCAAGAAAGAAGCCTTTCCTGATAAAGTGTCACAGTCAGTCTCCTTTGCGCTATGCAAAAACACACCTGGAAGACTTTGATGCCATCTGGCAAAAGGTGCTATGGTCTGATGAGACCAAAATTGACCTTTTTTTAGACTGAACTCCAAGCTCTATTTTTGGCGAAAAAGCAAACACAGCACATCACCCAAAACACACCATACCTACTGTGAAGCATGGTGGTGGCAGCATCATGTTGTGGAGGTGTTTCTCTTCAGCGGGGAGTGGCCGATTGGTCAGGATTTAAGAGATAATGTATGCTGCCAAGTAGTTAAAAATTCTTGAGGAAAACCTGCGTAAGATGGGCAGGTCATTCACCTTCCGACATGACAATGATTTTAAACATACCTCCAAAAGAACAACACAATGGCTTAAGGATAGGAAGGTGATGACCAAACCAGAGCCCTGACTTAAATCCAATAGAAAATCTGTGGATGGACCTGAAGAGAGCAGGCCATTGCCACTCACCACAGAACTTGAGCAATTCTTCAAGGAAGAATGAACAAATATTCCCCAATCTAGGTGTGCAAAGCTAGTACAGACAAATCCAAAAAGATTAATGGCTGTAATAATGGCTGAGTACGCAAGATGGCGCCGCGCATGGCAGCTTCAGTGCTCAGCTTCAGTGCTCAGCTCTTCAGTGTTTGTTCTGTTTTTGTTCGTTTTTCCTGTTTTTTGTTTTTCAAACACCATCAGTTTTACCAGGGATGAACTGCTGAACATTCGGCAGTATACACCACAAAATCTTTTACCGAATTTCGATTATTCAGACGTTTTGTTGAACGTTGTAGTCGGCGCAGCGGCAGCGCTGTTAAGACGCTTCAAGACGCGCAGACGGGGGAAGCGTGCCGGTGCGCTCGTGAAACTCAGACAGCGCGGATTAAGAACGCCGCTCCCCAGCATCCATCTGGCAAATCTCCGTTCTCTTCCCAACAAAACAGACGAACTCCTTCTGCTCTCCCGGACAAATAAGGATTTTTCAAACTCTGCTGCTCTGTGCTTCACGGAGACCTGGCTGAACGACGCCATTCCGGACAGCGCGTTAAGTCTGCCGGGCTTTCAGCTGTTCAGATCAGAGCGCGACGCAGAATCAACGGGGAAATCACGCGGTGGTGGTACGTGCTTTTACATCAACGAAAGGTGGTGTTCAGATGTAACTGTGTTAAAGAAGACGTGCTGTCCAGATCTTGAAACACTCTTCATTAACTGCAAGCCGTTCTATTCGCCGCGGGAGTTTTGTTCGTTCATTCTGGTGAGTGTATACATTCCTCCGCAATCGCACGTGAGCTCAGCTTTACAGATACTCGCTGATATGATCACAGAGAGTGAGCAACAACACCCGGACTCTGTTTTAATCATTCTCGGGGACTTTAATAAAGCCGTTCTCTCACGTGAACTTCCAAAATACAGACAGCATGTTACTTGTCCCACCAGAGACAGTAATACACTGGATCATTGTTACACAGCAATAAAGGCTGCATATCACTCTGTCCCACGGGCAGCTTTGGGGCTCTCTGATCACTGTCTAGTTCATCTCATACCGACCTACAGACAGAAACTAAAATCAGCTAAACCTGTAGCAAAGACTGTAAAGAGATGGACCACCGAAACAGAGCAGGCTTTACAATCCTGTTTCGAATGGACTGATTGGAGTGTTTTTGAAGCTGCTGCCAGCGATCTGGACGAGCTCACAGAGACTGTTACATCATATATCAGTTTCTGTGAGGATTTGTGCATTCCTACAAAGACTCATTTCACTTACAACAATGACAAACCCTGGTTCACTGCAAAACTCAGCCAGCTCCGTCAGGCCAAAGAAGATGCTCGCAGAAAAGGGGACAGAGTCTTGTACAAACAGGCCAAATACACACTGGAAAAGGAGATTAGAGTGGCAAAGAGGAATTATTCTGATAAACTTCGGAAACAGTTCTCTTCTAATGACACAGCTTCAGTGTGGAAAGGTCTAAAAGACATCACCAATTACAAGACACCATCCCCCAGCTCTGTGGCAAATCAACACCTGGCAGACGATCTGAACGAGTTTTATTGCAGGTTTGAGAAATCATCATCACCATCACCATCATCATCATCATCATCATCATCATCATCATCATCATCATCATCATCATCATCATCATCATCATCATCATCATCATCATCATCATCATCATCATCATCATCATCATCATCATCATCATCATCATCATCATCATCATCATCATCATCATCATCATCATCATCATCATCATCATCATCATCATCATCATCATCATCATCATCATCATCATCATCATCATCATCATCATCATCATCATCATCATCATCATCATCATCATCATCATCATCATCATCATCATCATCATCATCATCATCATCATCATCATCATCATCATCATCATCATCATCATCATCATCATCATCATCATCATCATCATCATCATCATCATCATCATCATCATCATCATCATCATCATCATCATCATCATCATCATCATCATCATCATCATCATCATCATCATCATCATCATCATCATCATCATCATCATCATCATCATCATCATCATCATCATCATCATCATCATCATCATCATCATCATCATCATCATCATCATCATCATCATCATCATCATCATCATCATCATCATCATCATCATCATCATCATCATCATCATCATCATCATCATCATCATCATCATCATCATCATCATCATCATCATCATCATCATCATCATCATCATCATCATCATCATCATCATCATCATCATCATCATCATCATCATCATCATCATCATCATCATCATCATCATCATCATCATCATCATCATCATCATCATCATCATCATCATCATCATCATCATCATCATCATCATCATCATCATCATCATCATCATCATCATCATCATCATCATCATCATCATCATCATCATCATCATCACCATTCACACCTCCAACAACCCCCCTCTCCCCCACACCTACAATTCAGTTCAGTGAAGATGATGTGCGCCAGGTCTTCAGAAAGAACAAGAGAAGAAAGGCACCAGGCCCAGACAGCGTTTCACCAGCCTGTCTGAAAACCTGCGCTGACCAGCTGGCCCCCATCTTCACACAGATCTTCAACAGGTCACTGGAGCTGTGCGAAGTCCCCTCATGCTTCAAACGCTCCACCATCATCCCCGTCCCAAAGAAACCCAAAATTACTGGTCTTAATGACTACAGACCTGTGGCTCTAACGTCTGTGGCCATGAAGTCATTTGAAAGACTGGTTCTGGCTTATCTGAAGGACATCACTGGACCCTTACTGGACCCCCTGCAGTTTGCTTACCGAGCAAACAGGTCTGTGGATGATGCAGTCAATATGGGACTGCATTATGTTCTCCAGCATCTGGACAGACCAGGGACTTATGTGAGGATCCTGTTTGTGGACTTCAGCTCTGCTTTTAACACCATCATCCCATCACTCCTCCAGCCCAAACTAACTCAGCTCTCCGTGCCCACCTCTGTCTGTCAGTGGATCACCAGCTTCCTGACAGACAGGCAGCAGCTAGTGAGGCTGGGAAAATTCTCATCCAGCACCCGCACCATCAGCACCGGCGCCCCTCAGGGCTGTGTCCTCTCCCCACTGCTCTTCTCCCTCTACACCAACGACTGCACCTCTAAAGACCCCTCTGTCAAGCTCCTGAAGTTTGCGGACGACACCACAGTCATCGGCCTCATCCGGGACGGAGACGAGTCTGCTTACAGACTGGAGGTTGAACAGCTGGCTGTCTGGTGCAGTCTTAACAACCTGGAGCTCAACACGCTCAAGACAGTGGAGATGATCGTGGACTTCAGGAGAAACCCCCCTGCTCTCCCCCCACTCACCATCATGAACAGCACTGTGACTGCAGTGGAGTCATTCAGGTTCCTGGGCACCACCATCTCACAGGACCTGAAGTGGGACATTCACATTGACTCCACTGTGAAAAAGGCCCAGCAGAGGTTGTACTTCCTTCGCCAGCTGAGGAAGTTCAACCTGCCACAGGAGCTGCTGAAACAGTTCTACTCTGCCATCATTGAATCCATCCTCTGCACTTCAATTACCGTCTGGTTCAGCTCAGCTACCAAATCTGACCTCAGAAGACTACAGAGGGTAGTCCGGTCTGCTGAGCGAATCATTGGCACAACCCTCCCCACTCTCCAAGAACTGTACTTATCCAGAGTGAGAAAAAGGGCAAAGAAGATCACTCTGGACCCCTCACATCCAGCACACTCCCTCTTTGAACTGTTGCCATCTGGTCGACGCTACAGAGCCCTGAGCACCAGAACGACCAGACACAGGAACAGTTTCTTCCCTCAGGCAATCCATCTCATGAACACTTGACAAACATGGAACACACAACACTATTACACATTATTTACTTAAAACACTTACTTATACTTCAAATTTGCACACATAACTGCACATACAATTGTCTATATTATATATTGTCTTTTGCTTTTTTTGCACTTTGTCTATCTTGTAAATTCGTATATTATTATTTTATTCCTTTTATTATGTGTCGTGTCTTGTCGCTGTCACTCTGTTGCACTGTGGAGCTTCTGTCACTAAAACAAATTCCTAGAATGTGTAAACAACATACCTGGCAATAAAGCTCTTTCTGATTCTGATTCTGATTCTGATTCTGATTCTGATTCTAAAGCAAAAGGTGGCTCTACGAAGTATTAAATCAGGAGACTGATTTTTTTTTTTTAAATGATTTCAGAACTGTTGTCTTTTTCTTTTCTCTTTTTTGTTTTGTTTTGTTGTAAGGCAAAATTTGTAAATAAAGATGATTTTTTTTTTAAAATGGGTTTTGATTTCAGGCTGTACCATAAATAAAGTAACTATTTCAAAGGGGTATGATGACTTTCTACAGGCATTGCATATCAGCATATCTTTACTTAGGGCATTCAGAAACAAAGCTTGCCTCTTTCCAACTGTATTTGCGTGTATCTGTCATGATTATATTGCCTGTTTGTTTAAAAAAAACATAGATAAAACACACTTGCTACTGACACACCACAAAGTGGAGGCATTTTAGTGTCATCAGTGGCACTCAGCGAAGTTTTGCCTTTGTATTGACATTCACCATGAAACCCACATCTAGACACTCATATATGAGAGCATTAAAACATTAAAGTTCAACTAAAAATGTAAATTCAACTAGAATTGCAAATTTCTCACCCTCATGTCGTTCAACCTGTAGGTTATTTTTTTCTGTGAAACACAAAAAGAGAAATTTTGAATGACTTGTTCTCGTTTAACAATAGTTCATATTGAACACAACTGTCAAGGTCCAAAATGGACAAAAAATAACAACAAAAAAGTGAAATAAAAGCACTAAAAACAGTCCAAAGACAATATTTGAATCAATTTGTGGTGCTTTTATTTTATAGTCCACCCCCTAACCACCCACACACAATTTTTTTTTTTTCAGAAATATTCAATAATATGCAAAGCAATAAAATAAAATCTGCAGAAATATTCAATAAAATGCAAGGCAATAACATAAAATGCACTCTAAAAAATGCTGAGTTAAAAACAACCCAAGTTGGGTTGAAAATAGACAAACCCAGTGGTTGGGTTAAATGTTTGACCCAGAAGTTTTATTTAACCCAACTATTGTTTAAAAATTACTGTATTGCTCGCTTAAAATGAACTCAAAACATGTTGGAAATTAACATTTATAAATATGTTTAATAAATTAACATTTATTGCTTATTAATAAATGTTCATCTTTTGATTATAGTTGACATTATGTGTCTGATTTTTCATTTCCAACCTATTTTGGGTTCATTTTTGCCACCCATATAGTAATGTATAAACAATAGTTGGGTTAAAACAACCTAATCGAAGGTCCATTTTCAACCCAACTTGGGTTTTTAACCCAGCATTTTTTAGAGTGTTTAATAAATAAAATTGGATGCTTTTATTTTATAGTCCCCCCCCCCAAAAAAAACAATCTGTGCAAAAAAAGCAATAAAATGCAATGCAATGCAATGTAAACAACAAATTCCAGATTCACGCTGGGCCTGCTCTTAGCTCACTTTAAGCTTTCAGTTATCAGTCATGAGTCTCAAACACTACACAGTTCCACAGTGTGGCATTCTGACTCGATCGAGAAACATTGCAATGCATTAAATGAATGCATGTGCAGTAGATGTTGCAGACCAAGTATGAATCATAATCAGTGTCAGCATCTTCAGTCTTCAGAGAGTCTGTAGAGCTGAGAGACAATGACAACATGAACTCAGACAAATGGCTGCAGGACTTCATTTGTCAGCAAACACCAGTGAAGTCCAGCTATTCTGTCTCCATGGAGAGAAAACCTCAGCTGAACGGTTTAAAACCAACTCAAAGTGAAGTCACCCGGGGGCTGTTATGGCATGTTTTCCATCAGGGGACATGGGAGATCAATACCGCATTGAAAATCTGGATCATAGCTGCTTAATTCAATAAGCAAAACACACCTTGAAGGCATCCCAGAGGATTTAGCTGGCACGCTGTCAACTGAAGCCTCACAAATGTAGACGGTCTGCCCCAAAGCCATGCTTGCACAGAGACTACAAATTGTTCCATCCTGTGCTCTTATCAGGCAGTGCAGCACAGATTTAAGATTGGGAGAGAGGTGGATCTTCACACATAAATGAGGCCATCTTAGTTTTAGTACATATTTGTTTCAGACTAAAAATGTCGACACAATGTGTACTTACTATGTATGTTCTGAAACCAGCAATATTCAATTCTCATCCATTTTGTTCCATTCTCTGCTTGTTGATGTCGTTGAACAGCAAGAATGTTGTGACAGTTGGTCAGTGTTGTATTTGTCCCACCCCTTCTCCACTCTGATTGGCTACCGGTAAAAAACGCAGAGCGCTCAGCGCCTCGTTACACCCTGACATTTAAAAAACGCGGCGCTCTCATTGAAAACAATCGGAAAAGTATGCTAGCCGCTGGAAAAATGCGCATTCAATTTACTCCACGTGCTTGAGTCTGTCGACAACAGGACATATAGAAGAGTAAATAGATTGTTTGTGTCTCTATACTAAGGATACCAGTTGGTTTATTTTTAATGGTGTCCTGGATCGCGTCGGAGGATTATATGTTTGTTCGGAGCATTTGACTGCAGATTGTTTTGTAAACGAGGCACAGTGTAATGGAGAGTTTGCAAAGAAACTTTTGTTGACAGATGAAGCAGTCAACTGTATTGGATCTGACAGCAGCTACTGTACATCACAAACCGCAAGAAAATGATTTCATAATGCTTTGTCTGTAAATGACGGTTTTATATGGATAATGTTTTCAAAACACATACTCATATGAAATAGTGCGTGAGCATTAATACTTTTCCCATTTACTGACAAGCCTTAAAGTAGCCGTGTCTTAAAAACATAATTTCAGACAGAGGGTCAGAATGAAGGTTGAAAATAATTGTTTTTCCACATATATATATATATATATATATATATTTTTTATTTAAAAAAAATGGTTGATTGAAATAATGCTGAAATAAAATAATTACAAGAAAAACTTAATATAACAGAATAAATCATATAAAATAAATAATTCTACATGACTACTACAAAACCCTAATAAGATTCCTGTGATTTATGAGTAGATCAGTGTGAACTTGTTCCACAAAGTAGGTTTTAATGCTTGTTTACATTGTTGTTCCTGAGTCAGAAGCTGTGGTTACTTCACTGACAAAGGATACACACAGATTTTAGAGTGGTTTATTGGTATGTTTACTTCTCTATTGACACAAAGAAGAAGTGTTAACTTCTCTAAACCATGTACACTGCTTTGTGTGTTCAGACAATATCCCCTTAAAAATCACGAGATAATTTAACACTCAAACCACTTAACACTGCAGGAACCCAACATAGACTTTACAGCCATACGCCTCAGTGAGCAAACAATGGCTGTTTCATGTTTAGCCTACAGCTAACTATGCACTTAAAACACAAGGCAGATATATTCAATGAAAGCAATGCATCTTTAAAAAAAAAACAACATCTTATACAGTTACAGCCGCACTATCGCTCAAGAACGTGCATGTGCATATGAATGAACTACCTTGAAAAATGTTTTTTGTTGTCTGAATATGGCTAAAGAAGCTACTATCTACTATATATATTAAGCACTGCTAGTTACTAGATAGTTGACAAGATATGGTGCTAACCTGCTACTTTGGTTGTAGTTGCATCCAAAATGCCTTTAAGAGTTAGTGCATTTACATGATTGATTCAGTTGTGCACAAGTAGATTTTTTGAAGTTGTAAAGTTTCTCAGGTAGAGTTGAGACAATCATTATTCCTGCAAAGAATAGTGATGGAGAAGGTTAGGGAAAGTGATTTTGTACCTCTTTCAACCCTCTACATTGTGAGTAAATCACTTGCATATTGTTACGTGTGGTTGTAGTAACAAGCACAACGACGATGAAGATGACAATAACAACAATACTTTAATTCCAAACAGAGTAATACAGCATACACACGTGTAGACACAAACGAGAACGGACGATGAGTGAAGGCAAACACCGGGTATAAATACATGTGACTAACAAAGGAACTAAACAAGGTGATGGGATGATAAACGAGACACAGGTGGATCAAATGAACTAATCAGACAGACTGGGGAAAAACTAGGTCACAGGACACAGTACATGTAACATATCGCCCCCCCCTCCGGGTAGGCGCGGCCTCGCGCCGTATGGAGTCCAACAGAGGAGGAGGAGGGGGGGGGGGGCTCTGGAGGAGGGCGAGAGGCAAAAGAAGAAATACACAAAAGTCCATAGAAACCAAAAATAGTCCAAGGGGGAGTGGAGGGTGGGAGGAGCCAAGGGGAAGCCTGGAGTAGGAGGAGCCAGATGTTGGTCCAGAGACCAACCATGATGAGGCCCCAGGGTGGAGTCGAGGATGAGGAGCACCATCGTGGGGAGATGAGAGGCGCCACCTTGGGGACGGCCGATGGAGAAGCCACCGATGATGGTGATCCAGGTGGAGTTGGAATGCCGGAGAGCCCGACCGACACTGCTGGATCTGGAGACCGAGCTGGAGCCGGGACGACGAGCATCCGAGGTGGAATCTGGGAACCTGAAGACTGAGACGGAGGCGGTGCGACTGAGGACGAAGGAGGAGACGGGGGGAAGGAGGAGCCAGGCGAAACCGTAGGTGCAGGCTGGACGATGTCTGACCAAGTCGGAGCCTGTGGGACGAGGGAGCCCGGTGGAGTCTTGAGGCTGAGGGTATCCGGTGGAGCCGAGGGAGGGAGGAGCCACGGCGAAGGCGAAGCGTCGACAGGCCGTGGTGGAGTGTTGGACTCGAAGGCTGGAGACGAAGCCAGGAGAACCTCAGTCCACTGTGACACTGGTGGCCTGAAGCATCGAGTCGGATCCATGCGTTTCCGTGATGGAGTTGATGAGAGGCTGAAGGGTACCAGGGGAGGCAGAGATGATGAGATGGTTTGAGGAGGCGGGAGAGGGAGGTTGGGAGGGAACACTGGGCTGGACAGAACCAGCAGGGGCACGGACAGTTCTGAGCTGGACGGGACCAGCAGGGAAACAAACAGTTCTGAGCTGGACGGGACCAGCGGGGAAACAAGACAAGGGGAATTTACCTCCTCAAACACATCCAACAAATCCAGAAATGTTTCTGTGGTGATGACGATGCCATCCACCGTGGTGTTGTTGTGGTCGGGGCTCTCTTCCCAGCCCTCGAACTCCACTAACACTCCCTCGACGGCACACGATGTAACGGGCTCACGCACCTGGTCAGACACACCTAGCGGTTCACACCCCGGGGCGACAACTCCTTCCGTCCTCTCTTCAGGTTCGGTCTCAATCGTCCCGGCAGGTCGATCTCCGCAGTCTGCGGTGGGCTCTCGTTTCTCCATCGTGCATGTAGTCGATGGCTGATGGTTGGTCTCTGGATGTGGAGTGGTGCTGGTGTCGTCCTCAGCGGGGCCGATGGTGAACTGGGAGTGGTTGTTCACCAGCACCCACTCCACGTATGCGGCGAAATCTTCCGTTGGGCCGCCCGCTGGAATGCGTGCCTTGGACCGCTCGCTCAGGCCGGTACGATAGTAAATACAGAGCGAGCGGTCCGGGAAGTGAGTCAGGCACGCAAGCTGGAGAAAGTCACTGGTGTGTTGTTCCAGCGAGCGGTCTCCCTGCTCCAGGCAGAGGAGCTGGACTGCGGGTAGAGCCATGAGGGAAAAACAAAAATAAAAACTGAAGTAAAACGCCGCAAAAAAAACTGTTTTGGTCCGTTCTTCTGTTACGTGTGGTTGTAGTAACAAGCACAACGATGATGAAGATGACAATAATAACAATACTTTAATTCCAAACAGAGTAATACAGCATAGACACGTGTAGACACAAACGAGAACGGACGATGAGTGAAGGCAAACACCGGGTATAAATACATGTGACTAACAAAGGAACTAAACAAGGTGATGGGATGATAAACGAGACACAGGTGGATCAAATGAACTAATCAGACAGACTGGGAAAAACTAGGTCACAGGACACAGTACATGTAACACATATGTGACTAAATTTCATGCCAGATAAATAATTAATATTAATAACAATTAATAATTTCTTTCTTCTGTTGAACACAAAAGAAGGTATTTTAAACAATGTTTAAACAGTTGACAGTAGCCATTGACTTCCATAGTTGGGGAAAAAATAAAAAAAATACTATGGAAATCAGTGGCTACTGTCAACTGTCTGCCTGTCTCATACAGGTTTGAAACAACATAAGGGTGAGTAAATGATGACAGAATTACCTCAAAGATCAATGCAGATGAGGTAATTGAGTTTGGCAATAAGCCTTAAATATGCTATTTATATATAATCAATAGTTTGATTCAGTTGCAATGCATCATGTGAGAAATTCCTTGAATTTAATTCACAGTCTAGTATCTAGTGTTACTTCTTTTTTTACTTGAAATCAAAGATGTGATTCATCTGGGAGCTGGTTAGTTCAGTTCATGGCTTTGAACTCTTTATTTAAAGAGTTAATTCACCCAAAAATGAAATGTCTGTCATTAATTACTCAACCTCAAGTTGTTCGAAACCTGCAAGGCTTTCATTCATCTTCGGAACACAAATAAAGATATTTTTGATGAAATCTGAGAGGTTTCTAATCTTCCATAAAAAGCAACATAATTACCACGTTCAAGGTCTAGTGAAGTAGTAAAGGTAGCTAAAAGTGGTAATTATGTTGCTTTCTATGGGGGACAAAAAAAACCTCTCGGATTTCATTAAAAAATATCTTAACTTGTGTTCCAAAGATGAACGAAAGGTCTTATGGGTTTGGAACGACATGAGGTAATTAATGACAGAATGAGTAATTAATGACAGAAATTTCATCTTTTGGGTGAACTAATCCTTTAAGCCGTTTCAGATGTGCATATGAAGAAAATGAAAGGGAGAAATCTTTCTAGAACCAAAGCTGTTTAAATAGTGGACTCACTGCTGTGCTCTACTTCTCTTCCCAAGAGTAAACATGTCATTCACATACAATCAACTCGACGGGAGGCCATCCCGAAAAGGCTGTTATTTTGGACCATGTGCAATACAGATGCATCTTTCATACCCCTTATTATAAAACATACAGCTATGAGTCTAAAATATGTGCTACGTTCAAAACTGTTGTAAAATGTCTACATGTTAATGAACTATCTTACCTGGATTTTTTTTTTACATTTTTTTCAAGCTAATAAAGCCTCTCCCAACCCTAGACTGGGAGAGCTTGTAACAAGTGGGGGCTCGTCCGGGATTTGAACCCGGGACCTCTCACACCTGAAGCGAGAACCATACCCCTAGATATTATAATTTACAATAACTGCATGTGGTTTGGGAATCAAATGTATATATATGTATATATATATCCTAGTAATATGCATGCTAATAAGCCACTGGTTAATAGTGAGAACTGAACGCTAAACTAAAGTGTTACCAACATTTTTGTTGCATAAAATAAAATAGTCATTAACTAATATAAAATAATATATAACTTCACACTTTAACTACAACTTTTGCCTCAATAAACTCCTAATTACTGCTTTTTAATAGTTAGTAAGGTAGTTGTTAAGTTTAGGTATTGGGTAGGATTAAGGAATGTAGAAAATGGTCATGCAGAATAAGGCATTAATATATGCTTTATAAGTACTAATAAACAGCCAATATCCTTGTAATATGCATGCTAATAAGCAGCTAGTTAATAGACACTAAACTATAGTATTACCGAAAGGTTTTTTAAATGGTTTTAGTTTTAGTATACTAACCCCAATAACTAAATAAGTAAACCCAAAAGGTTTGTGCTGAAACTATGGTGCACACTGTGTATTAGTGTATTAGTATGCTAACACTGTTTCTCCCTGAATATAATATCCTTAAGAGTAATGGGGCGAAAAAGGGCAGGACATTGTACAAACACAATTAACCCCATGTGCAGTCCATCATGCTAATATTAACACCCAGTATTATGGGATATTCTGAGACATTAAGCTTTTAAATAGCTCTAGAACACATGAACAAATGATTACTGAAACCAGTGAGCCCGACCCATGTCAACACTCTAGAGCTAATATCACTATCCTGTTGAAAAAAAACAGAGGGTTTCTATTTCTATAATGCTTCTATAATAAGTCTTGCTCGATTTAAACCTAAATGACAACACAGGTGGCAAGAATATGGAAGACTGTAGACATGCTGGTCGCATACGTGTCTGTCTGGTCTAATTACCTAAGCTAGTGTGAGATGACTCAGGGAAAACAGTGGGTGGTTGTAATGTACACACGCTAGCAGGTGAACGTCCCTTTGCATGATCCAAAAATGCCTCTGGTGTACACAGCACAAACTGAGACATTTGCATTAATAAAACAATAAGCCACTCGAGGCTGTTACAGTAATCCGCTTCACATTGTGTATAACAACACACTTTAATTTGGGTAAAATCACTTCAACACAAAGCCTCGAGTGGCTTATTGTTTTTAAACTGCAATGTGTTTAAAGACACCAATGTTCAATAAGTACATTTTTATTAAAGGAATGTTTAACTCCAAAATAATAATTCTGTCATTATTTACTCACCGTTATGTCAATCCAAACCTTTCTTTCTTCTGTGGAAGATAAAATAAGATGTTTAGTGGAGTACTCATGCTGCTCTTTCACTAAATAAATATTATAATTTTGGTAAAATCACTTTAAGACACAGCATTTTAACACACAATGACACTGATGTTCCATAAGTATAGCTTTCCTGTAGCTCAGTGGTTAGAGCATGGCACTAGCAATGCCAAGGTCATGGGTTCGATCCCAGGGATTGCACATACTCCGATACAAATGTATAGTATAATGCAATGTAAGTCGCTTTGGATAAAAGCGTCTGCCAAATGCATAAATGTAAATGTAAATGTAAGTAAATTTTTTTATTATTTATTAAAGTCCCCCTGCAGTCAATAATTGTATCCCTTAAAACTCATCTTTGATAATCAAAATGACATTTAAATGTTTTTTTCCTTTAAAAATGTGTTATTCATGCCTGAAAATGGCTTGAATGTAATTCTACACCCTTGCTTCATTTAATATACACAGAACCATGAATATGCAAATTAGTCTCCTCCTCCACTCACTCACACCAGCTCGGATTACCTGATCCACTCTGTCAACTTTACTTTAGTAAACACTTCACAATGGCAAGTGGAAATACTGGTTTAATTCAGCCGCCTATGTTTGAACCAGATACTGATTCAGTAGAAGAGGAAGAGTGACTCACACAGGCAAGTCAACAAGTTGATGTATCAGAATGGTATTTATGTATTGTTTTCTACAACATCAGACATTTGACAGTAATTGATGTGATTAGCCTTTGGCTTGACTTTTAAACAGCTAATAATGTGTTGCTAATGTTACACAAACCATGTTCCCCTTCACCATCTCAGAGTCAGACAGCTGCCTTTTCTTGTGCTCACCTTCTAGTTACTAATAAGAACAAACTTTTAAAGATAACTCATTTGGCTAGTAAAATGATTGGTATTCCTACCCCTAACTTATCAGATTGTGTTACTTCAGCTACGATTCGGAAAGCATATGTAATCCTAAATAATCCAGACCGTCCACTCCATCAGTATTTCATTCCCCTTCCTTCTGGCCGTAGGTATAGATTACCTATGTGCAATAAGGCCAACTACAGTAGGAGTTTTGTTCCTGTAGCTATACAGGCCTTAAACACTTAGGAAATCAATCAATCAATCAATCAATCAATCAATCAATCAATCAATCAATCAATCAATCTATCTATCTATCTATCTATCTATATATCTATCTATCTATCTATCTATCTATCTATCTATCTATCTATCTATCTATCTATCTATCTATCTATCTATCCTTAGAAACGCTTTGAACATCATATAGTTCCTTATAACAGCGTAATATACATCATATGCATAGTTCACCTGCTATATTGCTATGTAGCCTACCCAATTTTTCCTGTCTCTTCTTAAAGGTGTTCTTCTGCTCACTGTGGTAAAGCTCCACCCTGCACATTGATGTTATTGGTTACATGTTTGTGATGGTAGGAAACGGGGGCGGTTTCAAACCCCATTCTTGAGACTCTTTGGTTCACTGCAGTTTTAAGGAGAAAATACTCAGCAATGGTGTTGAATGATGAATTTGCACATGGTTTGTCTTTAAGCATATTAAAAACAACACATAGACATAAACAACATAAAAAAATGGATTTTCATCACTTTAAAAGTAGTATCTATTTATTTTATGATTTATGTATTTTTAATTGCAATTAAAGGAAACATTTTCTCTCCAAAAAATAAAAATTCTGTCATTATTTACTCACCACCACGTCGAAGCTTGTTTCCACCACTAAATTAAAGGTAATTGCGACTTTTTATCTCACAATTGAGAGTTATAAAGTCAGAAAAAAAATTAACTCTTTTTTTCCCCTCACAATTGGACATTAATTGCGAGTTTATATCTCACAATTCTGACTTTATAACTCGCACTTGTGAGTTTATATCTCGCAGTTCTGAGAAAAAAAGGTCAAAACTGCAAGATATAACCTCGCAACTGCAAGAAAAAAAAGTCAGAATTGTGAGATAAAAAGTCACAATTACCTTTTCGATCTTTTATTTCATTACAGAAACAAGCACAAACCTGTATGATTTGCTTTCTTCTGTGGAAGATAAAAGAAGACGTTTAGTGGAATGTTCATGCTGCTCTTTAATTAAATAAATGGATGGTGACCAGAGCAGTCGTCATATCAATTCATTCAATTCTCTTTTTTATAATTGAATTGAAAAATTGACTATTTTAACCAGTATTTGTGTGTGCTATGTATATAGAGCATAGCAAGTCGAGCCTCACGTATGAGTGTTATTTCTACAGAGTTGCTGTCTACATAGTGTTCAAAATTCATTTCCAATTCAATTCCTTATAAAGCAGCTGTCTATGGGGGCAGTAGACACAAAGTACACTAGGTTTTGGAGCCACAGACTCTTTCAAGAACACCATCTTTTTTTGCCTTCCTAGAGCCCTTTAATGTGTTCTTCGCACTGATTGTAGCTCAACTGTAACTTCATTCACTTCACTGATAGCTTCTCTCAGATTTGCTAACCTCAGCAGAGAGCAGCCTAGCATAGGCGCCAAGAAATGAGAGAACCAATTCACTGGAATCTATTCGGTAACCTTTGCAGTCCTCATCTTTTCACTTTTGTGCTTGGTGGTATGTCTTTGAAATTCATAGAGCTGGGCAGAAACTCTCTGAACACATAAAGGAAGTGAATGCAGCGAGAGTTCACCTGAGGATGAAAGATTGCTTTGGGGTTGCCATTTGTAACAAATGACTGCAGCTTTCTGAAACCTTCTTGTGGGGAAACAAAGAGATCTTGATCACTCACAGATGCACTTTATCTTCTGTGTGCTGCAACTCGAATACACATGTATAAACGAGCTGGGAAAGATACCCATAGTTCCCCTCAGCAAATGAATTAATCACAACAAGCATATGTGGCGTTTTAGACAGACACTTCAGAGTGACTTCTGCATTCAAACGCAGGAGTGAATCCCCTCAAAATACTTATCGTTGTTGGATTGTCTAGGCATTGGCTAAAAGTTTTGTCCGTCAGATTTACTACAATGACAATGGCTGGAGAATATGCCTCTCAAGACACCACAAACTCCGACAGCACTGCTTGGATATTATAGCTAAAACTGCTGCACTATTTTGAAAAATATAATTGTTTGTGAGAGTCTAATGTATACGATCGTATACAGTTTTACAACAAACGCTGCTCAGATTGCATAATTTCTTGAAGAATGATGATGGAGAGCAGATTGTTCAGAATAAATATGACGCAAACAATGGACAATATCAATATTTCATGGATTTAATGCTTTTGTGGACAAAACGTGCTGTTGGATGTTTTTCAGTGGATTCTTATCATGGACATTTCACCCAAGTGCGACGGATTGGATTCATCTCGCAATCAGTATTTCATTACAAAGTCCCGTGTTGTCATTTGCACACCTGACACAAATTCCAATATTACTGTTGCTGGAGAATCTATATCGTAAAACAGACACTGTAGATTGACAGTAAACCCTTAGAACTTTCAAATGATGTATAATTTATTAATATTTTAGATAGTATCTAAGATAGATAGATAGCTAACCTGGTCATGTCCAGCTAGGCGGGTGTGGTTTCAGCAACCAGGCACCTCAGGTCCACTAACGTCCTGCCTCTTTGCCCATTTTCGGTAGAGATAACATTTATCAGGTGCTTTTATCCAAAGAGGAACAAGAGCAATTAATCAAAAAACCTACAATATTCATAATATACATTTACATTTATGCATTTGGCAGACGCTTTTATCCAAAGCGACTTACATTGCATTATACTATACATTTGTATCTGAGTATGTGCAATCCCTGGGATCGAACCCATTACCTTGGCATTGCTAATGCCACGCTCTAACTACTGAGCTACAGGAAACTGCCCTAATATACAAAGACAAAAATTAAAATACAACCCAAAATAGAAAATTTCATTTACTCACCTTCACATCATTATAAACCACTGACTTGCTTTCTTCTGTGGGGAAAAAAAGAAGATAATTTTAAGAATGACAATATTTCCATTTTTGGGTGAACTAATTATTTTTTTCATTGGTGGATGAAGTACACCAATCAAGGACTTGAGTAAAAGTACAGCAGTAATTGATTTTTAATGTTCTTGAGAATTAAAAGTAAAAAGCACTGATTGATGAAGCATGTTTATTATATTATAGCCAGTACTAGTGATTCGTCAGCAATAATCAAAGAGATTAGTGTATACATTTAATATATATTGATTTGAATTGCGTGATTTTTTTACCCAAACGGTTCAGCGGAAATCCCCGCCCTGCAACCAATTTCATTGGCTGAGGTTACAGTGACGGGTAGGTTTAGGGATCAGGGTTGGGTGTAGATAATTGTTGCTGTGATTGACATGGCCAATGAAATGTTTAGAATCGGCTCCAGGGTGGGATTTCCGCTGAACTGGTTTGGGGGAAAAAATCATGCATTTGTATTGATTTCACTGCAGCGGTGTGGAAACTGCCCTAAAAAAGTCTAATATCAAAATAAATTCAAGAAAGTTAAAATAATTAAAAAGCACATCAGACAAAATATTCCATACTATTTGCTGTCAAGGCAATGTTGTGGACACAAACAGGAACATTTTTAATTTTGAGAAAGAGTTTTCTGCTCTGTGTTGACATTGCAATCACCTCATTTATCTATATTACTGCTAATGTTATAAGGCAGACTGCATCTCTGAGATTTCTCTCAGTGAAAGTGAAGTATATATCACAGTCACATTAGATTATGTGCAATTAGATTTGCATTTCCTGAAGGAAACAGCAGAGTTTGCAAGGCAGCTAAAGGATGATGTTGAGTTTTTAGTTTCTGTGTGAATGAAATGCTGTTCTCATGATGCTCAACACACGCCTTGTTTTCAGCTCACCATTCTATAGATGGTTTAAATATATGCAAGGAAGACCGATCATAATTCAGTAATAAAACAGAAGTAAGGAAAAAAGACAAACCATCCGCAAACACGCACTACCATTCAAAAGTTTGGGTTCTGTATGATTTTTTTATGTGTTTTAAAAAATCTGCCCCTTAATGCCGATCAGGTATAACATTATGAGCACTGACAGGTGAAGTGAATAACACTGATTATCTCTTTATCACGGCACCTGTTAGTGGGTGGGATATATTGGGCAGCAAGTGAACATTTTGTCCTCAAAGTTGATGTTAGAAGCAGGAAAAATGGGCAAGCGTGAGGATTTGAGTGAGTTTGACAAGGGACAAATTGTGATGGCTAGATGACTGGGTCAGAGCATCTCCAAAACTGCAGCTCTTGTGGGGTGTTCCCGGTCTGCAGTGGTCAGTATCTATCAAAAGTGCTCCAAGGAAGGAACAGTGGTGAACCGGCGACAGGGTCATGGGCGGCCGAGGCTCATTGATGCACGTGGAGAGCGAAGGCTGGCCCGTGTGGTCCGATCCAACAGACGAGCTACTGTAGCTCAAACTGCTCAAGAAGTTAATGTTGGTTCTGATTGAAAGGTGTCAGAATACACAGTGCATCTCAGTTTGTTGCGTATGGAGCTGCATAGCCGCAGACCAGTCAGGGTGCCCATGCTGACCCCTGTCCACCGCCGAAAGAGCCAACAGTGGACACGTGAGCATCAGAACTGGACCACGGAGCAATGGAAGAAGGTGGTCTGGTCTGATGAATCACGTTTTCTTTTACATCACGTGAATGGCGGGTGCATGTGCGTCACTTACCTGGGGAACACATGGCACCAGGATGCACTATGGGAAGAAGGCAAGCCGGCAGAGGCAGTGTGATGCTTTGGCCAATGTTCTGCTGGGAAACCTTGTGTCCTGCCATCCATGTGGATCTTACTTTGACACGTACCACCTACCTAAGCATTGTTGCAGACCATGTGCCCTGCCACAAGGCAAAAAAGGTTCAGGAATGGTTTGAGGAGCACAACAACGAGTTTGAGGTGTTGACTTGGCCTCCAAATTCTCCAGATCTCAATCCAATCGAGCATCTGTGGGATGTGCTGAACAAACAAGTCCGATCCATGGAGGCTCCACCTCGCAACTTACAGGACTTAAAGGATCTGCTTCTAACATCTTGGTGTCAGATACCACAGCACACCTTCAGGGGTCTAGTGGAGTCCATGCCTCGACGGTTCAGGGCTGCAAAAGGGGGACCAACACAATATTAAGAAGGTGGTCATAACGTTATGGGTGATCGGTGTATATGCAAGTATTACAATGGGTTCATAACTGTGGGTTTCATTTCAAAGTCAATGAGAGATATTGAGCCTTAAATCTCAAATTTCTTTGGTAAAAAATTATAAAATTGATAAAAACATCTATGTTTGATTGCAGAAGTTAGTGTTAGTGGATTGGAACAAACCCTGAGCTGAATGTTTGAAGAACGTAAACACAGAGATGGTGCACAAACACCGTAAGGTCAGGCTTTGAAAAACAATCCTTCATACCATGTTACACTTTTCAAAGCTCCACCCTGGTTATCAAGAATAGCAGAACAATGTCATTGTAGCGTTACTGAAGTTTAGGCCAATCACACAATGAGTTTGTTTGCCAGTTGCATTCATTCCAAAGCGAGTCTCATACTGACCTCGAGTTTCACGTTTCATTCCTCATATTTCTCAGTCTGTTTAGAGCAGAAGGTACAACAAGTAACATAATTCCCCTGAGAAAAACTATTCTCACACCAGACTTTCCTCAATCAGTAGACCTGAAGTACACATTGACACAAACTAGAGATGTTCACAAAGCTTGAAGTGAGAGCAGTTTTTTGGCATTCACATGAATTATGCATTGTGTCCAACGCATCTGCTGAGAAGTGGCAGGATATGAATGTTGCCTCCATAAATCAGTGTTATTTTGACAAGCTTTCAACTCAAAGGCTGAATAAATGGGTTGCTGAAGCTGTTTTAGAAAAATGGCCAGATCTGTGTATGCCGATGACGATCGCTAACATCGCTGATTTTTATCGCCGCTGTCAATCATCACGGCTGGTTGCATCATCTGTGCATCTTTTAAATGAGTATTTAAAATTAGCCAACATTTAATTATTACACTGACTGAAGATTTCATTGAACAACAAGAATTTTCAGTGAATGACGACTTAAATCTCGGTCTCTTTCTCACGCAAAGCAATAGTACAATAGCCTTGGTCATTAATGATCAAGTCAATCTACTTTGATCATGCTTTAATTGTTTGTTTTTGTCTTTTTCGGACCTTGACAGCTCTGAATCACTGTCTGGAAACTTCCTGAGTGGCTTATGAAACAGAAAATGAAGCGGAAAAGATGTGCCAGCTCTTTTAACAATTTTGTAAAGTGATAAAACACTAGGGTAAAGCTTTTTGGCAGAAAATAATAGGCACTGTCCTTGAAATGTTTCACCACATTAATGGATTGTAAGTCAACAATCCCTCTTGACCAGTAAATTCCCAACATTTGATAACACATTTACAAACACAAATATTAGACAAGCCATGCAATCTCTAAACAGCTATCTCTGAAGGCAAGACACAACAGACAATACCATTGGTGAATTTTGAGATTTTGGTCTATTTTGTTTCCATAACATCTTTCAAACTTTACAGTTTTATTCATATCGATATTCTTTAACAGAGGGGTTTGTTCATATAAGATTTTTTCTGACTGTTGACAGTATTTTCTGATTTATGGAGTGATTTTGAACCTGCATGGCTTTATGCACTGTTCAGATTTCTGTTCTGGGGATTTTTGCAAATTAGTGCATATTATTTAGAGAATAGCTTTTATTTAAGCATGTCATTTCAGAAAACTTGCGATATAAAACAATTGTCTTAACATTCTGTGATTAATTAACTGGGGAAAGTATGGTGATATCGGTAGCACTTTATTTTACAGTACGTGTACTTTCCTGGTACATCTATAGTAATTATGTTGTACATACAGGTAAAAGAGTGGTAACACAAGGTACATACCTGACATGTATGTACATGGAAACTAATAAGAAACACTGCTGTACTTTCCAATGATACATACATGGTAATTACTTTGTACCTATAGACAAGTGTTGGGTAATAACAGAAGCTTACTTATAGTGTCCGTATATGATAACTAACAGACACATTACTGTACATACTAATAGTACGTACATGGTAACTATGTTGTACTCACAGACAAGTGTGCGTAGTAACAGGCACTTATGTGTGGTAACTAGTAAGACACATTACTGTACTTACACTCTAAAAAATGCTGGGTTAAAAACAACCGAAGTTGGGTTGAAAATGGACAAACCCAGCGATTGGGTTGTTTTGACCCAGCAGTTGGGTTAAATGTTTGCCCAACCTGCTGGGTAGTTTTATTTAACCCAACAATTGTTTACAAATTACTATATGTCTGGCTTAAAATGAACCCAAAATAGGTTGGAAATTAAAAATCAGACTCATAATTACTAGAGGCAACAATAATAATCAAAAAGATGAGCATTTATTAATAAGCAATTTAATAAATGTTTATTGTTTAAATATTATTCAAAAAAAGTATTAATAAATGTTTGTTTATTAAACATATTAATAAATGTTAATTTCCAACATATTTTGGGTTCATTTTAAGCAAGAAATACAGTAATTTTTAAACAATATTTGGGTTAAATAAAACTACCCAGCAGGTTAGGCAAACATTTAACCCAGCCAATGGGTTAAAACAACCCAATCGCTGGGTTTGTCCATTTTCAACCCAACTTGGGTTGTTTTTAACCCAGCATTTTTTAGAGCGTACTAGTGGTATGTACATGGTAACTACTTTGTACCTATAGAAAAGTGTTGGGTAATAGCAGGCACTTACTTATAGTGTCCGTATATGATAACTAACAGACACATTACTGTACTTACTAATGGTATGTACATGGTAAATATTTTGTACTTACAGACAAGTGTGGGTAATAACAGGCACTTATTTATGGTAACTTGTAAGACACATTACTGTACTTACTAATTGTGTTAAAATGCTTAAATGCTTAAACGTGTAATATTGACGTATTTATGGCACTAAAACATAAAAATACTTATGTTTAGAGCAAAAAAAAATATATTTACGAATCTTTCATGTCATAAAGACATGTATAATTTCCCTGTTATCGTTTTCTAGATAAATGTAAGATCCCTAAACCCCATCCTGAACCAAAACATACCCATTTTATACATAATGGACAGAAATGTGTAGGAAAAATATAACATTAAAACGATATTTTGAGCCACTAATCCTACTCCTACCTTTAAACCTAAGTTACCCATAATCATTTATTAAAACTCCGTACTGTTTTAAATAAAAGAATGACAGACAAAGAAGCGTAATCACAACAATTTATTTATTGCGAAAATGTCGTACCAAAAGTAGTTCAAATGATAATGAGTTGCAGTCGCAGTCCTCTCTGGCGGTAAATAATAGTTTTTTACAGAGCAGAATACGATGAATCCGGCTTCTCTACGTGAAGGTGTGCACTTATTCAAACGTAAGTAAATGTATGTGTGGTAGAAGCATATTTTATGTAAAAATACATACGTATTCTCATGAGATCACGTTAATTCCTATGTACTGCTTATGTACAAGGATGCACTTTATTTTACAGTCCTTTTTCCATGTACTTACTATGAACATACTAATGAATATACTAGTTAGTTAATGTGTAAATTACACATTAGACACAGTACAGTAATGTGTATTGCTAGTTACCATACATAAGTGCCTGTTATTACCCACACTTGTCTGTAAGTACAAAATATTTACCATGTACATACCATTAGTAAGTACAGTAATGTGTCTGTTAGTTACCATATACGGACACTATAAGTAAGTGCCTGCTATTACCCAACACTTTTCTATAGGTACAAAGTAGTTACCATGTACATACCACTAGTAAGTACAGTAATGTGTCTAACTAGTTACCACACAAGTGCTACCGTGATATCTGTTAGATACAATTTTTATTCTATTCACCTGCGATGTCTTGCCTTAAATAGCATCATGTTGGACTGATGTTTGCAGTAGAAAAGTAAAAAAACATTTCTTACAAAGGCTCAAGGACAATGCTAATGAAAACAAGAAGGTCCAGTTTATGATGCACAAGATATTTCATGCCCAAACAAACCAGAGTGAAGCTACTATGATTTCCAAGTTTTTTAAGCTACAAGCTACTCATAATGTTAAAGAGGTCCTATTATGCCCTTTTACAAAGTCTTGATGTTGTTTTTGGGCCCTACTAGAATAGGTTTTCTTGCTTAAATTTTCAAAAAACACATTATTTTTCATTTATTTGACATTATTGAAACACCTCTTTTCCCAGTCTGTCAGTAACGCTCTGTTTAGTTCCTGTCTCTATGAAGCCCCTCCTTCTGAAAAGCACAATGTGCTCTGATTGGTCAGCTGGACCAATGTTTTGTGATTAGTCAAGCGCTTCGAGTGTGTTTGGGAAATGCCATGCCCCTTACCATAACTGCGAGTTTCAACACACTACTAACTAACTCAACCAGGCCCCGCCCCTTTATTTTGCATATGCCATGGCCGGGGATTATTTAAATGAGGAATATTGTGAGGTGTTCGTTCCCGGAAGAAAACTCAAGACTACAATGGAGGCGTTTCTGGGAGTTCATAAACACTGACACTGAGAAAAACTCCTGCTGGAGGGACTTTGTAGACCTTTTTCATGCTCAAACTGCAACATTACACACTAAAGAGAGTTCATAATGTAAAAAAAGCATAATAGGTCTTCTTTAAAAAAACTGGCAACACAACAAACCAAAGTGGTCTTTAATACCTGGATGGCATGACATCTGAGGAAACGCATTCTGGCACAAGCAAGAACTAAGTCACACGTACGCATTTGTGCACCTGAAATGAGCAAATAGTATGATTATGGTAGGTTCATGCATGTTAATGCAAAAAATTATCTGCGTTTAAATACAGTCAAGTCAAAAAATTAGACCAAACGGAAAAAAACTAACAAAAAGAAAGTCTTTAAGTCTTCAAGGCCATACAGGTCTAGAATCTGAATTTATAAATCCTACTATGATAAAGGCATTGCTCATGAATATTAATTGGGTGATCTAAATAGGTGGCCCAGGTCAAACCAGCTCATCTGAGCCTCCACACGTCCGACGCCCCACAATCCAACACTCATGACCTGCATGAGATACAAGATGCAGAGAAGATCGATGCTCTGACATAACTTGAGTGTGAAACATGTAGTTCTTGAGTGTAGAACTGCATGTCCTCAACAAGACAATATCAGTATGAACTGATGACTCATTAAATATGGTTCATTTTAAATACATTCCTCCTACAGCATGACCGTAAGGTCACAGCGCTCTTGGTTTGAGAAATTAGCATCCTCCTCAGAAAATGACTCTCGTACCAGATTGCAATCACATTAACATTTCAAGTGACCTCTTTCACAAGCCTGGACTTGTATCGATCAGCGAATGCAATTCAGGTCACAGTTTGGCAATGAAATAACAAGGACAGTGTTAGATCTTTACTAAACCAACTGCAACAATATCAATAACGACATCAACACCACGGCCCACCCAACGCCTCGGATCCGGACGAGATCTCTCTGTGTCCTCAGCAACCCTTTTGTCTGTCAAGATCAGTCCTTCAGAAATCTAATCTGGTGAAGCTCAGACACTTTAACTTCATGATTACTTACTCAAATGGAGAGAAAATGAGCAGGATGTTAAAAAAAAGAGTTAAAGTTAGTCATCGATTAGTGAGGGATTGACAGCTAAGCTAACTAACATGAGGATGACAAATTAAAGATCATATTTATATTTTCAAAACATGTTTTGATGTTTTGACATCAGAGAATTCATTAAATCAGTCCAATACTTGACTTCACAAGTAAACAAACAAGATGGCATGATCACTCAGCATTCTGGAACAGTCTGGATTTGCTGGCAGCTGTTCTGAACAGCATTATCGATGAAAAAAAAAACATGGAAATGTTGTTTGCTTCACTTTTTACTTATGTTTTGTCTTAAAACTTCACATGCACAGAACATTTTTTGCAATTCATTCAATAGGCTTTATGATGACGTCACATGAACAAACAGGAAAACATTTCATCCGCTTGTTGGAGAAAGTGTTAATGGCATTACGAACTGACAGACTTTTAAGGTAATCAGCTAACCAAGCTAGTTCTTTTTTTGTTGGCATTTTATGCAATTTAAATATGTAAATGTTATTGAGATGAAGAAAAATTAAAAACTTGTAGATATCAATCTGCATATGTGACGGACGTCGGTTATGCTCATCTTTGCATCTCTTTTCAAGGCATCTTGAGTAAAATGACTCTATATTTAACAAAGCACATACAAAAGACCTGAACCGGAAGTGATGCAACCTGATATACGGTAGTTATATAAGTTGCATATGAGTGCTGACCCAGTTCGCATCTTATATTTTGCATTTTTAACCCAATTTTTTGTTTAAAAATTCAAACGATGACATTAAAGAAAATGCAGCTTTTTTTCTTTTTTTAACTTTGGATTCTTCAGAATGATACGGAACTTCCATGCATTGGATTTTAAATAGCTTTGCTCTATTTTCTATGAAAGCTTATTTCTGCCATGAAATAAAAATAAAAAAAGTAACTGCGACTTTTTATCTCACAATTCCGACTTTTTTTCTTAGAATTGCGAGATATAAACTCTCAATTGAGAGTTATAAAGTCAGAATTGCGAGTTTGAATGTCAGAATTGCAAAAAAAAAGTTTATACATAAGTTTTTATAAGTTTTATACTTTATACAGTATCACGCAAAAACTTTATAACTCACAATTGTGAGTTTAAATCTTGCAATTCTGCTTTTTTCACAGAATTGTGAGATATGAACTCGCAATTGTATGTTATAATGTCCAACTGTGAGGAAAAAAATACGTTTTTTCTCAGAATTTTGAGTTTATATCTCACAATTCTGACATTTAACTTGCAATTGCGAGTTATAAAGTCAGAATTGCGTGATAAAAACTCAAAATTGCGAGAAAAAAGTCTTTTCGCAATTAACTTTTTAATTTTTTTTTATTTAGTGGCGGAAACAAGCTTCCATAATTTTCAACTTAAACTTTGCATTAATTAAAATTTTATAAATGGTGCAAAATTTAGAGGTTAACATTGTCCAGTTCCATGAAATCCCCTCAAAATACAAAATATTACAGAATAAATGTTACTGAAACTAAATTGTACATTTATTTAATTAAAAAATTATGCTTATTTTCTTCAGTCTGTTTTGAGCGCTGAAGTGTGAGAAACACCAGAGTGTTAGGCCCAATCCCAATTCTATTTTATACCCCTTCCCCTTCCCCTTACCCCTACGCCTACGCCTACGCCTACGCCTACCCCTTCCCCTTGCCCCTTGAAACAGAGTGTCAAGGGGTAGGGCTGAAAATATTCCCCTAAGAAATGGGACACCACTACTAGACCGTTACATGTCATCAAAAAGTATGAGCCTGCGTGTTTCCTCAGGAGTCCCTGGTTGATACAGAACATACAATACTGATGAATAAGCACGCAAACTGAATGCACTTTTTGTTTATATCATGTAACGTACACGTATTTATGGACGTAACCACAACAAAACAATACATTAATCAGGCATGCGGCAAAAAGACAAGTTAGCTGCCACCGGATTTGAATTTATGTTGTCAAATCAATGCGGGTTTCAATAAAATATAAAAAAATATGTTGTGGAACTATCATAAAGTAAAAAACATTAGCGAACTTTTTTCATAGCGATTTTAACAAATCTTTTTTCGGACAACATAACCGTATACATGAACACAAGATTAAAGGCAACATAAAACAAGTGATTATTTATTACTAAAATACTGTTTACCGTAAAAAAATACTTACATTTATGGGTCTCTCTGCTCGCTCGGTCGGCCATGTTGGAAATTTATCATACCCCTTCGTCTGAAGTGTGGTCCCGAAAAATCTTCGTTTAAAGGGCTACCTGGCCCTTCCCCCTTCCCCTCCAACCAAATGAGAATTGGGACACCCTTACCCCTTCACGTGAATGCGCGAAACAAAGGGGAAGGGGAAAGGGGAAGGGGTAAGGGGTAGAATTGGGATTGGGCCTTAATGTGATACTGCAGAAAAGGTAAAAGTACTAGTATGTTAGTATGCTATTCCACAGCACAGCCTGATAGTTTGATTGATTATTCAACACCACAGCAGCCGCTTTCCTTAACAAAAGTTTGTGTACCACTCATCATCTGCATGATGCCATCTGTTATATAATATTGGCTTCATATTTCCAGATTGTCTGCTCTCATATATTTACTCAGGAACAGGTGTAAAGCATCAGATGAGCTATGTTTATTCAAGTATTCATTTTCTGTCTGTGGGACTGTCATTAGCTGTCATGCCATTTTGTGAACTAATCTTTTAAAAAATAATATCATCTACTGTAATTCAATTACACATGCCACAAAAAAACACAAACTGCAGCTGCACACTTTCGGTCAGATGATCTCTTTCTGTCTGAGTAGTCGTTTTTGGCCAGAAAGAGCTGTGGATCAGACTTCAGGCCAAAAGTCTGGTTACGCAAGACAAGCTACAAACTCCCATTTCTCGACCCAAATGGGAGAATAACCTGAGCCTCAGAGTGAGACTTTCATATCGCCTTTATGCCTGAACATTTACATAGGCGTAATTTCATTTGTGCCTCTTCTGCAGCGAGCTGTGATAAGATTTGGCAGACTGATAGTGGCTGCTTCAGAGATCAAGACGGAGGCTGTTTGTGGGATGAGAAATGCTCTAGGCAAGACAGGCAAGGCTTGCAGATAGCAGATGAAACATGTCTGTAACTCTAGAGCTTCTGGGAAGGCTTTGTTTCTCCCAAACACCAGGTTTTAAATTTCACTATGGATATGACATACAGGCAGAATCACTTCAGTTGTTGCGAAAGATTAATAATACTGAAACAAGCTCATATAAATTCATTATTCCCTGACCCTTGTTCATCGAGATGTGTTAAGAAGATACAGCTGGATTTGCATTTACTGCTCAGTCCTGATAGACCAGGCAATATAAAGTCTTATCAAGCACGTAGACTTTATATGAATTACATTCTAGGAGTTTTGCTTTATTGTTAGAGAACATAGATAGTGTATATAATGGAATAGTTCTGCCATTAATAACACGTCTGGCATTAGTTACTAACCGTTGTTCCACAGCTGTGTGGAGGAAAAAAGGGTCATTTTTTAGATCTGAAAAAAAAAAAAGCATTCAGCTTTGTATTTCCTTTTCTTTGAGGTCATTTTACTTACATTAGTTAGCCTAGTATTAGTTTCTGCATAGAAATTGGCATAGAGAATTGTGACGTTTCACTGGTTATCATCATTCTTGATATCAAGGATTAAATTTCATCTAGTAAAAACTATAATTCTTGATATCTGTAATTATATTTTCACCAGTTAAATGTCACCATATAGGTTGCCATTCAAATTTAATTGTTGATATCAAGATTAGATTTCTTAGGTGAAATTCCTCATTTTTTTTATATCAATAATTATGTGGTTACTAGTGCAAATGTCTGTTCTTGATATCAACAACTGAATTGCTACTACACTGTAAAAAAATATTTTCATGATTTGTAATGACAACATTTTTTCTTTTGTCAAATCAAAGCTAATTAATGAGGTTCAGATAACATAATATTTTGAGTTTCTGTTGATATAAATCAATCGCCTTCACTGTATTAACTCAAATTTTTAATTTCTATTAAAGGTGGTACAGAGGATCTTTTCGTCGACTAATTTTTTTAAATGAGCGCATGCGTAAGAACAACCCCCCTCCATTTCGAGGGCACGCCTCCCAAAACTCGTGCACGAGTATAGGAACATGAGTGTTTACCACCGGCATTCGCTGTGTTATTAAGCCGGGCACACATTTAACGACTAGCTAAAACATTCTAAGACTATGCTCAACATACAGCGATTGTTTCCTGCTCCTGAAGCAGATTTATATACTTTCACATGGAATTTGAACACCGACTGTAATCGCAGACTGAACGCAACTGGCTCTGACTGGACGCGTTTGAGCTTAAAGCCGCGCACACACTTAGTGGATTCATTATGTCGGACTCACCGCAGGTAACTCATTATCTGCAGTTGTTACTCCTGTCTCCTGACAAAAACATTGCATGCGGCGCCTGTGGAGTGTGGAAAGTTACTGGAGCGCGCAGCCGCGTGTCTCTCACAAGGAACGTCATGGCAGTGATTGACAAGCCAGAGGGCCAATCGTTTACGCGATGATCGCGTAAACGATTGGCTGATGTTTTTAAGGCCCTACCTCGTGCACAGATGATGTATATTAATAATATTCCTTTCAGTGCACCTAATAAATAGTCTTTTATCAGTTAGTAAAGACAGTTTCAAGTAATATTGCAAAAATTTATAAAACAAAACATCCTCTGTAGCACCTTTAACTCAACATTTTAAGGCAACCAGGTAACTTACTTTTTTAAGTTAAACCAACAATTCTTTTTTACAGTGAAGTAAAAATATTCAGGTTACACTTTATTTTAAGGGACATAGTTACATTGTACTTACTCAAATAAGCACTAAGTAGGCTAATATTAATTAACTACATGTACTTAGAGTTACGGTTAGGGTTTGGTTTAGGGTTAGTTACTTAATTATGCATAATTTACTGTTATTACTATATTAAGTACACGTAGTAACGTATAACTAAGCCACCGTAAAATAAAGTGTTACGGATGTTCATTTATAATATCAATAATTTGATTGTCACTAGTGACAATGTTCATTTATGATTTTGTTAATATGGTTGTCACTAGTAAGAAAGACATTTTAGATATTTGAAATGACTCTCTTAATTATTGATATCAAAAATACATTTACAGATATCAAGAATTAACATTTCAACTAGTGACAATTGAATTCTTGATATCAATAACTAGTAACAAAGTAATTATTGATATCTAGAATTATATTTCTACTAGTAACAATGGTAATTTTTGATATCAGGAATTACATTTCTACTAAAAATGTTAATTCTTGATATCAAAAATTAAAATTATGTAATAATTTGCAGAAATATCAATTCTTGATATCAAGAATTACATTTCAACTAGTAAAAACTATAATTCTTGATATCTGTAATTGTATTTTCATTATAGTTAAATGTCACCATATATAGGTTGCCATTCAAATTCAATTGTTGATATCAAGAATTGATTTCTTAGTTGAAATTCCAATTTCACAAATCAAAAATAATTTTTTTTACTAAAAATCATATTTTTTTATATCAATAATTACGTGGTTACTAGTGCAAATGTCTGTTCTTGATATCAACAATTGAATTGCTACTACACTGTAAAAAATTATTTTCATTATTTGTTATGACAACATTTTTTCTTTTGTCAAATGAACTTAATTAATGTGGTTCAGATAACAATATTTTGAGTTTCTGTTGATTAAACCAATCGCCTTCATTGTATTAACTCAAATTTTTTATTTCAGTGAACTCAAAATTTTAAGGCAACCAGTGAACTTAACCCTAACCCTAACAGTTCTTTTGTACAGTGAAGTAAAAATGTTCAGGTTACACTATTTCAAGGTGAAATAGTTACATTGCTTTTACTCAAATAAGTACTAAGTAATATTAATTACATGTACTTACTTTAGAGTTACGGTTAGGGTTTGGTTTAGGGTTCGTTACTCATAATTATGCATAATTTTCAGTTATTACTATAGTAAGTACATGTAACGTGTTACTACGTCACCTTAAAATAGTGTAACAAATGTTCATTTTTGATATCAATAATTCGATTGTCACTAGTGACAATGTTAATTTCTGATGTCATTACTGTGTTTGTTACTAGTAAGATAGACATTTTAGATCTGAAATTATTCTTATAATTATTGATCAGAAATACATTTAGAGATATCAAGAATTAACATTTCAACTAGTAACAATGGCAATTATTTTCAATAAAATGTTAATTCTTTATATCAACAATGATGTCAACACTCGCAGATATATGAATTCTTGATATCGCTAATTTAATTTCAGCTAGTAAAACTTTAATTCTTGATATCTGTAATTGTATTTTCACAAGTTAAATGTCACCATTGGCTGCCATTCAAATTCAATTGTTGATATCAACAATAGATTTCTTACTTGGTGAAATTCCAATTTCACATCAAAAATACAATTCTTTCTAAAAATCATAATTTTTCATATCAATAATAATGTGGTTACTAGAGCAAATGTCTGTTCTTGATATCAACAAATTAATTGCTAAAATGTTACACTTTATTTTAAGGTGACGTAGTTACATTGTAATTACTCAAATAAGTACTGAGTAATATTAATTAACTACATGTATTACAGTTTGGTTTAGGGTTCATTACTCATAATTATGCATAATTTACTGTTATTACTATAGTACATGTAGTAACGTGTAACTACGTCACCTTAAAATAGTGTTACGAATGTTCATTTTTAATATCAATAATTCGATTGTCACTAGTGACAATGTTAATTTCTGATATCATTAATATGTTTGTTACTAGTAAGATAGACATTTTAGATATCTGAAATGACTCTACTAATTATTCATATCAGAAATACATAGATATCAAGAATTAACATTTCAACTAGTGACAATTGAATTCTAGATGTCAGGAAGTTATATTTAACTAGTAAAGTAATTACTGATATCAAAAAATATATTTCTACAATTTCTAATATATGTACTTGGAATTTCAATTAGTAAGAAATCAATGCTTGATATCAACAGTGAAAATAAAATTACAGATATCAAGAATTGTAGTTTTTACTATTTGAAATGTAATTCTTGATTCCAAAATTTCACAAAAAAATCTATTTCTGCGAGTGATCATGATATTGTTGCTATCAAGAATTAACACTTTTACTAGAGGAAATGTAATTCTTGATATCAAAAATTGCCATTGTTACTAGTAAAAACTTTATGATATCAATAATTATCATTTTAACTAGTGAAAATTGAATTGTTGATATCAAGAATTCATATCCTGGGAGTGATTAAAAGTCAAAACGGCTTGCCATATAGATATGTATCGCTATCATGAAATAAATTACTCTTTACTACACAAGATTGTGGTCATATCGGCCACTCCTAGTCGTGTTTTGATCGTTTTGCCATATAATGAAAGAATTTTCTTTTTTGGGTGAACTATCCCTTTAAATTGCACAGCATATGGATTCTGGCACTAAAAACACTGAAGAATCTTTAACAAGAGTTGAATTGTATCGGTAAGAATACCACTAACATCAAACATTGTGGTCTTTATCTTGGCTATAAAGTCTGGAGAAACACAGAGCTGCTAAACATCCGATGGAAACAAGGATCTGGGGAAGAATGGGGAGATAAAGAATAAGCCGAGACAAAACTGCAGTGAGAGAGAGAGTGTCTGGAGGGATGAAGCTCTGAACGGTTGATCTCACTCTCTGTTGTTTATTCACACTACACCGCTCTGCAATCCAAAACACACACCGCATTCACATAGTTAACCGGTTTATAAGCAGCCAAGTTTTGCACAGCAATCAATTGCACATATCTCCCCGCAGACCTTCCACCTGCGCTGACTAATAATGGTGCTCTGGATGAATTATTCAGCTGCTGGGGCGGTGCACGTTGTGTCCTACTTTGCATTTGCTTTGCTGACACCTGCTGGTACATCAATAACAGCCGCAATCAGGGCTCATGCCTCTCTAGGACACCATGGTAGTGCACTAAAAACTTTTAATGTTGCTCTCACAGTTTAAAGCGACTTTGCTCTGAATCATTGCCGGTTGACCGATTGTTTTTACTTGTTTAGCTGAAGTCATTTCGCCACTGTCTCATCTCGTTCACAGCTGAACCGTTTCTCCATGCCCTGAATCTTAACATTCGTCTCTGTGATGTATCCGTTGCGTCATGTTTGTGCTGCAAAAACAGAGTTTCCGGCTTACCCCGACTGCTCGATCGCTTCATTTAACTCTCTGTTTTCTAATCAGAAATATAATACCCAGGACAGGCACAAGTGCAAAGACTGTTCATATACCTAAACCATGTAAATGAACTATAAATCACAAGCCGCTTAGAGCAATCTACTTGTAAAATGGACCTCATTTATGGGACTTCTCTGACTAGTCAAATGACTTCCATTAAGAATCTGTACTTTTGAATACATTTTAGCCATTTAGCCAACCTCAAGCACATGCTTTCTTTTCAATACACCATCCTTTGAAGACAATGTGGATGCCAGAGGAGCTCTAAACCTGGAGAAAGCCAACTGTTAGGACTACCATTCATCTCACTGTCCATTCCACACCTTTAAGACTCCAGAAAAATGCAATGAAATATAAAAAATAAATAAAAACATGAACACAAATAAATAAAGTAAAAGGGGATCTATTATGCCCCTTTCCACAAGATGTAATATAAGTCTCTTGTATCTCCAGAATGTGTCTGTGAAGTATTAGCTCAAAATACCCCACAGATCATTTATTATAGCTTGTCAAATTTGCCCCTATTTGGGGGTGAGCAGAAACACACCGTTTGTGTGTGTCCCTTTAAATGCAAATGAGCTGCTGCTCCCAGCCCCCTTTCCAGGAGAGGGCGGAGCTTTAACAGCTCGTGCTTCGGTTGTTCAACAACAACAAAGCTGGAGATTCTCACTCAGCCAAAATGAGGATTGTCAGTAACGGTGTTCAGCCTTACATTGTTCAAACCGGAGTCGGCACTGATGGAGAGACTCAGGAAGAAGTTACAACTTTTAGAATGAAACCGGACGTTTCTGAATGGTTAGTGGATAAATTTATGTAGTTGCTGTGGAGTTGATTCAACTCATCGACTAGCATGTGCCGTCATGTTAATCTTTTGTGCAAATCCAGTGTTGAATTGACCCTCGTTTTTGCCGTAAAATGACGGCATGACAACAACACTCTACTACAACAACTCTTCCTCTTCTCTAAAGCAGCCCAACATGACCTCACCCCCTTTGTTGTGTGTTCTCAGGGGCGGGGTTTATGCAAATTTTGGTGTTTGTGATGTCACTAACCCGGGAAGAAGCTCGTTGTAGTCCCTACAAGCCATTTGTTGTAGTCCTTAAAAAGCGATTTCTGTAAAAGAAAATATCTCCCTTTGCATTAAACTTTGAGCGTCGTAAATTTGCAGATGTTGTTTATGCTCAAACAGCAACATTACACACTAACTAAAGATAAAAAATGAAATCATAATCAAGGACCCCTTTAAAACAAACAAACATACAAATAAATGCCAATACTAAAATCAGACCTTCCTGCTTACTAGTCTTTAGTAGCGATAATCTTTTCCTCCCTATAAGTATATCTGAGTGAAACGGCTTCTCAAACAAGAACAAATGTAGGGGAGGACTTGATTTTGTCAAAGGGGAATTGATTGGATGAATGCATTTTTTTTTTATTATTTACAGTAACTACCTCAATTGAAAAATAAAAATGGTACATTTTGATTTCATGGTGACTTTAAAACTCAATGAAATGAACATGCAACAGGATGAGGTCATGTTGTTTGCTGGACTGTGATGTAAAGTAAAAGCAATATGACAAACCCTTTAACAAATAAAAATAAATGTCTTCATAATTTGCTCCACCTCTGAACCAACATTCCTCATCAAATACAGTCACAAACCCCTCTACTTTAACCTTTCCTCATCTGTCCATGTTGAGTCCCGGTTCATCTCCTCTAGTCCTGGGAAAGAGGCGTGTATTTCCTCTACAGAATTAGCTCAAAAACAATTCCCCGCAGCGGGATCTAAATGGCTGTGTGCTGCGGGAAGCCTTTGATGAATTCTTCTCAGTTTTAGAGTATCACTGTACGAGATGACCCGGGGGAAAGCCCTGTTCACGGCGCTTGATGGGAAAACGCTACACCCCACTCACACGAGCCCTCCAGAGACGAGTGACACGGCTAACAAAACCCAGTGGGCTTATTCACAGATTAACACAATGTTTGGAGCGGCCGGGGCTTCTTACAGCTCAAATCCTGCTGTAAATAACTGTTTCCATTCAAAGTTGCGGATTTAACTTACTGTATGCGCAAAATTGGAATAAAAAAGCAGCGTTTCCATCCCATGTGTTCCAGAAAACAAAATGGTCACTTCCTGGGAAATTGGTACAACATATCTGTAATAAAAACTGCAATCGGGGAAGAAACTGTGGCTGTTTTCCTACATCATAAATGACTTGTGCCTCTGAGCGCGCAGACAAAACACAATAAATGCAGTCATGTTATGTTGCATTCGGATGCCTGGTGATTGGGAACACAATCATGTGAAACAATTCTGGGAGGAAATTAGCCTATACCAAATCATTCTGATGACAGACTTTGGCTGAAGCAGAATGATCAAACCAACATTTGAGATGCCGTGCAATGAAATTGGTCTGCTGGTTGGTCCAGTCATCCAATCACATGAGTATTTTGTTGCACATTGAGGGATTTTTTGATGTTTCCAGCTTAGTTTATGCACGTTTTCTTATTGGATAAAAAATTTGTTTTTTACACGCATTTTTAGAATTTATGCGCATCTTGGCATTTCCATTCATTGTTTTTTTTTTTCATGCGATATCCCAAAATTTGCATAAAAATAGGTGGTTGGAAACATAACTGATTACTGTTGCCTACTTAAAGGGTTAGATCACCCCTGAAAATGAAAATTCTGTCATTAATTACTCACCCTCATGTCGTTCCAAACCCGTAAGTGTAAACACTGGCCAGTGAACATAAACAGAAGCTCAACCGAAACCGCTTGACCTGCGAGAAAAAACCTCTTCCGGAAGCTCAAATATGCTGTGTGACACGAGAATGAATCTTATTGGTTCTTGCACGTCATGCGAACATTCTTGAGTTGGTTTATCACAACTGATGTGTGAGTTGATGAATGTTTATGTGAACAAAAGCCTAAATTCAATCTGTTCATCATATAAAGCGATCGTGTCTCTTTGGACAAAACCACTCAATTCTTATGGATCTCTTTATGAACTTTTGAAGCTTCAGTTGCAAAGGCAGTCAAGGGAAGGACAGAAAGCTCTCAGATTTAATAAAAAACATCTTCATTTGTGTTCCAAAGATGAACAAAAGTCTTACGGATTTGGAACGACATGAGGGTGAGTAATTAATAAGGAACAGTTCAGTATAAAAAAGGGTCACTACTTACCCTCATGCGGTTCCAATCACATATTTTCTTTATTTTCTCTGAAAAAAAAAAGTTTTAGCAGAATGTCCAAGCTTTTTGAGACTCACACCTTTAAAGGGTTAGTTCACCCCCCCAAAAAAGCTCACCCTCATGCCGTTCCACACCCGTAAGACCTTAGTTTATTTTCAGAACACAAATTAAGATATTTTTGTTGAAATCCGATGGCTCAGTGAGGCCTGCATAGGGAGCAATGACATTTCCTCTCTCAAGATCCATAAAGGTACTAAAAATATATTTAAATCAGTTCATATGAGTCCAGTTGTTCAATATTAATATTATAAAGTGACAAGAATATTTTTGGTGAGCCAAAGAAACAAAATAACGACTTATTTAGTGATGGCCGATTTCAAAACACTGCTTCAGGAAGCTTCGGAGCATTATGAATCAGCGTATCGAATCATGATTCAGATCGCGTGTCGAACCGCCCTAACTGCTGAAATCACGTGACTTTGGCGCTCCGAACAGCTGCTGATTCGACACACTGATTCATAAAGCTCCAAATCTTCCAGAAGCAGTGTTTTGAAATCGGCCATCACTATATAAGTCGTTATTTTGTTTTTTTGGCGCACCAAAAATATTCTCGTCACTTTATAATATTAATATTGAACCACTGTACTCACATGAACTTGCAGGCTATGCAGGCCTCACTGAGCCATCGGATTTCAACAAAAATATCTTAATTTGTGTTCTGAAGATTAACGAAGGTCTTACGGGTGTGGAACGGCATGAGGGTGAGTAATAAATGACAGAATTTTCATTTTTGGGTGAACTAACCCTTTAAGTAAATGCGGCTGACAGTCCCAAAAACTGACAGTGTGAACGTAACCTGTAAAGTTTTAGAAGTGACAACCCCATTTAAATACGGGAGTAAATCCCTTAAATTATCATTCCATGTGTGTACATGACTCACTCCCAAAATTGCGACATTTGACAGCAAGCTAACCATAGCAAAGTTCTGGCATCTCGCATGTTCAGTAATGGGAATTTTTAATAAAAGCAATGTTACAGCGACCAAAGACTTATGTTCTTCAATTTTACCTAAACCAACATTTTTCAGAAGCGTCATGTTTTGTTTCTGTTTGTTAGGCTGCTTCGCAAAGCACTTGCTCTAATCGTTTTTGGGTTCGTTGTTTGGGTTTGATCCATAAAACGATCAAGTTTATAAAGCTATTAAAGTAGACAGGTTCGGGTCGTGATATTTTGGTCTTGTTTTCAATATAAAGCATTTGGATTTATCTCACTTTACTATGGGCTTGTTCTTGTTCTCTTGTTTTTCTAGCAAGATCTGCAGAAGAGAGAAACATCTCTGATGCATGTTTAAATACGTCATTAACAACTTGTTGTTCAGTTCAGTTCCGAACACTGCGTAGAATGCATATTCTATGACAAAGATCGTTTCCGTAACTCAGTATGTATTTTTAATAAAAATTAAATGGTGTAATTATAATTAGGTATTTTAATGCACAACTAGCATTCACAATTACTAGAAGAAAAAAACAAGCTGTATTGTAGAGTTAATAATGAGAGAAGAGCTCTCATTGGCTGAGGAAAAGGTGACAGACCATTCATTGGTCCTCTTCTCCAATCATATTGCGCTGCAGATCTTCAATGCTTTTGATTTAAACCCCGTTTATTCTCGGCGGTCTCTCAATGCCTCAGGACAGAAACAAAAATCACTTTCATCTAAACAACAACAAGGAGGCTTTGACTCCCAGCACGACTGCCTCCGTTAACAAGAACTGGCAGGTGCCATTTCAGGCCCCCCTGGTCGCCGTTATTTAAAACATTAATTGCTTTTTGGTTTTTAATGCGGTTTGCCATTTGAAATGTTAATTGCTTTTTCCTCTGAAAGGACTCGGTGACATTACACAAGGAGTCACTGGCTTGAGTGTCAGCTTTACTTCCATCAACAAAGGACAAACATTTGCACTCCTGTGCGTGACAGCTAAGACGATTTAATCTCCACAAGTCAGACTCAAATATTGTGCTAAATGGATCAGTGCTATCACTAACATTAAAATGATATATTTAAAGTAAGCAAACAACAGATGGCTTTAATCTGATTAAGGGCTTGTGGATGCCCCCTTCTGAGTGACATTTGATGGAGATTTTTTAAAACAATCATGCCAGCCAATGACAGCCAAAGTCAGGAGCTCATTTAGTATATATTTAGACTGTTTATTTAAACTTATAATTATTATTATCAATAGACGGATGTGGAAAAAAACTGAAAAATAATGTTGCAGCAGTGTCTCTGTGAAGTCTTACATTGTGATCAGAATTTCGGTCCATCCAAATGTAATATTGTAAGTACAGATTATTCCACATAAATAACTCCTGGATATTAAACCAAAATCAAGATTTGATTCCATAAAGCTCAGAATCTTTGGCAATTCAAATGATTATTCCATCAAATTGCAATAAAAATCCCAATACGCCTCGGGCGATTATTAAACTGCAAAAGGCTGCGATTTTGTTCAATAAATACGTACTGCTTCACCTTAAATGCATGGAGTGGCTCACTTATAAAGTGCATTAAGATTGAAGTTCACAGTCTTATAACTTTTTTGACAGCTAGAAATTACAAAAGAATAATTTAATATTTTGGGAATTTTAATTTAATGACCTGGTCCCTACGTGAAAACCCTTAGCATTGGCAAAACATGACTTCATTTGAAGACATTGGATTGCTGAGTAGTGTTTCTGCTCACCCTGTTGAACATGAGAACTGTTGTTTCAAAGAGATTTCATGCATTTTTGTTCTTTTAGCTTCAGTAAATAAACAGCAGGAATGTATAATTTTAAATGTTGTCATATCTCACAAAATAATCAAAATATGATTCAATCATTCAGCCCCTAAACCATCCCGTAAACTTTTGGCATCTGCTCAAAGATAAAAGGGAGCAACTCAGAAGTAAGTTACTATCAGTAAAATACTATTTAAATGGAGATGACTTCTACAAATTCACAGAAAGTGTTACGCAAAACCAGAAGTTCCTTCACTTTGCAAAGCAATCCCACTTTAGCTGAAGTAACACATTTTACTGAAGAATTCAAGTGCTTTATCAAATATACATTATAAATTCCTGTAATGGATGCTGCATATGTCCTGTGATGTGATGTGATAAAGAGGGAAGGTGGATTAAATAAAGAAACTGCATAAATCACAAGTGCGGTAGACAGCGAAGGCCCTATGTGGGTCTCTAATATGCAAATACATTATGCTGAGGAGATTTAATACAAACAGCACCATTTTGTCTGGAATTAATATTTCATGGGCCTCTAGGCAAAAGTGGATCTGGGACTACATACTGTAAAAACCACATAAATTGTGACAAAATTCTCAAGTTAACAACATGTTATGAGGAGTTTGGGCTCTAAACACAAACATCAACATGCTAAAGTCAAAGTGGTGACATCCAGGAAAACACATTTGAACTGCATTTAAAATGCATTTGCATTCTGCAAATCCACTGCAGAATGGATTTTAACATGGTAAAATGTGTTAAATGGCTGAAAGCAGCATGCATGCATATAACCCAATAAGAAACACCCACTTAAATTTGTAAAGTGATCAACAACAGCTTGCATTTTATGTAGGGGAGTAACGATACGCAAAACTGACGATGAATTGTGTCTCTGTCTTTAAATAAATTCAATTATAATTAAAAGTTTCTTAAGAATAATAATAAAAAAATATCTCTGCTAATGCTGTAAACTATTTAAGGGAACCTTTACTTTAATAATAAAGTTTCAGAGCTCAAACTATTAACCTAAATTCAGTTGCTATTTCTTTTTTAATATAATAATCAACACTCGAATAACAAATTGTATGCAAACTTGTAAACTGCACATTAGGCAGTTTTTGCATTCACTTCTAAATGTTTTTACTCCAATTCTTTGTTGAAATATAATCATTTACACAGTGGCTGTCATTTTCATGACATATTTTTTTAAACGTACATTAAATAATCAAGACATCACTAACTAGTTAAGTAAAATATAATAAATGTATAGACTAATAGTGTGCATATATTTAGCGAGAGTTTATTTCTCTGGCGAACTAACAAGCTAGCCTGAGGTACAGTAAATGCTACTGTTTTATTGACATCTTTCCGCTGTTGACACACATTGGGTGATTACACGAGATATTGTACTTTCAGTAAGTTGTACTGTATCTTTCAACATACCTTCAGATGTTCATTCATGTTTATTCGTTAAAGAGGAAGATCACGTTCACTCCCGCTCACTGAAATGAGGCGCCTGTACAGTGATCTGTTTCTCACGCCACATTGAAGAGCATCAAAACGGCATTTTTTGTTTGAATTTCATGATAAAATGGACAGAACACTTTGTTTCTTATCGAAAGTAACAAAACGCGGAGCTTATTGCGATTATTGGTGGTTAGGCTACAACGCTGTAGATCGAATGGGCCAGGGCTGGGCGGGGCATGTTCGGTACGCCATGAGAGTATCTCGGTTTTTCAGTTCGGTTTGAATATCGTTACACCGCTAATTTGATGTGATCAGTTGTGAACAGTGTAAAAGTTTCATTCAAGTCCCTTTTACCAAAAAAACACATCAATAATAGTATGTCAGAAATAATCTGTTCAAAACTGCATCCTTTTAATGCCTCTCTCACATCTGAGCATGTGTGCGGCAGACTGTCTCATCTGAACTCACCGCATGAGCTCAATCACGTCTCACGAGGAGGGCTGCCGAGTCATCATGGGCGTCCGGAGAGTGATGGGGGCCCGGGGTGGGCAGGCTGGCACCGACAGGCCTCTTCCAGCCTCATTAAATCCCCAGATGGACAAAGGATTGGTGCCACGACATCAGACCAGATCTCACAATCTCTTCATGTGGAGGTTTAGACAACAATATGAACTTAAAAAAAATAATATGATAACCAAATCTATTAGATAATCAGGGCGGGGAGGACAGGTTCAGTCATCAGTCTGTGTTGGAAAGAAAATTTGGCTTTGAATCATTTGACAGGTTGAGAAAAATTATTTATATCTGTGACATAAAATTGTGTGTAATATATGCACTGCCCGGCCAAAAAAAGTAACTGTTTAGATTCAAGAAGGCAAATGCTTAAAAGTCTATGACTGGATCATTATTGTTATGATTATTATGTTTCTAGCATGTTTTATGTTTGGCAACAGTTCTACTAACCTTAATTGATGGAGTGTGTAGCTTTTCATTTCTTAAACAACCAAACATTGATGCACCTCTTGATGGAAATAAATGTTGTGATGTTATTTCCATCAAGAGGTGCGTCAATTTTTGGTCAAGATCTTGTATTGGCAATGCAAGAGGTGAACACTCTGTAAAGTCTCCTCCAGCACATCCCAAAGACTTTCAGTGAATTTAAAGGGATAGTTCACCCAAAAATGAAAATTTGATGTTTATCTGCTTACCCCAAGCGCATCCAAGATGTAGGTGACTTTGTTTCTTCAGTAGAACACAAATGATGATTTTTAACTGCAACCGTTGCTGTCTGTGAGTGAATGGGAGTGAATGGGAACTCGTACAATAAGAGTCTAAAACACTTCCATAGACAAATCCAAATTAAACCCTGCGGCTCGTGACGACACACTGATGTCCTAAGACACGAAACGATTGGTTTGTGCGAGAAACCGAACAGTATTTATATAATTTTTTACCTCTAAAACACCACAATGTCCAACTGCATTCAGCACTCGCTTAGTGAGGTCTGATCGTGCTCTGACAACTACAGTGATGTCTAGCTCTCATTGAAGTATACGGGCGAGACATCACTGCTGTTGTCAGAGCGCGATCAGACCTCACTAAGCGAATGCTGAAAGCAGTTGGACATTGTGGTGTATTAGAGGTAAAAAATTATATAAATACTGTTCGGTTTCTCTCACAAACCGAACGTTTCGTGTCTTAGGACATCAATGTGTCGTCACGAGCCGCAGGGTTTAATTTGGATTTGTCTATGGAAGTGTTTTAGACTCTTATTGTACGAGTTCCCATCCACTGGCATTATTTGACTGACAGACGGCAACGGTTGCAATTAAAAATCATAATTTTTGTTCTACTGAAGAAACAAAGTCACCTACATCTTGGATGCACTGGGGGTAAGCAGATAAACATAAAATTAAAATTTTTGGGTGAACTATCCCTTTAAGCAACCAATTTCAGGTGTGAAAATGATTCTTCATGCTCCCTCCCAACCATTATTTCACAATTTTAGCCTGATGAATCTGGACATTGTCATCCTGGAATATGGCCATGATGTGTCTTCCTACATGGTTGTTTAAGAAATGAAAAGCTACACACTCCATCAATTAGGGTTAACTGTTGCCAAACATACGATACGAACACCCAACAGGTACAAATGGAACAATTTGATTGGTTGACGAAATTGACAGTCTAAAATTAGATGGCATTAGATAGGGGAGGGACTTAAGCCGTGTTTCCACCGCAGGAAGGTTCCACTGGATCTAGGGAACGTAGGGTTGGTACTTGGTGTGTTTCGACCGCAGGAACCAGGGTCTAAATGAAGTTCGGGGTAAAAAATTCCCCCCTCAGAAAGTCCCTGCTCGTGAGGTAGTACTTTTTCAAAGTTCAGGAACTTTTGGGGGTGGGACTTGGGTGCTGAACTTGCTGATTGGTTGAGTTCATGCAGTATTTTGATTGATTGACTTTAATTTTGGCAGCATTTTATTTCAACCACCATTTTTAAAAGTCTGTTGCGGTGCGTGCAGTAAGAGTTTTTTGCAATTCGAATCAACAATGGAGTTAAAAAATACGACCAATGGACCAACAACGAGGTTCAGGCTTTATTAAGCTTATATGCGGAGAACGAAATCCAGCGGGAACTGAAAGTCAAGCACAGTCCAACGTCACCGGACTAATCTTCACGGTACTTTAGACCGTGATGGAAACGCAGACAGCAACAGGTCTGGGGGGAAAAAAAGTTCCTGGGACAAATTGTTCCAGGTAGTTTCGGTGGAAACGCGGCTTTAGACTCACGTAAACATCAAGGAAGAAATACTGATTGGATAAACTTCATAAACAGACGTGTTGACGTATGCGAATGGAAAGAATCAGGAGTAAAACATGGTGATTAATAATATGAAATAATATGATTAAAAAAATATATAATGTAACTTAATATAAACTCATTTAAGATTGAAATGGTTTTTTTCAGTGTATTGTGTTAGTAAAATGTCTTTAAATTTTAGGATGGGGGTCTCTCACACAAGGATGATCATATTTGGAGGTCCGTGGCATCTAAAAGATTGAAAACCCTTGCATCTGCGGTCTGTCTGAGACTGAGACTATAGTGACAGTGAATATGACAGAGAATGACAAACCAAAAACTTGGTTTCAGAAATAAGACCTGCTGTTTCTTCATGCAGGCCCTGCAATCTATTTCCGAGCCATATTCTCTGTTACATTTCCATGAGTTTCAATTCAAGGCTGTTTTGTTGGATGTTCAGGACAAAGCAGACAAACAGTGAATTTGGCAGAACTCTCCTGTAATAAAGATAAAAACAGCCTTCAGGCTGAATCGTCTCTTTACATTCTATCTCAAGGCGACAGACACAGAAAATGCATCAGCTCCACACAACATGAAGGCAGGACGTGTTTGAAAAGCCTGTTCTCTGCACTTTCTTCGTCCTTGAGAGCAGATATCTTCATATCCTCAGTGATGATAATCAAAAGACCGGCATGCTTGTGTCAACTAGAAGCGCAGAGCTCGAAAAGCTCATAAACCTCCAGAAATTATATTTGGCCCTTTCTTTATCCGTAGGATCGCAGATGGCGGTGGCAGAATGCGGGTTTATGTGAATGAGAAAACGACATTGTGGTGAGCAGGGCGGGCGAGAGCCGTGAGGGAACGGCGCGAGGCCGGTGACGCGAGTGTTAATGATCGTCACCTGTGAGGCGCACCGGCCTCGAGTCCCTCACGGAGGAGCTCCGGAGGCATAAAAGGAGGAGCGACGACAGTGAACGGACGAGAGAGGACCAGGCCTGGACTTTATNCCCTCCTGAGGTCGTCGAAGACCAGGAGGTTCTGGACTGGCAGCTGCTGTGCCGCCACCTGGGACTCCCCCGAAAGCAGCGGGACCAACCTCATCGACCATTGGTCCCGCGGCCAGCCGCACGCCTCAGCGGTCTTTGTGAACAGGTCGATGAATGCTTCGGGGTCGTCCAGTTGTCCCATCTTATTCAGGTGCAGGTGGCTGGGCACAAACGGCTGCGCGGTGGACTCCGTCCGAACCTCCCGGTCGATCCAGCTCCGGAACCTCTCGCGGTCCTCCTGTTGGGTCTGTAGAATGGCTTGGAACCGACGCTCCTGGTCGGTTCTTAGATCCAGCAGGGCCTGATGCTGTTCCTGGTGTAGGACCGCGAGGGAGGCGATGACATCCGCAAATGGCGTGGAGGACGAGGCTTGCATGGCGGCGGCAGTCCGTCTTCCTTCCCGGGTTTCGGCACCAGTGTAATGCAGTTCGTAAGTACGGGAAGAAGGAGGCCGGAACCGGCGAACATTCAAACAAACTTTAATCTCAAAATAAACAACAGAACAAAACGAAAGTAATGCCGGCAGACCCTCGCGGACGTCTGCCGGCCACACAAACATAATAAAACATAAAATAAAGTCCAGGCCTGGTCCTCTCTCGTCCGTTCACTGTCGTCGCTCCTCCTTTTATGCCTCCGGAGCTCCTCCGTGAGGGACTCGAGGCCGGTGCGCCTCACAGGTGACGATCATTAACACTCGCGTCACCGGCCTCGCGCCGTTCCCTCACGGCTCTCGCCCGCCCTGCTCGCCACAGACATGAAACCAGATTAGAGTGTATTCATCAAGCTTAGAGAGAATGAAGGTGTGCTGTCGCTCATTTTGATTTATTGGCCGCCCTTGATGGAGATCTCTTTTCTGCTTTCTGCCCTTCAGATAGTTCATACATGCCTGGCCGACTATAATGAAGTTAAATATAGTTTGGCAGAGGAAGGGTTTATGGTCTGTCAATATGCTGAAATGACTTTTTGAGCATATAAATTTACAAAAATACTTTTCAGCAGTGCAAGTTGATCATGTTTGAAAGTGACCCGTCTCACAAGAACTTAGAAATTAAAGTTCAACAAAGTCTGAATGTTGACTTGACAGTTTAAAAGAAAGTTTAAAAAGTTTGAAAGTTCTTTGAAGATTGAAAGTTGTGTAGGCCTTGATGTGTTGCTAATTACACTGTAAAAAATGTGAGGAAAAAGCTGAGAAAACTCAGAAAACTTCAACTTCAGGATTTTTCTGATATATGATTTTTAATACAGTATATGATTTGATATGTATATAAAACATTGTTAATGGACAAGTCATTAGTATATTAACATGATGGAATATAAAAATGAATGAATGAATGAATGAATGAATGAATGAGGCATTTATATAGCGCTTTCCTATGTACTACTGTACACCCAAAGCGCTTTACAATCATATAAGGGGTCTCTCCTCAAAAACAAAATTGGCTATGGAAAACAAAGTATCCTTTAAAAATGCTCTCACTAAGCATTTTCCTCAGGCAGGGATTTCTCATGCTGGTAGTTTGTATAAGCATTCAAACACAATAATCCATGAATCAATCTTTTTCACCAATTGCAATCTGGAGAATCAGTATGCGTGGTTTGCAAGCTGCTCAATTTGGAGGTTTTTACAAAATAATGAGCCTCATGCTTCATTTTTAAGCCGACGCACACAAAAAACTAACGTTTCATTATTTTAAAAGGCTGAACGATCATAATTCTTTATCATGGAGCTCGACTCAGACTGTTCTTGCGCAAAGCTGATGCATCAGCGGTTTTGTGAGAATGCTAAATGATGCCCGGAATGTCACATGACAGGATGTATTTACTACAGGCTGAAGGGTCTGTTCTAATGGTGCCCTCTGTCTGTGTCTTCAGTGATTTACGTTCCAGATTCAATAAGTCTTATTGACAGCAGTGGTGAAACTACTATTCTAGGTGAGTGAACGTCTAATTATGTGTTACCAAACTTTATTTTATATGATGTTTGTTTCATGCAAATATGCAAAAAAAAATAAAAAATAAAAAAAATAAATAAATAAAATAAAATATATATATATATGTACACAGTGCCGCTTGAAAGTTTGCGAAACCCTTGCAGAATCTGTGAAAATGTGAAAAATTAAAAACACAATAAGAGAGATCATACAAAATGCATGTTATTTTTTATTTAGTACAGTCCTGATTAAGATATTTTACATAAAAGATGTTTACACATAATTCACAAGACAAAAAAATTGCTGAATTTATTAAAATGACCCCGTTCAAAAGTTTGTGAGCTATTCACTCTTATTACTGTGTGTGGTTGTCTGGATGACGACTGTTTTTTTGTTTTGTGATGGTTGTTCATGAGTCCCTTGTTTGTTCTGAGCAGTTAAACTGAACTCTGTTCTTCAGAAAAATCCTTTGGGTCCAGCAGATTCTGCAGTTTCCAAGCATTTTTTGCATATTTGAACCCTTTCCAGCAGTGACTGTATGATTCTGAGATCCGTCTTTTCACACTGAGGACAACTGAGGGACTCAAACTCAACTATTAAAAAAGGTTCACACATTCACTGATGCTCCAGAAGGAATCAGGACAGTACTAAATAAAAAATAACATGCATTTTGTATGATCTCTCTTATTTTGTTACAATTTTTCACATTCAAGGGGTTCACAAACTTTCAAGCAGCACTGTATATATATATATATATATAATATATGACTTTCTTAATGTCATCAGCTGCTTTGTAAATCTGTCTTGAAACATTCGTTGTTACCAAATGTTCCTGTATGTGGAGTTTGGTCCATGAAAATAGCAGATAGTTTGTAATAAGAATTTAGGGATAAAACGCACTTAAAAATAATGTCACAGTGCAAAAAATGTAAATGGTCCATAGATCTCTTTTTTAAAAGTGGACCTATTATGCCACTTTTCACAAGATGTAATATAAGTCTCTGGTGTCCCTACTGTGAAGTTTCAGCTCAAAATACCCCACAGATCATTTATTATAGCTTGTCAAATTTGCTTCTATTTGGGTGTGAGCAAAAACATGCCATTTTTGTGTAAGTCCCTTTAAATGCAAATGAGCTGCTGCTCCCGGCCCCTTTTCCAGAAGAGGGCGGAGATTTAACAGCTCGCACTTCGGTTGTTCAACAACAACAAAGCTGGAGAATCTCACGCAGCCAAAATGAGGATTGTCAGTAATGGTGTTCAGCCTTACATTGTTCAAACCGGAGTCGACACTGATGGAGAGACTCAGGAAGAAGTTACAACTTTTAGAATGCATCTGGACGTTTCTGAATCGTTAGTTGACAAATTTATGTAGTTGCTGTGGAGTTGATTCAACTCATCTACTAGCATGTGCCGTCATGTTAATCTCTTGTGCAAAACCCAAATGGACGACCACTATACATAGCGTACCTGTTTGTCAAACAGAGCCAAACACACCAGGCTAACGTTTATGATCAAATGCTGTGAATGGTCTAATTTTTTTTCCCAAAATATCGCTCGAACAGAAACGCTCCTTTTTTAGCAGTCGAGCTTACCAGGGTCAACGGGCAGGCTATTCAAGCTAACGAGACTCTAAATAGTGTTCAGTGCTCGTCTGTGCAGCCAACGACAGAACAGTTAGCGTGGTTTGCTCCAACTTTTGCCATGGCGTTAGAACTGGTACACCATTTTCACTTGCAAAAACAAAATGGTGGCGCCGTGGGTGGAAACATGCAAATTAAGGGCCGGTAATATTATAATAAGATTCACTTCCTATGTCACAAGGGGAGCGAAATCTGAGCAGCTCGTTTTTTCACATGCTTGCAGAGAAAGGCTTGCTGAAACAAAGTCACGTTTCACGTTTTCTGGGTTGGTAGATGCACCGGAGGCCCGATTGTAGCACTTAAACACGGAAAAAGTCAGATTTTCATGATATGTCCCCATTAATGCAAAATAAAAATATATATTTGGGATGATATATGACTTGAACATGTTCCTCATCCACGTCTTAGAGCCATCAGCTGTCTTCGAGACATTCCTTGAGTCAGAACCATGTTTATGTCATGACGTGAAGCATGTCATTATGTAGAATTGATAGCCTGCTCAGACTCTTCTAAAGGTGAGATCTCATCATCTGTCTCATCACTATTACCGACACTCATTATCATTGCATTTACACCAGTGATCACAGAAACGCTGCTCATCAGACGGGAGTGAGGAGAGCGATTGATATATGAAAGAAATGTCTCATTATGTCCAATTTCATCCTGCATCACTCACAGCAGTTGTTCATTTCAATGCTACGATTCCTTCCTATTAACACTCAGCGAAAGATCATTGTTCCTCCACCTATGGTAACAACCTGTAACCTGTAATTTGGTTTTCTGGATAAGCCTCGATAAGATCAACCGCCCTGGAAAACAAAACAAAACAAATATTAAGCAACAAGCAATCAGGTAAATTAAATCATGACACGTTCTGCAGCAGATGTTACCAATCCATCTGCTGTGATGAGATGAAGCACTAATTATGTGCTGTAAGAGAGATTTTTGAATACCTGAATAAATTATTCCTACCTGATGGACATCTCTCTATTGTTGAGCCATTCAGATTGAGCAGAAACACACAATCATTGTGTA
>RJVU01051648.1:5660613-5673610 GCA_003731715.1 Anabarilius grahami
TATAATAATATAAAAAATGCTTTGTATTAAAAAAAAAAAAAATTCTAAATAAATTTAAACAAATTAAACTAAAAAAAACGTAGAAAACAGACAAACATCACCAGTACAATGAGTTTCAACTACGGTTGGCTGGTTCTCCAGAAACCCCACATAGCTCCATGTGGAGCCAAACGTCAGGCTCCTGGATCAGTCAAGTGAACAAAACCATTAAGAGCCAAAGCATTTGGAGGGGCTCTTGAGCACTTGACTGAAACACATGAGAAAAGAGGAAACACCGCAGACGCTTTCCTTTCAGTGCTGCCAGTTTTCTCCAGATTGTTCTGTTCTCTCATTACAGTCCTGAAGCCCGCGGGCACAAAACCCACATCAGGTGCTGCTGGAGGAACAAGTCTGTTTGTTAGTGTCTCACTTCATTGTATGGCTCAAACTGATCTGTCCAGTCCAGATGGAGAAGAGAGTTTTCAGTTGTTCAACCAGTGGGTTACAAGCCTGTCGGGATACAAACAATACAAAACGCAAATAATAAAATGCAACTCATCATTTAAAGGTGCAATATGCAATATTTTCTGTCCGCTAGAGGTCGCTAGAGGCCTATTCAAAACAAAAGCGTAGCTCGATGATGCCAAGTTTGAGCGCGGAATTTTGGGACATGTGGTCTTCACCTCAATGGCCGGTGGAAAAGAATTGGGATAGGACTCAGGAAGAAATCATGTTCGTGGATGCTATTATTTACGTTACTGTAGTGTGAAGCAGAGCAGGACCGAGTGTTGTGGGAGCTGAACGAGGAGCTGGAGCGATTGCGCAACACACGCCTCACGAGCAGCAGAACTTTTATTATGACACAGTCGCCGGCGCCGCTTCCGCTATTCCTGTCATGAGTATGAGGTAACACAGCTCTGTTTATCATATTAGATACATTTGAGTGTGTTGAAAATGATGTTATAACGTTACTCTGTGCGTTCGCTCGGCGGCTGCTGTGAGACACTGTTACACTGTTACACAAATTAATTGGCATGCAATTAATTTTAAAACGTATTGTATGATGGAGAAAATGCTGTATTACTGTTACTAAAAATAAAGCTGCATCTGATTATGCTATGTTAGCTACTTCACAAAATAGTGTTTTTCTCTGAGGCATGGTAAAGCATGGTACTCGCAAAAAAATCAAGAAAATTAGATTTAAACAATAAGACTAAACGTGTTGAGTTATATAACGATTATTAGTTTTCTGTCTATAAATATATCAAACAGTTGTTCCCTTGTCTATTAAAACGTGTAATATATTAAAGCGTCTTTAGTGTTTCCATGGTTTCTACAAAATAAAACCGGAAACCGAGGGTAACGCGGGTATTGACAGGCGACTCCTCACACGTCCCGGAGCCTTGGATAAAATCGCAATTTTCTCACGATTTACAAATAGTTGGAAACATTTGGGATATTGTAAGTACTCAAGTGAACAAAATATATAACACTGGCCTAGTGGTTTTTGGATATTTTACTGCAAAATTCTTACATATTGCACCTTTAATCATGTATAAGACAACATACAGGTGAATGTGATTTCACCAAGTACAACATATTCTAATGTCTATGTTGGTCCTGGAACAACATTCTAATCAACCAATCAGATTTGAGGGACAAGTTTACAGTTTATGCCAAGTTTAGGCTTCCAACCAGGGTTAGGTGCTTCTACATCGGTGTTATTCACTGAACATTTCCTTCTGATTTTAGGGATAAGTTATGGGTAGGGTTAGGTTTAATTTTCAGACAGAAATGTGGTGGATCAACAAAATATGTTGATCCAGAAACATGTCTGACTTGGCAAAATCACAGTGACAGAACACTAAATAGACTTTAAAAGCCTTTAAAAAACGTTTGCACTCAGTCCATTTAACACATTATATGCTTGAACAAAAAATGTATGGAAGCTTGTTTCCGCCACAGAATAATTGCAACCTTTTATCTAAAAAAGACTTGACTTTTTTCTCAAATTGCGAGTTTATATCAAGAGGAAAATTTTATATTTTAAATTAGATTTTATTTTAAAAATTTTCTGTAAGTTTTAGTAATTTGTTTTGTCGTGTTTATTAGTTTTTTTTTTAAATATGTAGTTTTTATTAAGTTTGTAGTTTTAGTTATTTTAGTGCTTTAACAAACTAAATGAAAATGAGAAATGTTAGCAATGAGCTGATTTAAAAAGGTTTTTTTTTAACAGTGTTAATTTTATTTCAGTTCTATTTCAACTAATAAAAAAATGTAACAGACAAACTGTTATGGTTAAAATTAAATTCTTTTTTATGCATGTTTCGAAAACGTAATCTTAATTCCATTTAGCAGCACAGAAATGACACATTTGGGCCTCAATGAAACACAAGCAGAATAAACATCTGTAAATTGCCTGTAAAATCACTCTTACAGCCCATCTCTTTCTGCCGTCTGTTCCTGCATCTTGTTTGCATGCAGATTTGATCAGTTCTGAGCGCATATGAAGCAGCGGTGACCCGGCAGACACTGGAAAACTGCAGTCTGTGCATCTCAGGACCGTCAGTGCTCTCATTTGCATCTGAGCTTTCTGTCGATACGTGACACTCGGCGCTGGAGCAAATTCCTCCTGACGCCCTGCAGTGCTGCGGTACACGTGTACGACAGGTTGCATCAGTTACAAGGAAGTGATGAAATGAATGGAAACGGTTTAGCATTCAAAGAAGCAGCAAGTTATCTTGAGGAAACAAAACAGAAAAATAACAGTAGTCTGATCGATATCAAAGATCCATCCTAACAATGTCAGCTAAATAGTTACAATAAATGATTTCCACCGATTCTTGAGCACTGGAACAAAACAGTGAAAAAGAGAAAGTTCATGATTTCAATTTATTTATGTTATGTAACCTCCTGCTTCCTCCATTTGTCACAGCTGCGGCTGCAGAGCAAGTACGCGATTTGCTACTGCCAATACATACACAGACACACTGCTGAGAACAAGTAAGACCTGCGGCTGCTGTTCAATATAGCATACATGAATTATCTGCAGCAGATCTATACAGGTGGAGCTGGGGAAGGTGGAGGGTTTCTGAAAACGAGCCGCAACTGCTACAGCAAATGCGGCCCAAGTATTTGAAGGTTGAGCAGCGAGCTCATTGGCTACTGATACAGCAGGAACCAATCAGCTGTGCCCTATAGAGAATGATGTGATTGCACGCATATTGAGTTAAGGACCTATCAGCCTGAGCCATCTGGCTGATAGGTTATAACAGGGCTGAGTTTCATGACAGAACTTTGTATATAACACGGGGGTCTAAGAAAATGTGATTAATAGCCAAATAAACTGTAATAAACTGCATCAAATTGCAAAGGATGAATGTATTGTTGCAACTCATAATCCTCACAATATAATAAAAGCTAATGTTGTTCTGTCCAGTTAAAAAAAAAGAAAAAAAAGAAAAGGGTATTGGAAAGGTTCCATGGATGTTAAAGGGGTGGTTGATTATGATTTCACTTTTTTAACTTTAGTTAGTGTGTAATGTTGCTGTTTGAGCATAAACATCATCTGCAAAGTTACGATGATCAAAGTTCAATGCAAATGGAGATATTTTATTTTACAGAAATCGTTTTTTAAGGACTACAACAAACGGCTGGTAGGGACTACAACGAGCTGGTGACATCACTAACCCTAAAATTTACATAAACCCCGCCCCCGAGAACACACAACAAAGGGGGTGAGGCCATGTTGGGCTGCTTTAGAGAAGATGAAGAGTTGTTGTAGTAGAGTGTTGTTCAATTTACGCCGGACTGCTTCACAAATGAGGGTCAGTTCAACTCTGGATTTGCACAAAAGATTAACATGACGGCACATGCTAGTGGATGAGTTGAATCAACTCCACAGCATCTACATAAATGTATCCACTAACCATTCAGAAACGTCCAGATTCATTCTAAAAGTTGTAACTTCTTCCTGAGTCTCTCCATCAGTGTCGACTCCGGTTTGAACAATGTACTGACAATCCTCATTTTGGCTGCGTGAGATTCTCCTGCTTTGTTGATATTGAGCAACCGAAGTGCCAGCTGTTAAAGCTCCGCCCTCTTCTGGAAAGGGGGCCGGAAGCAGCAGCTCATTTGCATTTAAAGCGACACACACGAACGGCGTGTTTTTGCTCACACCCAAATAGGGGCAAATTTGACAAGATAATAAATGATCTGTCGGATATTTTGAGCTGAAACTTCACAGACACATTCTGGGGACACCAGAGACTTATATTACATCTTGTGAAAAGGGGCATAATATGTCCCCTTTAAGGTGACATCACAATCAAGTTGCATTGTGGTCTATGGATATGCCTGAAGTGTACATATTGATTAGACTCGCTCCCTCGCTCAAAATCAAGGGGTCGAGGGTCTGTCCAAATAAACTTCCCTCACCTATTTGACAAAGTTGAATGCACTTCAAAATGGTGGCAGGGATTCCCCTGAGGGGAAGTACTTAGGGGAAATTCACAAGTGTATGTCTAAAAGTGGAGTCAAACACAGCCCCTATCAAGGGCTTCTGAAGGATCATGTGACACTGAAGACTGGAGTAATGATGCTGAAAATTCATCTTTGGTCACAGGAATAAATTACAGCTTAAAATATATTCAAATAGAAAACCGTTATTTTGAATTGTAATAATATTTCACAATATTACTGTTTTTACTGTATTTTTGATCAAATAAATGCAGCCTTGGTGAGCATAAGGGACTTCTTTCAAAAACATTTTTAAAAAATCTGACCGAACCCAAACTTTTGAACGGTACCTTCGCAGTGTATCATTAATATGACGGCCAGAATTGTTCCTGTTGCTCAAATATTGGTACTCAAATATATGTGTATCATTCACATAATTTATGAAAACCTCAAACATAAGGGCTCAAAAAAGGGAATTTCTAAAATAAGCTATGATCTAAGTATGTCTGTAGAGAAAATATATCATAGAGAATAATCAAAGTGCACCATGAGAAAAGATGTCTGGAGAAACACGAAAGCACAAAACAAACACATTATGATTAAAACATGTTTCTCAACATTAAATGCACACAAGTTCCTTCTTTAAAGGGATTGAAGGAATTATTCACCCTGTAATAATGTATGATGTTATTTTTTTCGTTGTGTAACATAAAAGGAGAAATTTTGAAGTATCTTCAATTATAGTTTCTACTAACCATGACTGTCTGGCTCCAAACACACCAGATCATAAAAGAGTTGTGCTATAGATGAGGGTGCTACAACTTTTTATTTTAGCTGAACAATCCCCTTACACAAAGTACGAGAGCTGTTCTAAAAATGGGAAAAATTCTTTTTCGTGACCTATTTTTTTCAACTAGCAACCCTGAGAGAAAATTGAGAGGCGATGCTCAACAATCCATGAAACCGAACAGACACAATGTGAGAAGAAAGAGTGGAATAAGAAGCCACAGAGCATGACGGCTCAGGGACAAACGCAGGAGGAGACGGGAACAGTCCTGCATTATTCAGCTCGTATTCCTGTTTCCCTGGTCACTGCCAGTGACAACTGCAACCGAAGGAGGAGTGTGTGTGTGCGTGTGGCACACTGAACAACTGCACACCAGCTTCACTTAGAGCATTTTATCATGCATTGCATAATGCATTCAAAATTAAGTTATATAATGCATCTCAAAGATGTTTTTATTCTTAATGCAATACAATGCATTCAGTCTGCCCTATAACATACATTCAAATCAGTTATATAATGCATTAAAGGATCAGGTCACTAAAGAATGAAAGACTGACAGATTCATGTGTCATATCGAGTAATCATCTAGAAATAGTGGCGAAACTGACTTTTTCTTGCTAGTATTGTTCCATATGTCTGTCTATTTTGTTATTAACCGTGAGTGACTTGCACAAACTTCAAAGTGTGAAAATGAATGTTTGTGTCACAGACTGATATCCAGAAGAGCGCCGAAAGAAATGCTTTAACATACATTTATCTCTCCTTCTGCAGCTAAAATACTAAAAAACAAAACACTTTTTTATATTTACTTATTATTTTTCATGCATTGGTTTGAGCCGCTGTATTATGCCGTTATGATGAAATGTTATGAATCAGGTTCACAGAAAGAGTTTGTAAGTAATTGCACTATAAAAAAGAATTGTTGGTTTAACTTAAAAAAAAGTAAGTTACCTGGTTGCCTTAAAATTTTGAGTTCATTGAAATTAAAAATTTGAGTTAAAGGATTAGTTCACTTTCAAATAAACTTTTCCTGATAATTTACTCACCCCCATGTCATCCAAGATGTTCATGTCCTTCTTTCTTCAGTCGAAAAGAAATGAAAGTTTTTGATGAAAACATTTCAGGATTATTCTCCTTATAGTGGACTTCAATGGCCTCCAAACTGTTGATGGTCCAAATTACAGTTTCAGTGCAGCTTCAAAGAGCTTTTAATGATACCAGATGAGGAATAAGGGTCTTATCTAGAGAAACAATCGGTTATTTTCGGAAAAAAAAATTTAATGTATATGCTTTTTATAAACAAATGACCGCCTTCAAAGTGGTTCTGCCAAAACCGCACTTTTGTATTCTTCAAAAAGCTTACGCTGAATGTCCTACGCCTTCCCTATTCAACTTACAGAACGAACGCAGCAGCAGTTCCATTTTTTCCGTAAGTTGAATAGGGAAGGCCATTTGGAGGCCATTGAAGTCCACTATAAGGAGAATAATCCTGGGAGGTTTTCATCAAAAACCTTAATTTCTTTTCGACTGAAGAAAGAAAGACAAACATCTTGGATGACATGGGGGTGAGTAAATTATCAGGAAAATTTGATTTGAAAGTGAACTAATCCTTTAATACAACTAAGGCAATTGGTTTAATCAACAGAAATGCAAAATATTATGTTATCTGAACCACATTAAGTTGATTTGACAAAACAATTTGATAAATCATGAAAACATTTTTTTTTTTGTAATTTTTCCAAGTTAAAAAAGATTATTTTCAAGAAAATACTATTTCAGGCTTTCTACTTCAAAATTTCACATTTAATTCACATTCAATTGTTTCTACATATTTTTTTTTTGTTAGTCTCAGGGGTTTCTGTTTAAAATCTCACATCACACTGTGGATCAGATGTTCAGAACGCATCTCGGTGTCAATAAATGCCCTTTTAGGACCGAGGAAGAATAATTTAGTAAACGTATTAGGTATAATTGATCCAGACTCTACGTGAGGCCTTTCACATAATTGTGATGAACAAACTAGGAAACATAATTGATTAACCCCATGTGGAAATCAGAATTGATATTCACAAATGTGCAATTAATTTAACTGATATCAGCAGAGAGAGCTGAAGGAAATCTAATGACTTTACGCAGCAATAAATTTAGAGAACTTTATGAAAGGTAGCATAACAAAATCCCACCATTCATTTTGCTGTGTTAATTACTGGAAACACTCTTATCCTGCCGACGGACCGCATCAGTTACAGGTGTAATCAACCTCCCGTCAGCAGATTTCAGTGCTCTTTACTTGGGTCACACAGCGTTCATTAACACTGACATTTATTATATTTTAAATAAAACAAAACTTCATTTAATGCTGTTTTTTTATGACTTTAAAGTTCAAAATCAACCTTTTTACTTTCTTAATTTATGTTCTTCATCTTATTATGAACGATTCATCACTGCAAGCCATTCCATGGAATAATAATTCTTATAATAATACAAATAATAATAATGTCTTAATAACAAAATATAACTTTCAACTTTCCAGATGTCACCTTTTTCATTTAAAATTCATTTAATTAAATCACTTAATTATCCTTTTTTTATGTAAGAGTAGGTTTTACAACGAGGCAAATGTGAATACGCTCGTGTTACTGTGGCGGTAACAAACTTCGGTACTCAACGTGGCTATCGAATGTCTGAGATTGAACTGCATGCAGATTCCCTTCAAACTGCTGATGCACCATGACACAAATTGACCTGAAAAAGAAAAAAATGCATAGAAAGAGAGCACTTACAGATCCCTTACTGACAAAACTGTGAATGCAATATCATTTGAAATGCAATGACTAACAGACTTGACCTTGCATAGCTGTCTTGGGCCCGCTGTATTGAGCTGTTGGGTCGATCTGCAAGGCAACGCTGATGATGCTTCAGTCAGTCTGAAACTGATGTGAAGCTGCAGGTCCAGAGAGTCTCATAAAAGCTCATTCTTAAAGATGAAGTTAGCAATTTTTAATGGTGCACATTAAAATTTATGTTGAGGTTAAAGTACGTTCTTATAGCCCAGATTAGTATGGTATAAAAGTGTGACATCTTCAAAACATTGATCTGTTTGTTTGAGAATCACAAACGTGCAACATCAATGATGTGAATTTGGGGCGGGACTATCTGTTTGTCCGACCAATGACAGGATGTTTAGGGAAACAGTTATTTTTGATGCAGAAATTGTAGTGATGAAGCAACCGAAAGTCATTCATTTAAATTGAGAGCTAGTGATGAGTAATATCAATAATGTGTCGTAATGTGATGTGGGCATGAACTAAAGTTGACAAAATTAGTTTAATGCAAATGAGCAGCGACCAATAACTAATAGATGTGATTGTTTATCTGGATATCTAATGCAAGGGACACCAAAGTGCACACTTTTCATGCCAAAACCTATGAATCGTGTGCAGTATTTTGAGGATGTAAGTGGAACCTGATAAATAACATGTTTTCAAAGCTAGTGTGAGCTGGTGATGGAAATGCAGAGTATGAAAAAAGACACGTGAAGCATTTGTGCCCTCATTTTAAATGTATAAATCGCACAGACCTTTTACCAGTATTTGAAAATATTCAACAATGAGAGACAGAAGACATTAAACTCAACAATGATCAGCACTACCGTAATGAACAGTGCAAATAACTGTAATCAAAACTTGTACAGAAACACCTGAGGAAAATGAAAAGAACGAGTCTTTCATAAATGTCCATAAAAATTAGAAAAGAGAGAGAAAATAGGAACAATTAATGACGTGAATCACGCACATTCATCATGTAAAGACTCATTCCACCATTATTGTGTCGGATGGCGTTGCTTCGGGAACAAAAACCCCGGGGAAAAAAAAAACTTCACATTCACCATCGATGCTTTGAGACAACTGTGGCCGATAGGGCTGGGCTATAGTGCTAAAATCACACGCAATTTCACATCTTTTTTGTGGGGGAAAATCTGCAGGACTGATTTAATCAAGATGTGTTAAACTGATGTTATTCACATCTGAATCATTTTCATTTATACGCACCAATGTAACAGTACATTTACCTACAAATATTTCTACTAAAACAATATAAAAAAGCACCAAAATGGACTTTCAAGAACATTTTTGAGTGATGATGCAATGAATCTTTGTTTTAGAGTTTTGAATCTATTCATTGAAATGGAACTGAATTTGAACTGATTCATAGAAATGAATCAAAAGAAGAACCATGAAACTTGTCCAATGACACAATCTTTAAAAAGCGCATTAAAATAATCGCATTTTTGAGTGATGATGCAAATGCATCTTTGTTTTTGAGTTTTGAATCAATCTATTGAAACGAACAGTTTGAAGTGAGTCATGGAAATGAATCAAACTTAAACACTGAAGAATTATGAAACTAGTCCAACGACAATCTTTATAAAGCACATTAAAATAATCGCATGATTCACAATCTCCAGCACTTTTGAGTGATGATGCAAAGGCATCTTTGTTTTTGAGTTTTGAATCAATTTTGAAGTGATTCATGGAAATGAATCAAACTTCAATGCGGTTGTTGATACAGAAGAATTACGAAACGAGTCTGACGACACAATCTTAAGGAAACTTAATGGACAAATTAAAAAGCACATTCAAATAATCGCATGATTCACAATCTTCAGGATTTTTGAGTGATGATGCAAATGCATAATCAGTTTTGAATCGATTCACTGAAATTTTGAAGTAAAGTGAGCAGTTTGAAGTGATTCATGGAAATGAATCAAACTTAAAAGCTGTTTTTGATACTGAAGAATTACGAAACTAGTCTGACGACACAATCTTAAGGAAACTTAACGGACAAATTAAAAAAGCGCATTAAAATAATTACGTTATTCACAATCTTCAGGGAAAATCATTGCAAAAATATAGTGAATATTCATTATATTTATCGCCCAGCCCTAGTGGCCATACGGTGTAAGTGCAAGTGTGTGTTTTTCCACTCTTGTGATGCTGGTCTTTGAAACATGGCATGTCGTGCACAACACCGAGGCTCATGACGCAAAAAAAATATGAGATCAAGAAGATGAGCACTAGAATCACATAAAACAATCCTGCCCTGCGAATGACATCATTCAACTTCCTGTTTAAACTAAAAGATTTTGTACAATACATTTTGCAAAGAAACCTTTGAAAATACCCCGGCCTTTGCTTTGCCTTGAATTAATAAACAAATAAAAATCATACCACAAACTTGGACTCAAAACTAGATAGAACAAAATATCACTGCTAGGGAGAGAAAATGAAATAAAAAAGACTGCAAACGCTTTGGCAGAAGAGGTGGGAAAGGAATACACAATGAAAGGATGAAAGCAAAGATAAATTACAGGTAAGACATGAAGAAAAGTGGTTTTCTCTTTCGCTCAGCATGGCCCATCATCATACTGCGCTTCTCCCACAGATTCGGGGCTGCAAGTTATTCGTTTTTTTCCTCACAGAGGAAAGAAGCAAAGAAAAAAGGTGCTCTTCTCATGAAAGTCACGTTTCACTGATTGTCCACGGAAAATTGCGCCGGCTTCTGCCCGCCGAGGAGAGCAGGAAGTCTCGGCTCAGAGATATACAATCACAGCGTGTGTATATATATATATATATATTTATATATAAAGAGATCCTTTACAGGAAAGGAACTGAGAATCCATGTCAGGACCGTGAGGTTGCGGCCCTGCGTTTGAATCCATGTTTCAGGTGAATACTACTCCAGGGACGTCTGTCCGTCGTCTTGCCTGGTGCCGTGCTCCTGCAGGCATCTTTTGCGTACGATGGGCAGCGGGTGAGCTTCCGTGTTAAACACCCAGTCCTCAAGCGGCAGCAGGTCGTCATCCGAGAACAGTAGGTACAGGTATCTGTGATCGAATAGGGACCGGGTTAACAAAACTCATTTGGTTATATTTACATAAAAATACAGCATGCCATTCTTCAAAGTGCCCCTATTATGCCTTTATGGATTTTGACTTTCATGTAGTGTGTTATATAGCTGTTTGTAGAGCCGCATGATTAATCTTTTAAAGGTCACAATCGCGATTCAAACACCCACACGATCTCATTGACCAGAGAGGGCGGTTGTCATGTGTAGGTATGAAACAGCTTCACAAACACTCTTTTTAATCATACAGTATTGTTATTTCTGTGTTGCAAATATTAAAATGATCACAGAAGTACTGGGATAAACGTTTATATTTCAGGTATAAACACTGATGTCTATGGTAGCGATCAAAATAGAGCAAATCATCTTTTGAAAATAACTTGCCGTTTCAAATAACGATTATATTGATTACATCATTACACCACTAGGTGGCGAAAAGTGACTGTTTTTGTCATTGTATTGTCAGTGTATTTGTCATTGAATCGTTCATTCAAGTGATTCGTTCAAAAAGGCTGATTCATTCAGCAATGAAACAATGAAACATATGGAAGCTTGTTTCCGCCACTACATAAAAAAAGTAATTGTGACATTTTATCTTACAATTCTGACTTTATTTCTCAGAATTGCGAGATTTAAACTCACAACTGCAAGTTATAATGTCAGAATTGCGTGATACAAAGTCAGAATTGCAAGATATAAACTTGCAATTCTGAAAAAAAGGTCAGTCTTTTTTCCCTCACAATTGCACATTATAACCACGCAATTGCGAGTTTCACAACTCTGACTTTATAACTCACAATTCTGACTTTATATCACGCAATTCTGAGAAAAAAAGTCAGACTATTTAGATACAGTGCTCAGCATAAATGAGTACACCCCCTTTGAAAAGTAACATTTTAAACAATATCTCAATGAACACAAAAACAATTTCCAAAATGTTGACAAGACTTATTTTTATATAACATCTGTTAATCTTATAACATGAAAGTAAGGTTAATAATATAACTTAGATTACACATTTTTCAGTTTTACTCAAATTAGGGTGATGCAAAAATGAGTACACCCCACAACAAAAACTACTACATCTAGCACTTTGTGTGGCCTCCATGATTTTTAATGACAGCAACAAGTCTTCTAGGCATGGAATGAACAAGTTGGTGACATTTTGCAACATCTATCTTTTTCCATTCTTCAAGAATGAGCTCTTTTAGAGACTGGATGCTGGATGGAGAGTGTTGCTCAACTTGTCTCCTCAGAATTCCCCATAGGTGTTCGATTGGGTTCAGATCAGGAGCCACTGAATCACTTTCACCCTGTTCTTCTTCAGAAATCCAACAGTGGCCTTAGATGTGTGGTTAGGATCATTGTCATGTTGGAAAAGTGCACGACGACCAAGGGCACGGAGTGATGGCAGCATCTTCTCTTTCAGTATAGAGCAGTACATCTGATGAATTCATGATGCCATCAATGAAATGCAGCTCCCCGACACCAGCAGCACTCATGCAGCCCCACATAAGGACATTGCCACCACCATGTTTCACTGTATTTTTCTTTGTTTTCCTCACCTTTGCGACGCCATACAGTTTTGAAGCCATCAGTTCCAAAAACATTTATCTTGGTCTCGTCACTCCAGAGTATAGAGTCCCAGTAGTCTTCATCTTTGTCAACATGGGCTCTGGCAAACTCTAGGCGGGCTTTTTTGTGCCTGGGCTTTAGGAGAGGCTTCTTTAGTGGACGGCACCCATGCATGCTGTATTGTGTCACGGGAAATAGTCACCCCAGTTTGACCTTCTACTTCTTTAGATAACTGCATTGAACTTGCATGGCGATTTTCTTCAACCCTTCTCATCAGAAGACGCTCCGTCG
>RJVU01051648.1:5673626-5691197 GCA_003731715.1 Anabarilius grahami
CACCACCATGTTTCACTGTAGGCACCATGCATTTTTCTTTGGATTCCTCACCTTTGCGACGCCATACAGTTTTGAAGCCATCAGTTCCAATAACATTTATCTTGGTCTCATCACTCCAGAGTAAAGAGTCCCAGTAGTCTTCATCTTTGTCAGCATGGGTCCTGGCAAACTCTAGGCGGGCTTTTTTGTGCCTGGGCTTTAGGAGAGGCTTCTTTCGTGGACGGCACCCATGCATGCCATTCCTCTGCAGTGTATGCCGAATCCACTGTGAGATGGTTGCAGTTCCATCTTTTTAAAATTTTTGTACCACTTTTGCTACAGTATTCTGATTGATAAGTAAAGCTTTGCTGATTTTCTTGTCGCCTTCACCTTTCTGGTGTAAACAAATTATTTTCTTTCTCAGGTCTTGTGACATTTCTCTTCCATGTGGTGCCATTGCTGACAGCATGAAATGGGAAGGGGTTTTAACACCCTTTTATAGTCAACTGTCTGCTGGACACCTGTGTAATGAATAATTAGACTTACCTGTGGTTGAATTCTTGTTAAATTAGACATTTGTAGTCTAAAATTTAGCTTTGCTCCAGAGTGGGGTGTACTCATTTTTGCATCACCCTAATTTGAGTAAAACTGAAAATTTAGTTCTCTAAGTTATATTATTAACTTACTTTCATGTTATAAGTTAAACAGATGTTATATAAAACTTAGTCTTGTCAACATTTTGGAAATTGTTTTTGTGTTCATTGAGATATTGTTTAAAAAGTTATTTTTCAAAGGGGGTGTACTCATTTACGCTGTATAAACTCGCAATTGCGAGAAAAAAGTCAGAATTGCAAGATAAAAAGTCACAATTACTTTTTTATTTTTTATTTCATGGCGGAAACAAGCTTCCTTAGAAACATCATTCACCCAAACATTTTGGGTGTTTTGTTTCTGACACGCACTGTAACTGTTTGACCAATCACAGCAGACTGGGCCATCTGACCAATCAGAGCAGAGCAGACTCTCAGAAAGGAAGGGTTTAGAGAGACTGAATCCTTGATCGATTCAGACACTGTGAGAGAAGAGCTGATACTGAAATGTATATTTTGAGAAAATTAAAGTGGTTTTTGTTCTTGGACTCATATAAACATTTTGTAAGAGACTCCAAAACAACATTAGGAATGTTTAAAATAGCATAATAGGGGACTTTAACACTGCTATACCAGTCTACTTGTATGCTTCTATGAATCAAAAAAGGACAGTTCACACTTCTGTTTTCCATACAACTAAAGTCAGTGTGGACGGATGCTTTCGAGCTCTTAACTCTGTAAAGCCTTACTGAAATATCATGTAATATCACGTGTTTCAACCGTGGAAAGACGTTAGCTTATGAACACATCACTTAACGTTACATTTAACTCAGAAAGGTTATGTTCATATTTCATTAGTTAGCTATAAAACACATTTCATATGAGCTTATTTACTGTTAATTATTTAGGAGAGTTTTTTCCCTTAAGAAAAACTGACAAGTAGGCCTACCTGAAATATTTACAAATAAATCATTAATGAATCAAATTGAGTAATAACATATACTGTGATATTTTCGGGGAGTTATCATACTGTCCATGTAGTTTAAGCATTTGTCAGTGTAAGAAAATTCAAACCGTACATAAAAGCTCGAGACATTACCACTAAATGATCATATCGGTGCGTCCCTAGTCTTTTTATTTCATCTTGCTTTGATTCTCCTGATTGTTCCTACTGAAGTTCTGCATGAACTGCGGTTAGCCATATGTAGTGCAAAATACTCTACTGTGATTCCACGATTCATTATTAAATCTATAGATAAGATGTCTGATTCAGAAAGGAATAGGAACAGGAACATGAGGGTGATAATGAACTTACTTGAGCGTCTCGGACAGGAAGAAGCTTTGTTGCATGTTGTCGTGACTGACAGTGGAGGCGTACACATCTCTGATTCCTGAGAAACCCGCGTCTACGCGACAATGCTTCTCTAACGCCTGTGAAGACAAACCATTTGAGCTCGATTATTTATTCATTTTAAAATGTATGAAACAGTGGTGACTACAGTTTCTATAGTTTCCTTTAAAACTATTTCCATCAACAGTGGAGAAGATTTACCGCTAAATTTGAGCACTGAATAAAAAAAGAGCTGATGTGGCAAATTAATGATCCATTAACCTCAAACAAAGGTGGACATCTAGACTATAATTAGGATTGTCTCTTGAGTTTGGTTTGGAGATGCATTTGACAAATCCATTTGCCTTCTCCTCCACCTCCTGCAGCCAGTAATTAACATGTCAGTCTGTTGGAGGGAGTGCAGCACTTTTAACACGAGCTATATTAATGTAACAGCCATAGCCAACCATTCATTTACCAAAGCTAATATGAATACGTGCCATGTGAGACCAGGAGATCCTCAACCTCTCGCTGATTAATCAAATATACTGCAGAAAGTTGAGTATGTATGTATGTGTGTATGTATCTATCTAATTATATATGTATTTATGAATCTATCGTTCTGTGCATGTATGCATCCATCCATCTATCCGTCCGTCCGTCTTTTAATAGTTCCATCCATCCATCCATCCATCCATCCGTCTTTTAATAGTTCCATCCATCCATCCATCCATCCATCCGTCTTTTAATAGTTCCATCCATCCATCCATCCAATGTCATTTATACAGATTAGTGAATCCAACCATCCATCCGTCTTTTAATAGTTCCATCCATCCATCCATCCATCCATCCAACTTTTAATAGTTCCATCCATCCATCCATCCATCCATCCATCCGTCTTTTAATCGTTCTATCCATCCATCCATCCATCCATCCATCTTTTAATAGTTCCATCCATCCATCATCCATCCAATGTCATTTATATAGATTAGTGAATCCATCCATCCATCCATCCATCCATCCATCCGTCTTTTAATAGTTCTATCCATCCATCCATCCATCCATCCGTCTTTTAATAGTTCTATCCATCCATCCATCCATCCGTCTTTTAATAGTTCCATCCATCCAATGTCATTTATATAGATTAGTGAATCCATCCATCCATCCATCCATCCATCCATCCATCCATCCATCCGTCTTTTAATAGTTCTATCCATCCATCCAACTTTTAATGGTTCCATCCATCCATCCATCCATCCGTCTTTTAATCGTTCTATCCATCCATCCATCCATCCATCCATCTTTTAATAGTTCCATCCATCCATCAGCCATCCAATGTCATTTATATAGATTAGTGAATCCATCCATCCATCCATCCATCCATCCATCCATCCATCCATCCGTCTTTTAATAGTTCTATCCATCCATACATCCGTCTTTTAATAGTTCTATCCATCCATCCATCCATCTTTTAATAGTTCCATCCATCCATCCATCTTTTAATAGTTCCATTCCTCCATCCATCCATCCATCTTTTAATAGTTCCATCCATCCATTCATTCATCCATCCATCCATCTTTTAATAGTTCCATCCATCCATTCATCCATCCATCCATCCATCTTTTAATAGTTCCATCCATCCATTCATCCATCCATCCCTCTTTTAATAGTTCCATCCATCCAATGTCATTTATACAGATTAGTGAATCCATCCATCCATCTTTTAATAGTTTCATCCATCCATCCATCCATCCATCTGTCTTTTAATAGTTCCATCCATCATCCATCTTTTAATAGTTTCATCCATCCTTTTAATAGTTCCATCTATCCATCCATCCATCCATCCATCCATCCATCCATCCTTTAATAGTGTCATTCATCCATCCATCCATCTATCCATCTTTTAATAGTTTCATTCATCCATCCATTTAAAGTCCATATTTTTTGATCAATAACCTAAATATTCCTAAATGTTCACATAACATTTTAAATATATGTTTGTTTGATTTCACAGATATCTCACACACCTCCACCGCCTCCCAGCCCCACTCCCTGTACTTGGGGTCGTGGGTCAAACGCCACATGTACATGTAGCTCTCGATGACCTCTGGCCTCAGGATGTAGTAGCGGTCGCTCAGTCGGGTGGCTGTGGCCTCCGCTCCTCCATCAAAACGGAAAGCCTCTGGACCAAGTTTGGTGGCTGTTGACAGAGAAAAACGTTTTAATACTGACTCTAAATACTACATTAACACTGTTGCCATGGGTTGTTTTTCATGTCTGCGGGTTAAAGCAACCCCAATTAACATGATATTTAGCCCCTGGAATGCAAATTCCAGCCAAAAATGTGGATTTTACCTGCCAGAACGCCATTTTTACCAGGGGATGTAAAAATCTTCAAATGTAAATTTTTAACGGGTCATTTTTATAAATTCTGCTATTTTTTGACTATATGTAAAGATTTTTTATGCAAAATATCCTATTCAGGACAGTACTAAATAAAAAAGAACACACATTTTGCATGATCCCTCTTATTTTGTTTAAATAATTAACATTTTGCAGATTCTGCAAGGGGTGTGTAAACTTTTGAGCACAACTGTAAGAAATGTTAACTAATGAAACCTTATTGTAAAGTGAAAGCATGTCTATTGTTCTCACTAAAAGCAGGTTCTCACTAAAAACAGATTCTAGTTAGTATTTAATCTCCCTCATACTGATTCCTCAGAAGGTGGAAATACTAGCAGATAAACACACACGCCGCTGAACCGATGCGATTAGCTTTGTGTTTTTACAGTGTGGAGAAACCTGAGGTAATACACAAAGCTTGTGTATTTTGTGTATACTACTAACACAATGCTTTCCAAGCAGAACATAACGTAACAAACCCAAATGTATCCCATTATGCCCCTTAAATCTAAAATTACAATCAGCCCCAGTCTGGGAGAACACTCTCTTCTGAATAAACATTTTAATTTGCATACTGATTTTGGTTTTTGTTCCTCGTCTCTTTAGCAATATTACACCACTTCAGCCTGGAACAATATTTTACACTGCGTGGCCGTCATATTAAAGTGAAGTATGGCAGTTTTTTGGCGATTATCGTGAATGACGCTGTAGGTGGTCTGTTACGGTGATGCTGTTTCTCCCATTGGGAAGCATTTAATATCAACATTAATATGACACTTCTCAATATATGGCACAGCGTTTCTCCAAACGTGTTTAATATCACAGCTTCTCTGAGTGTCACGGCGCACTGGGGCAAATAATGAAAAGAATATGTCAATAAAAGCTATCTATCATGTATATATACCTCAGCATTTCCTGTGTTGATTGTAAGGTCTTGTCTTTTATGCCTATTTGTTTGATGTTCTCAGTTCTTGGAGTTTTTGTTATTATTTGGATTATTTTGACTCATATTTTATTTGAGTTGGCTTGAGAAAGCCAACTTACTGATCTACTAATTAAAGGGTTATTTCACCCAAAAATGAAATTTCTGTCATTAATTACTCACCCTCATGTCGTTCCACACCTGTAAGACCTTCGTTCATCTTCAGAACACAAATTAAGATATTTTTGATGAAATTCGGTGGCTCAGTGAGGCCTCTATAGACAGCAATGCCATTGAACTTCTCAAGATCCAGAAAGGTACTCAAAACATATTTAAATCAGTTCATGTGAGTTCAGTGGTTCAATATTAATATTATAAAGCGACGAGAAAACTTTTTGTGTGGCAAAAAAACAAAATCACCACTTTTCAACCATATCTAGTGATGGGCGATTTAAAAAACCAAAGTCAAAGTCATGTGATTTCAGCAGTTTGGCATTTTGACACGCGATCCGAGGGTGAGGGTGAGTAATATAAATGACATTATTTTCATTTTTGGGTGAACTAACCCTTTAAACTTCTTCTTCTGAGCCAAAATTAGAACATTATCTCCTTCTAGAGCTTTAAAGCTACAACCACCTTCAGACTTTTCTGACTCGGGTTGCTATATCTTTCAAACTGATTTCAAACTGATCCAACTTCAGAAAAAAGAAGATTGAAAATCTCATATGCTTTCATTGAGGGGTTAAAACTTTAATACAATAACTCTAATAGTAGTATAGTAAAAGAGTAGTAATAATAGTAGAGTATTTAAGCTTCATCCACTATATCTGTCACTAACAAAGCTTAGCAACTAGCTTGCGACATGCGACATGTGATCAAACATGCACTCTAAAAAATGCTGGGTTGTGTCAAATATGGACAAACCCGGCCATTTGGGTAAAATTTTTTAAATTTTTAACCCAACGGTTGGTTTTGTCCATATTTCACCCAAATTTAGGTTGAAACAACCCAGCATTTTTTAGAGTGTGTTAGCAACATGCTAACTCATGCTAGCAATGTGTTAAAACATGTTAGTAATACGCTAATTAATGATAAAACATGCTAGCAACATGCTAATTTATGCTAACATGTTAAAACATGCTGACATGTTAAATAATGCTAGAAACATGCTAATTCATGCTAAAACATGCTAACAACATTCTAAATCATGCAAGCAACATGGTAAATAATGCTATCATGCTAGCAAAATGTAAATCATGATAACAACATGTTAATTCAAGCTAACGTTAAAACATGCTAACAACATGTTAATTCATAGTAGCAATGTGTTAAAACATGCTAGCAGCATGTTAACAACATGTTAAAATATGTTAGAAATGTGTCTAGCAACATGCTAAGTCATGCTAGCAACAAGCTAATTCTTGTTAAAACATGTTAACAAAATGCTAAACCATGCTAGAAACATGTTAAAACATGCTAACAAAAAGATGCCAAAACATGCTAACGACATGTTAAATCATGCTATCAACATGCAAATTCATGCTAAAACAGGCTAACAAAACATGATAATTCTTAACAATGTGTTAAAACATGCTAACAAAGTGTTAATTCATGTTAGTAACATGTTAAATCGTCTATCTATCTATCTATCTATCTATCTATCTATCTATCTATCTATCTATCTATCTATCAGTTCGAATTCTTGTTAAAACATGCTAAACATGCTAACAAAATGCTAAATCATGTTAGTAACATGTTAAATCATCTATCCATCCATCCATCCATCCATCCATCCATCCATCCATCCATCTATCCATCTATCCATCTATCTATCTATCTATCTATCTATCTGATAGACTTTATGGCCTTCAAATATTTTTAAATTTAAACTTCAAAATACTTCAAACCTTCAATCTTAAAGCGTCTGGCTTTCTCAAGCCAACTTCAAAGTTTGTCATCAAACTTTATTCATCTAGTTATATCTTACTCTGCATTTGGATCCAGCTTTCCCTCGTTTCTGAGTTCACTCGGCGGTACAGCACCTTTTTTATTCTTTTTTATTCTTTTTTATAATTCTTATTAGCGATTCTTCTTAGACTCACACTCTTTTAATACGGTATTTTTTAAACTGTTTTACTGTAGTACAGTAATGAAATGATGATTATTTAAAGGCAAAATAACAAATACTACAATGATGTATAAATACTTCAAAATTGTCAATTTAAATAGCAAATAAATGTTGTTGCAATAATGATTTTTTTTGCATTATGGAATGAGAATTTGGGGGTAAAAACCATCTTTGTCATTAAAATAATAAACACAATGTAAAGAAATCCTCATGTTCCTAAAATCATTTGTTTCTTTTGATTTTGTTGTATAAAATCTGACCCCACTATGTTATCAAAAGGTTTCGTGAGATTCATTCATATGTTGTTCAGTCATGTTATTTCATAAGAGAGAGACGTGAGGTCATAAATTGTGAGCAGAGACGAGATCAAACATGATATTTCAGTCGTCCTCCGCTCCTGCAATATCTCTTGATGAGAGCGCTGTGAAGACCAGCACAATTTGTGCTATTTTTGATCTGAACCAGGTTAGACTTCATCTCATTTGTTTGCTTCTGATGTCTGAGAAACCAACACAGAGAGGCTGTGATTATCCAGGAGAGTAATGGGCTTCCTCTATCTGAGCGGCAACAGATTGGATTTTCAGTAACACAGACAAGCTGGAAGCATGAAGAGAAAGATAAGACAAAGGAATATTTCTGGGGAAGCTGCCTTTCAACGTTTTCTCAGAGATCAGTATGAGCTATTTTGTAAGAGTCAAATCACTTACCAACGAAACTGCAACACGCTCCGTTTTTCATCACAGCAGTTTTATTTTAGCAGTGTTTACACACTATTATAGTATTTATTCATAATTTAAATCAGCTTTTATTATATTTTCAGCTTAGTTTACATTTTTAGCAATTTTGTTATGCACTTTTGTCATTTCTATATAGCTTAAATGTATTTTATTTCAGTAAGTAATTTTCGTTAAGTTTTTCATCTTATATTCAGATTTTCTTTCAAACTTATTTTTTAGTTAAAATAATTTTTTTTAATAGACTTAGTTGAACAATAACAAATCACCTTTTTATGTAAATTAGGTTTATTAAACAAAAGTTAGCTCTGTCACGCTGCACCAGAGCTGGTTCAAGGAACAGAGACAAAAAACTAAATTTTAACAAGTACATAAATAAAAACAAAATCAAATTGAATCGTTCTGAAAAGAAAGGCTTACTTGAAAAGACCATTAACCAGTTTGCTTTTTTTTTCTTTTTTCTGTGGAACAAAATTTTTTTCTATATGAAATCAATTTAGTAGCCATGTCACATACAGCTCTGGAAAAAATTAAGAGACCACTTAACATTGATTTCTGAACTTGGAGTGTTCTCTTAATTTTTTCCAGAGCTGTATATCATGCACTATACACTATATATCTTTTTTTTTATATCTGTTTATACTTATATCAGCACACTGAACACTTCAGACAAATAACGTTATTTTATCGTTCTGATTAATATTTTAATTTGTCAGTCAACCAATCATGAATTCAAACATTATGGCCAATGCAAATGTGACGTTAATGCATCCAACGTGAATGAAATGCTCGCTCTCAGCTGTCAAGTCATCATATGTAAGTCTGAGTTTTTCTGAGTATATGTCACCTACCGTTAAAGCATTACATTGAAGTGAAATTGAATGGCAGGTAATATCCAGCGTTGTGTTTTGAAACCAGCGAAAATTGCAGGTTAGTGCAGAACCGCTACTATTCAGTAGACTATTCCGCTACTACCAGACTTATATTATATTAGGCATCTTTTTATTTTTTTGAGTAAAGAAAATGCTGTACCTATTCACACAACCAGTTCTTTATTTACTCTGGCACTGCAAAAAAGCAGAGACTGTCTCCAAAATGTGTGCGGCACGGGTGGAGCTACTGTATGAGGTTTTGTCGACAGTTTGGGGATCCATGAGGTTTAGTCACAAGCTCTTTTTAGTATAATGTTCTATTCAAGCTCTTATAAAGTTTAAAGTATAAGCAAAAAAAATGAAAATAAATTAAAAAAATGAACCAGTATTTTTTTCTTAATTTTTCGGAACAGTAATGTTACAGAAGGAACACTAGAACTGAATACAGATTCTGCTCAGAGTGAACCTATATATTTAATTTTTTGTTTTTTAAGCCCTATGTTGCACTACTGTAAAAAATGATGTTTCATGTAATTTTTACATGAAAAAGTTAGTTCAGGCGAGAATTAAAAAAACTAAGTAAATTCTATATTAGTACTCAATTTAAGCTTGTAGAAATTAAAGCGTAAATATCAACATTTAAAATTAAGTAAAACTACTCACTGGGCCTTGAATAATTAATGAGGTTGATTTTTCGCTGTTTTCCAGCTGTTTTTACACTGTTTTATCATCGCTTTTGTGGTTATGTTTAGTAACTTGCCATTTTTGTGACATTTGGAGTTCATTTTCTACTCAAAACGGCACATTCACACTCAAAAACGATCCATCGAATGTTACCGTCATTGTGTACCAAGCATTGAGGTGCTGCATTACTTCTTTAAAAGCATGGTTTAATTCAGTGTTATATTGTTTGAGTAAAATGTATTGCAAAAGAAACTTCAACTAAGTAGAAATTACTCAACCTTTTACTGGCCAAGTTAAAATTACTTATTTTCTTTGTTAATTTTACTTAACTTAGTTAAGTAGAGTTACCTAATTCCATATATATATACAGGTCCTTCTCAAAAAATTTGCATATTGTGATAAAGTTCATTATTTTCCATAATGTAATGATAAAAATTTAACTTTCATATATTTTAGATTCATTGCACACCAACTGAAATATTTCAGGTCTTTTATTGTTTCAATTCTGATGATTTTGGCATACAGCTCATGAAAACCCAAAATTCCTATCTCAAAGAATTAGCATATTTCATCCGACCAATAAAAGAAAAGTGTTTTTAATACAAAAAAAGTCAACCTTCAAATAATTATGTTCAGTTATGCACTCAATACTTGGTCGGGAATCCTTTTGCAGAAATGACTGCTTCAATGCGGCGTGGCATGGAGGCAATCAGCCTGTGGCACTGCTGAGGTGTTATGGAGGCCCAGGATGCTTCGATAGCGGCCTTAAGCTCATCCAGAGTGTTGGGTCTTGCGTCTCTCAACTTTCTCTTCACAATATCCCACAGATTCTCTATGGGGTTCAGGTCAGGAGAGTTGGCAGGCCAATTGCAGGTGTTTAGAGTTAATTAGTTGATTCAGATGATTAGGTTAATAGCCCGTTTAGAGAACCTTTTCATGATATGCTAATTTTTTGAGATAGGAATTTTGGGTTTTCATGAGCTGTATGCCAAAATCATCAGTATTAAAACAATAAAAGACCTGAAATATTTCAGTTGGTGTGCAATGAATCTAAAATATATGAAAGTTTAATTTTTATCATTACATTATGGAAAATAATGAACTTTATCACAATATGCTAATTTTTTGAGAAGGACCTGTATATATATATATATATATACACACTTATTTAAATTATTAATACATACACTATAATAGTATATTAATGATACTAAAATAACATTGGCATGCAGTTGACTGCACTTTCTGCATTTTAAAGAGTCGATTTATCAGTGCTGCTGTACAGTTCCTACACTCTAAAAAATGCTGGGTTAAAAACAACCCAAGTTGGGTTGAAAATGAACAAACCCAGCAATTGGGTTGTTTTAACCAAGTGGTTGGGTTAAATGTTTGCCCAACGTGCTGGGTAGTTTTATTTAACTCAACTGTTGTATAAAAATTACTGTATTGCTTGCTTAAAATGAACCCAAAATATGCTGGAAATTAACATTTAATATGTTTAATAAATTAGCATTTTATTAATAAGATAATGAATAATAAACAATAAACATTTATTAAATTGCTTATTAATAAATGTACACCTTTTGATTATTATTGTTGCCTCTAGTAATTATGTCTGATTTTTAATTTCTCACCTATTTTGGATTCATTTTAAGCCAGCCATATAGTCATTTTTAATCAGTAGTTGGGTTAAATAAAACTACCCAGCAGGTTGGGCAAACATTTAACCCAACCACTGGGTTAAAACAACCCAATTGCTGGGTTTGTCCATTTTCAACCCAACTTGGGTTGTTTTTAACCAAACATTTTTTAGAGTGTACTATTTAAAATTATGAGTAGTTTCACCTACACCGACTAACATTGTTTATTGAGACCGTTCAGAAATAAAGCAGTGTCTTTCACCGAACCGACCTGAGCGGCTGTAGGACTCGTGGCAGGTATGAGTGATTTCAGCTGCCAGATCCAGGTAGTGCTGCTTCTGCCCCGCTGGCCCGTCATCAGCACCGATGCCAATCATCCCGCCGGAGAAACAGGCCAGATGCCCCATCTTGTGGTCCAGGATGCCACCTCGCCACTCGGCCACGTATGTTAAACCACCCTGAGACTTCTGCACCAGGTTTGTCTCGATGGCCTGGAAATTGATAGGGAAATAACTCTGGTAAATACAATGCAGCAGCAACCCTTTCAGCAACCAGCGTTTTTGAGTTACGGAGCATGAGATTTTTCAAAACAATACATGAAGATAATGCAGCTATTAATCGCAGCCGAACACTCTTCCTATGAAAAACAGATGGATGGACATGTTTTGTGTGAGAGTGGATAAAATATCCGTTAGATTTGTAAAGTGCTTTGAAATCAAGGTGATGCTGGACTTCAATGAAGCTTGAATCTATGCACATATAAAACTGGGACAGCATGCATATATTGCCTTAGGTGCCGACATTTATGCATGAAATGTTTTATGTATAGTATAAGACAGTATGCTGCGTGGTGAATTGAAGTCAAGCCTCATTGAGATTCTATCGGGACTTTGACACTTGAAGGTGTATAAATCTGCCAAAGACTATACGGGAAAACATCTCAGTGCTGTTTATTTCAAAGAGTCTGCTGAAATCCATTTCTTCCTTCTCCGTTTTTATGTTTTCGCCTTTTTAGAGAAGCACAAAACAGCGCAAGCCATCATGGACGATCAATAGCAAATGACTCATCGTTTTGTTCTGCTCTTTTTTTGCGTCTTCCTCTCCAATTCCCAAACAAATCTTGTTTGGAAGGTTTTTCTCCATGTTTGTGTCATCAGTTTTCTCCATTTGGCATTATCAAATATATACAACCCACTTACAGTGATCATGAAATCAAAATTCATGATCAAGATAACGAGTTAAAAATCAAATATCATCAAGAGTATGGGTTGCAAATATTTCACATCAACTTAAAAACAAAAAAAAAACAACTTAAAAACAATTCCACCAATCCAAAGCATTGGACACAGGGCTGGATATTTGATAACATGTTATATATTTCAACATTAGGCTGATGAAATTACCTTTTCCTGATTATAAATGTAATTAATATCTTGGCAGACCACATTCTTCAAGGGAAACATTATCTAATGAAAAAGCTAATATGCAAATTAAGTGATAAGTGAGAATGTGTTCGCTCTCTCCGTATCGCGGTTAGATTTCTCCTCTCGGATCAGGATGAGAGGTGAATCTAATCTTAAACTAATCTAATCTAACTTAAATTGAACAACGCAATCTATTTTACACACTTACCACCTGTGCAGACATTAATTTCTCTTTCTTTTTTACTGAACATACTGACGACCAGAAACTATGGAAGCTTGTTTCTGCCACTGAATAAAAAAGAAAAAAGGTAATTGTGACTTTTATCTCAGAATTCTGACTTCTTTTCTCAGAATTGCGAGATATAAACACGTAATTGCGAGAAATAAAGTCAGAATTGCGAGTTAGAAACTCAAAACTGTGAAAAATCAACTAAAAATTGGGAGTTATAAAGTCAAAATTGCAAGAAACAAAGAACTTAAAATTGAACTTAAAATTGCGAGTTATAATGTCAGAATTGTGAGTTATAAACTCAAAATCGTGAGTTATAAAGTCAGAATTGCGAGATATAAACTCGAAACTGTGAAAATAAACTCAAAATTGGAAGTTATAGTCAAAACTGCAAGAAACAAAGAACTTAAAATTGAACTTAAAATTGCGAGTCATAATGTCAGAATTGCGAGTTATAATCTTAAAATCGTGAGAAATAAAGTCAGAATTGCAAGTTATAATGTCAGAATTGTGAGTTATAAACTCAAAATCATGAGAAATATAGTCAGAATTGTGAGTTATAAACTCAAAATTGTGAGAAATATAGTCAGAATTGTGAGTTATAAACTCAAAATTGCGAGTTATAATGTCAGAATTGCGAGTTATAAACAATACTGCGAAAAATAAACTCAAAATTGGGAGTTATAAAGTCAGAATTGTGAGTTATAAACTCAAAATTGTGAGAAATAAAGTCAGAATTGCGAGTTGTAAACTCAAAAATGCGTGTACTCAATTGTGTGTTATAAAGTCAGAAATACAAGATATAAACTTGCAATTGCGAGAAATGAAGTCTGACTTTTTCTCACAATTGCAAGTGTATATCAAGCAAATCTGACTTTATAACTCACAATTGCGACTTTTTTAAAATCACACAATTCTGACTTTATAACTCGCAATTCTGAGAAAAAAGTCAGAACTGTAAGTCGAAATTACCATTTTTTATTTCTTATTCAGTGGCGGAAACATGCTTCCATAAGAAACATTACATGCAACTAAATTGCATTAATAATAGCATTATAAAAATGAATAGAGTTTTGTAATGACTTGTAATGACATGGCAATGAATGGTATGAATGATAAGTCCGTACCTCCATAGCGCTGTAGTACATCTTCTTGGCCTCCTCATCAGTCTTATCTGACATCAGGTAGGATTTGATCAGGTATTCATAAAAACTGTCCCCAAGACCTCCAATCGAGACATGATCTGAGAAAATAAGAGGACGACAAAAACTCTGAACTCTACAACCCCAAAATCATGATGAAAATATATTGAATGAAGCCTATTTTTTAGGGGCAATAAGATTTTTTTTACATTATGCATTGCAGTTTGATATGTCCAGCTTCAACCTCATGTTTCAACAGGAAATATGTCAACACAGGAAAGATAATAGCACTCAAAGACATTTGTGATGGTCCTCAAACATATATTTATAATTAAATTTAATTTGGTGTTTCCATCTTTGATTTTTTTGAGGTTAAATATCTCCCAGATGTGATCTCAGAAGGTTTCATGAGATTCAGTTATTTCTGTTATTTTTATTCCAGGATTAGAGATGAATGGTTTCTATTCATGCTCACTCTTTATTGTGTTGGGTTTAGGAATGATCTAGGTACTATAATTGGAATCAACAAACATAATGCCAGGAATGTTTGTATCCGCCCTCCGCTCTATTGACATGCAAATCAGAATGAGNTATAGTCAAAACTGCAAGAAACAAAGAACTTAAAATTTAACTTAAAATTGCGAGTCATAATGTCAGAATTGCGAGTTATAATCTTAAAATCGTGAGAAATAAAGTCAGAATTGCAAGTTATAATGTCAGAATTGTGAGTTATAAACTCAAAATCATGAGAAATATAGTCAGAATTGTGAGTTATAAACTCAAAATTGTGAGAAATATAGTCAGAATTGTGAGTTATAAACTCAAAATTGAAAATTGTGAGAAATATAGTCAGAATTGTGAGTTATAAACTCAAAATTGCAAGTTATAATGTCAGAATTGCGAGTTATAAACTCAATACTGCGAAAAATAAACTCAAAATTGGGAGTTATAAAGTCAAAATTGAGAGTTATAAACTCAAAATTGCGAGAAATAGTCAGAATTGCGAGTTATAAACTCAAAATTGGGAGTTATAAAGTCAGAATTGTGAGTTATAAACTCAAAATTGTAAGAAATAAAGTCAGAATTGCGAGTTGTAAACTCAAAAATGCAAGTTATAATATCAGAATTGCAAGTTGAAAGCTCAAAATTGCGAGTTATAAAGTCAGAATTGCGAGATATAAACTCAAAATTGCGAGAAATAAAGTCAGAACTGCGAGTTGTAAACTCAAGTGTGTGTTATAAAGTCAGAAATACAAGATATAAACTTGCAATTGCGAGAAATGAAGTCTGACTTTTTCTCACAATTGCAAGTGTGTATCAAGCAAATCTGACTTTATAACTCACAATTGCGACTTTTTTAAAATCACACAATTCTGACTTTAAAACTCGCAATTCTTGAGAAAAAAGTTAGAACTGTAAGATGAAAAGTCGCAATTACCATTTTTTATTTCTTATTCAGTGGCGGAAACATGCTTCCATAAGAAACATTACATGCAACTAAATTGCAATAATAATAGCATTATAAAAATGAATAGAGTTTTGTAATGACTTGTAATGACATGGCAATGAATGGTATGAATGATAAGTCCGTACCTCCATAGCGCTGTAGTACATCTTCTTGGCCTCCTCATCAGTCTTATCTGACATCAGGTAGGATTTGATCAGGTATTCATAAAAACTGTCCCCAAGACCTCCAATCGAGACATGATCTGAGAAAATAAGAGGACGACAAAAACTCTGAACTCTACAACCCCAAAATCATGATGAAAATATATTGAATGAAGCCTATTTTTTAGGGGCAATAAGATTTTTTTTACATTATGCATTGCAGTTTGATATGTCCAGCTTCAACCTCATGTTTCAACAGGAAATATGTCAACACAGGAAAGATAATAGCACTCAAAGACATTTGTGATGGTCCTCAAACATATATTTATAATTAAATTTAATTTGGTGTTTCCATCTTTGATTTTTTTGAGGTTAAATATCTCCCAGATGTGATCTCAGAAGGTTTCATGAGATTCAGTTATTTCTGTTATTTTTATTCCAGGATTAGAGATGAATGGTTTCTATTCATGCTCACTCTTTATTGTGTTGGGTTTAGGAATGATCTAGGTACTATAATTGGAATCAACAAACATAATGCCAGGAATGTTTGTATCCGCCCTCCGCTCTATTGACATGCAAATCAGAATGAGGGTGTCACAGTCTCATCCTCGCTCTTCTCGCTATCTCTGAGACTCATTAGCCGTTCCCATGCTGCACCAATTAGTGCTGCAGTTGCAGATTACATTCACCCCGTTAAAGAAAAAAAAATGTTTCTCCTGTTTTTTAGGTGAATCTGAAAGATTCAATTTTCAATAGGTAATGGGATTTATTATCATTTTAATAACTCTTGGCCGTGGACTCGTGTCCCTGTTTGACAGGAGAGCCGCACTGGCTCAATTGATGTCATGGATGCCAGAATAATTGCATTGTGAAACTCAGAGATGGTGCTTGTGAGAGCCAGTGCACAAGCCAGTGATAAACCAACAGAAATAAAAGAACAAAACAGTAACAAAAATAAATTGATGTACACCACCAGTGAAAAGTTTGGACACACTCCACCGAATTTATGCTGGTTACAATGAAAATACTTTGCAATGAAATAATACATCTTTACAAGTCTGAAACATTGTACTGAGAATATATTTTTTTTAACTGTTCGGCATTGGCATTAACTCTTTCCTTATGCATTTTTGATAATTCCCCCCCCAAAAAAATTCATGGCCCCCAGAATATTTTGTTGTATGAATATCTAAACATGCAATATATCAAAAGAAAGAACAGAGCCTCTGCTTTTAAACAAACAAACAAACAAAAATGCATTTTATTCTAGGCTTCATGAATTCTTTTTTATCAACACTTGAATGTGGGTAAGTTTCAAAGACTAAAACGTGCATAAGCAGTGCTTTTATCGCTTGTTTCTGCTTCTTCTTCACCTGTGTTTTGATCCGGAGATTCTCTACTCTTTCAGAAGTTGCGTAATAGCACCCACCTACCATATAACAGTGAAAACACGGAAAGCCGGAAAATTCAGTCAATGGCGGGGAAAGAGTTCATTTTGTTTTGCAAACTTTATGAGAATGCAAAAACACTTGGAATCAACCTCGGTGTGAATACTGTGGGAAACATTGTTTATAAATATTTCACCCTTTTATATTGTTTAAGCTATGTAAGTATGATTCTACAAATACATTTGAATATTTAGAATATATATTTTTTTTTAAGTATCAATGATTAAATGTATTTAGTGTTGGCTACGGAAGAGGATTAGGGCCAAGCAATAATAATACAAATAAAACCATCTCGAGATTAAAGTTGTTACATTTAGAGAAAAAACTCGTTAAATTTCGAGAACAAAGTCGAGATAAAATGTTGAGAATAAAGTCATTAAATTACGAGAATAAAGTCATTAAATTACGAGAATAAAGTCATTAAATTACGAGAATAAA
>RJVU01051648.1:5707451-5727220 GCA_003731715.1 Anabarilius grahami
GGGGGGGGGGAGTGACTAGAAAAAATAAGACAGGAAACAAAACTGAAATATTATTGGTGAAGTTTAAATGAAGGTGCCATGTTGTGGACTCTGCTATTCTTTTACATTTAGAGCAATTTTTAAAGGGTCATGAAACCCCAAAACACTTTTTTTGAGATGAAAACAGATATGTATAGGCTGCACATCATTAAAAAAACACTAAAGGTACTCATTAATGTTATTCATAAGTGAAAAACAGTTATTTTTGCAGTTTTCAGAGCGATTTCTGTCTTCCGGTTTGAAAAGCTGAGTCGGAGCAACGTCACAAAATCTGACGTAATCGTGTACTTTCGGCCCAAGTATGGGCATGGTCGAATATGCTGACGTAAACCGTTTCAAGCGATTCTCGACATATATTCATGACATAAAGCTCATTTAATCCAATCACTGCGCTGTAGTATGCATACGATTATAATTGCGGTATTATGTATGAGGAAGTATCACTTTTCTCGCCTCGGTCTCTTGTCATTCAGAGACATATCGTTGGTGCTCGTTTCCTCGGTGCTACAACACAATGTGTTTTCCTGAGACGCGACCAGAGCAGAGGTTTGTGTGCATGTGGATTGTTTTGCTGTAATCTACCAGCACAAATGGAAAATATGTTCGCGTGAGATCGCATTACAGCAGAGAATTCAAATGTCAAAAAAGTGCTGTTCATTCACCTCTGCCTGCTCTAGCTGCGTTCAAACACGCGAGCCGTAGGCTATGTGTCCTTCAGCACAGCAGCACGTGTGTTTGTATTTTGCTCGCGATGCGGTCACAACTGGAGTTTGAAAACGAACACATGAAAAATACGACTGTTATGCTATACACGCGGAGCGCGCATATGATCGGTTTCAGCGCTGAGCTTCGCGCTGTGTTTAACAACACTAGCAACGTGGATCATAGCTCATACAGAATAAAGTATCTGTGTTTAAAGTTATTTCACACATTCTCCTGCACCAAACATTAACCAGCACAGTGTATGCACACATATTTCATCATGTCTTCTTCAAATGAATTGTATGCAAACTGGACACTGATACAGTGGTGTAGCCTATCTGAACGCGACGACACGATTATTCTAATAGACAAAAGACTGATTTTGAGACTGCAGTGCTCGTAAACGTAATCAAAGTAGCCTATTATTAGCCCTATTAAATATTCTTTCACATTTCTCCCTTGTGCTTGGGAGTTTGTTGTCATTTTCTCCGTGCTCATATATTAATATTCATTATTCTGTATAATATGTGTGTTCTATGTCTGTGCTTCATTGGTTGTTCTCCCCCTCTACACTCCCACTTTTCCAGATCTTTACACGCCCATTTTAACAGACTTTATGAGCTTTGAGGTGTGAACGACCAGGGTAAAACAGGGGGGTTTCATGACCCTTTAAAACTATACATGCCTTTACACATGACACAATGACAGGGAGAACAATCAATAATTCAGTTTAGCATCATTATACACATACTTGACCGCAGAATACTGAGATTGATCAATCAAAATTGCTGCAAAAATCATTTCCTTATTGAATATTGTTTTATTTTCCAGAAAAATATCAAGATAAATTCACCTGATGAGCAAAACTGTGTAAGATATTAAGACATTTTGAATAAAAGTGTGTTTTTTGTGGCTCTGGCAGATTTTTACACTTTCAATTTTCACCTGACTGTACAACGTTTTGCAATGACTGACGGCCCAAATAGCCAATCAAATTGCTGTGCTGAGAAGCTTTGTTGCCATCCGTCAGACCCATACAAACCTCCTTTTGTTGGCAAATCCTTTAACTATGGTATAAAGGTGTTATTGTGGCACAAGCCATTCAGATACTATACCCAGAGTGGCTTGTTAATGGAGTTTCATTCGTTTCCATTAACAAGATCCAATTACATTGACTGTTAAATGGCATATACTTCATCATCAGAAAATGAGGAGGATATTAAGTTTATTTCCTCCGTAAATCTCTATCTACAGGTAGAGTAAACATCTCTTTACTAAATGCAAATGGACTTTATCCATGATACTAATACATCAGTTGATTTCATCTTATTTGTGGATTATTGGGTTTTAATTGAAAAACAGAAGCATGATGAATGAACTCCGGTGTGAACCTCCGGTTTCAACATCTCTGAGAAGTAATAAATAATGTATGGAAGCTTGTTTCCGCCATGAAATAACAAATAAAAAAGGTAATTGCAACTTATCTCACAATTCTGACTATATATAATCACAATTCTGACTTTATATATCGCAATTCTGACTTTATATCTCACAATTCTGACTATAACTCGCAATTGTGAGTTTAAATCTCGCAATTCTAAGAAAAAAAGTCAGAATTGTGAGATGCAAACTCAGAATTGTGAGGGAAAAAGTCAAAATTGTGAGATAAAAAGTCACAATTACATTTTTCATTTTTTTTATTTAGTGGTGGAAACAAGCTTCCATAATAATGTGACATGCAGCCAAAGTTAAGTTTATTTTAATTTTAATAAAATCCAAATGATGCCCAACCCTAATCATAAAAACAATTGTTTATGCTTTAAACAAATATCTTCCAGTGCAATATGATTTCTCAAGAACAAGACTTCTGCTTATCAGGTGAGTTTTACAGATATTTAGAATATTATTTTTGCAGTAATTGCAATATTTGTCAAAATAATTGCACAGCTCTAGATCCAGGTAAACATTTAACAAGCTCCATCTGATTTCCTCAGGACTCAATCATCTATTCATCGGTTTATTATTGCAGATGGTTGCGTTGTAAAGGATCTTCACAGTAATAAAGGGTGAACACTGTGTATCATGAACTGAGCAGATATAGCGCAGGTGACACGGCTTTGATGTAGCAGCACGCTTGTTTCACGTCTCAGCAGAACAAAGCCGCCTCACCACATGGATCTATCTGCCGCCTGTTTACCAGCTTGTAAATCTCAAGTCTTTGTTCTTGGTGACGTTTGGGTTGAACAAGTGGTGCATTATTCATTACGTTATGCTACAGCTGAAACTTTATTTCAGAGCTCAAGAAAAGAGTCACATAAATTAGCCAAAAAAAAAACTTTTCCCCCAACCAGCTGAATATGTGACATCAGAAAGTCAGATATAGACGGATTCTCCATTTATTAACTCGGCATAATGTGCAAGTCGCTGCTATTTATGCCTCTTTTCTTGTGATCGTATTACAGAGGATCTCTCGCCGTATTATAAACAGAAAAAGCATCAGTGGGACCATAACATTTCCTTCCTACCTAATTAGCACTGTGGAGGATGCCTATGCGTCTATGAGGACGTGCCAGGCTAAATAATGCTCCTCCAGGGTGCATTAGATGAGAGATTTTAATGACTGACACACAGAGTAACCATAAATCATAGCAGAAGATAGGATGAATCAAACCTGCCGAGAACATGTCCAGATCATATTTAACCACAGTATCAAAAGAAAAAGGTAAAAAACGCTCAAAGTTCAATGCAAAGGGAGATATTTTCTTTTAAAGAATTCTCTGTTTAAGGACTACAACAAACGGCTGGTAGGGACTACAATGAGCTTCTTCCCTGGTTAGTGACATCACTAACCCTGAAATTTACATAAACCCCGCCCCCGAGAACACACAACAAAGGGGGCGAGGCTAGTCTCAGCCTCAGACGTCACGCCCACGGACCGTTGGCTGAACGTCTTATGCATATGGCACGCTTATCTGGAAACGCTTCAGGAGTTTTGAAGTCGTCATCTGGTTGGTTGAATTTTACAGGATGTCCGGGAGATTTGTGCGTTGTGTTCTTTAACGGTCCGCCTGGAAACAAATGCCGTGACGCCAAACATCCTCGTAGAAGAAGAATGCCGTCATGTTTACTGTGACAATGAGCGCTTACCGGGATCAACTTAATGCTGGATTTTCAAAAGTATTTGAAGCTCGCGGCTCCATTGTTGCAGTAAACTTGCATAACGTTCCTGAATGAATAATTTATTAGATACATGCCGGTCTGTTATTGTAGGGACATCAATTTTACATTTTCACGCCCTTAAACCTGATGCGGAACAAAACGATCTGTGATTGGTTGTGTTACATGTCAGTCAAACGTCCTCTTGGGGGGTCCTTGGCCAATGAAAGCTGTGATAGAGTCCAGACCTTCTGCTGTCAGTCTGAAGGTCTGGCTACGTGAGACTAGGGCGAGGCCATGTTGGGCTGCTTTAGAGAAGAGGAAGAGTTGTTGTAGTAGAGTGTTGTTGTCATGCCGTCATTTTACGCCGGACTGCTTCACGGTATATGCTAGTCGATGAGTTGAATCAACTCCACAGCAACTACATAAATTTATCCACTAACCATTCAGAAACGTCCAGTTTCATTCTAAAAGTTGTAACTTCTTCCTGAGTCTCTCCATCAGTGTCGACTCCGGTTTGAACAATGTAAGGCTGAACACCGTTACTGACAATCCTCATTTTGGCTGCGTGAGATTCCCCAGTTTTGTTGTTGTTGAGCAACCGAAGCGTGAGCTGTTAAAGCTCCGCCCTCTTCTGGAAAGGGGGCCGGGAGCAGCAGCTCATTTGCATTTAAAGGGACACACACAAAAATGGTGTGTTTTTGCTCACAGCCAAATAGGGGCAAATTTGACAAGTTATAATAAATGATCTGTGTGGTATTTTGAGCTGAAACTTCACAGACACATTCTGGAGACACCAGAGACTTATATTACATCTTGTAAAAGGGGCATTATAGGTCCCCTTTAAAACAATATGCACTGTATTGTAAAAACAAACACATTGAATTGAGTGTGCAAACATTTTTATTTGACAACTGTAATTTCTATTAAAAATATGTCTAAAATATGAAGAAGAAAAATATTGAACAATGAAAGCGTAGTTGAAAAAAGTTAAGTGCACCATCTGTGTTTTCATTTAAAGAACTCAAAAGAGGGTATTTTTGTGTGTGACCCTTTGCATTCGTGTGTGAAAACTGTCAAACTAGGTTTTCGAGTGACTTTAATCTACTTTCCAAGAGTTGCCTGCCAAAATAGAGGACGGTCGGTTGAGCTAAAGCGGCTGCTGGGCACCTCCGATAAACAAGCGTTTCAGCGCTGCCGCCTTCACGTTTCTATTGCTCGGTTGAAAAAGAAAACCCTCCCAACTCAATTATGTGAATCTCAAGGAGATTTTCACTATCAGAGATGAATGGATGACACAGTTTGATGCTATTTCACAAATCCCATTTCATGTCCTTCAAAAGAAAAAAAGAAACTTCAAAAATTGAGTATTGCACAAAACATTCAGTGAAAATGTCAATCCCATGTGCTACGTGGGTGAAAGACAGAGTTGGGCAGAAATATGAACACATGGTTAGAAGCTTTTCGCCTCCCTTTAAAGACATGACAACAAATCTCAACTAAGGTGGGCGGTAAGACCGAAATCACAGTATGAGTAATTATATACCACAATATATTAATCATATTTAATAGAATTATTCCAAGTGTCATCCTGCCATGTAAATAACGTAAAACAGTTCCGTTAGCCATTCAAACATATATCTACCTCGGTTTGGCAATGCAAGTTTATTTATGTAGCAGATTTCAAACACAGTGATCATTCAGAGTACTTTTTATAAAGAAATATAAAAGACATTAATTTAATAAAAAAAAAAAAAGAATAAGGAATTAAGTGCCCCTATTATGCTATTTGAAAGGTTCCTAATTTTGTTTTGGAATCTCCTACAAAATGTTTATTTTGACCCAAGGTCAAAAACTCTTTCATTTTCTCATAACATACATTGCACATCACATCATTTCTCAAAGAGTCTGAAAACGGTTTGTTCGAAGATTCACTCTCTCTAAACCATGAGTCTGCTCTGCTCTGATTGGTCGGACAGCTTACAGCGCGTGTTGGAAACGAAACGCCCATTGCCATATCTGAATTTCAGCTCCGGATCTTCCTCAGCACTTGATACACAGTGATATGAAAGATGACGTCGGTTTTTCTGTATCAAAATAATCCTGTTAATTGAAATCAGTAAAATGCACGACAGTGTTCAGGAAATTATTGCATATGAATTGCTGTATATGTAAAATACAACAGAATCTGTACCGCTCGACACATTTCTACCGTCGCACTGCCCCTTTTTCAACCTCTTCACACTCTCTGCGACTCGTGTGGAAATGCACAGATGGACACGGGGTGAAAACGTCTGGGGTGACAAACCGTTAACAAGCGTACCCATTTGCAATTGTAACGTGGGTTAAAATCCATAGGCGGACAGCTGTCACCAGCAGAAATGACCGGTGATTGAGAGCTCGATGGCTTCATCCAGCGCAAGGCCAAGAGAAGGTCAAACTCAATCTATCGCCAAACAGATTTGTGCTTAAAAATAATACAAGCAAAGAGCAACTTCCAGCTTAGCCGGGAATTACCGGCCGTGAGATCCGCCGTCTGTGGAGTTTTCTCTCGCTTGGCCATTTTAAATGTGACATTTGCAGCGTGGTTCCTCTCCGGGTCAGATCACATGATAATCTTGGAGTGCGATGCTCCGTCAGTCGCTCTGCAGTCTGTTGTCTTCCCTGCGAAGCAAAGCACGACCTCTTTTCCGTGCTCGCCAGGCCCGGCAGGGCTTATTTGCACCTTCACACTCTCTCACTGTTAGAAAAACCCCAGGGCTCTTGGCAGTAATATCGTCTTTTTATACTTCACAGCACAAACCAGCGTCTGCGGAGAAGTCGGCACTAATGATTCACGACTCTAATCCATATGACAGAATCAATTCAAAAGAGCAGGATACGGACATGCACAGACAGACAGCACAGAAATCGAACGGTGCTGTAGTACAGAGAGCGGCTCAGAGAACGGCTGGGAAGTGCTGAAGTGGGATGAAAACTCTTGGGGATAATGTGATCATCAAAACTACAGACTGGGAAAGAGACATCTGGACATCTCTGCACGACAGAGTTAAGCTATAGGAACACGAGGCCTTTGGAAAGAACAATGCTAAAATGAAACAGCCCTGTTGTACTTTTGTTTTTCCAAATTTACTTTCCAAACTTGGTTTCAGCAATGGTTTTAACCTACAAAAAACGTGCTGGTTTTCCAGTTCAAATATCTGAACATCCTCAATACAACATCCTTTTACTTGAAAAGCAAACATAATAAGACAATAAGACAAAAAAAAAAAAAAATTCTGTCATCATTTACCCTTCTCACCCTTATGTTGATCCAAACCTGTATATACTGGCTTTCTTTCCTTTGCAGAACACAAAAGGAGAAATATTAATGGGACCATGGATTGTTCTTATTCAAGTTTCAAAAAGTATGATGCAAAAGCAATAATAATAATAAATTGAGGAATATATTTTTATGGCTTATTATTATTAAAAAGTTTGATACAATAGTAATAATATTATTTATTTAAAATTAATTACTAATAATTTTTTTATTTTTATTACTAAAAAGTACAATATTAATAATATTATTTATTGATCTATCATTTATTATTATTATTCCCAACTCTTTGCGCTACAGAGAAGTTTGTGACAACAAGCGCACGCCCAGAATGCCAAACTTGTGCTTGATGAACAAACATATTCACACAAAATTATGTCAGAATGCCCATCTTCAAGATTTTGTTGCCAAGATGGGCATTCTGACATAATTTTGTGTGAATATGTTTGTTCATCAAGCACAAGTTTGGCATTCTGGGCGTGCGCTTGTTGTCACAAACTTCTCTGTAGCGCAAAGAGTATCCTCGTAAACATAGTCGGTTATATCATAACGGAAGGTAAACATGAGAAATAAATGCATGTGTAACAGTATATTGGATCCGTGCAGCTGTTAAAGTGACAGCAGCCTAATATTCCTGTCTGTAGTCTGATGAGACTAAGATAAACTTGTTTGACTCAGATGGTGTCCAGCATGTGTGGCGACGCCCTGGTGAGGAGTACCAAGAAAATTGTGTCTTGCCTACAGTCAATCATGGTGGTGGTAGCATCATGGTCTGGGGCTGCATGAGTGCTGCTGGTACTGGGGAACTGCACTTCATTGAGGGAAACGTGGATTCCAACATGTACTGTGACATTCTGAAGCAGAACATGATGCCCTCCCTTCAGAAACTGGGCCGAACGGCATGATAATGACCCCAAACACACTGCCAAGATGACAACTGCCTTGCTGAGGAAGCTGAAGGTGAAGGTGATGGAGTGGCCAAGTATGTCTCCAGACCTCAACCCTATTGAGCACCTGTGGGGCATCCTCAAGCGGAAGGTGGAGAAGTGCCATGTGTCTAACATCCAGCAGCTCTGTTATGTCATTATGGAGGAGTGAAAGAGGATCCCAGCAACAACCTGTGCAGCTCTGGAGAATTCTATGCCCAGTAGGATTAAGGCAGTGCTAGATAACAATGGTGCTCACACAAAATATTGACACTTTGGACACAGTTTTGACATGTTCACTTAGGGTGTACTCACTTTTGTTGCCAGTTATTAAGACAATAATGGCTGTATGTTGAGTTATTTTTAGAGGACAGTAAATCTGTACTGCTACACAAGCAGCACATTGACTACTCTAAAGTATATACAATTTTCATTTCTATAGTTGTGTCGCTTGAGAAGATATACTAAAATGGTTGCTGAAATGTGAGGGGTGTACTCACTTTTGTGAGATACTAATATATATATATATATTCACACTGTAAACAATTATTTTCATGATTTGTTATCACAACATTTTTTCTTTTGTCAAATCAACTTAAATAATGTGGTTCAGATAACATAATATTATGAGTTTCTGTTGATTAAATAATAAATAATTAGGCCTATATAAATAAATAAGTGCGTATATTGGTGTGTATAGCCAATAAATTGTTTGTTTTCTTTTTAAATAGTTATAGCAAGTGCCTTTGTTCTTTCTGGATAACAAAACAAAAATACAGATCAAGTACATTTTTTTAGTTTTTCAGCACTGTACTCAACCCAAGCGAGAACACAGCAGGAGTTCAGGAGTGCGAGGGGTTGGTGACTTATTCATCTTTCCTCTGAATTCGGTCCAGCACAGTGTTCTCAAACAAAGGCCTCTCCGCACTATAGCTGGCAGGTGATGCTGAATAATGCTTTTGATAGTCTCTCCTGGCGAGATGTTGCTTTCCAATGCTAGTCCGGCTTCACTCTGATTGGACGCTGTATTTTGATGCTGAACACACTGTGGTTGCTGAGTCAATCACTGGCAGCACTTTCGTCTGTCTTTTTCCCTGCATTCTCTTACTACTCAACAACACACTGACGGACACAGATCGATGGCTTACCCTACTATTTTGCTGCATCTTTTTTTGTGTTTACAACTTGGCAGAAACGTAGGCTGAACCGATTGACCCCAAGCGAATGAGCTGCTACACAGCAGGAGAGCATCAGTGTGGCAGCTGTCCGTCGCACTGGATCGCATCGGCGCCGACAGCTCCGGCTCCCACGGTGCGCTGAGGTGTTGACAAACGTAGCCGGAGCGCCGGAAGAATGGGCTCCGTTTGTGCTGTTTGCACATCATTAATTAACCCGCAGAGAGACTCGGTGCAGATCATTCCACATTCCCCGACAAAAACACAAGAGCTGAATTCGATAGAGTTTGTTAGGAAGGGCAATTAGACGGCCAGCAGAGCCATCGATCATACTATGCGCTCAAGCAGATGTCACTTTAGAGTCTCCTGACAGTTAAGGTGATCAGACTCACTTTGGGTCTAAAAGTGTAACAAGCGTGGGATTGAGTCCTTCTGCAATGCAACATGAACGCATAGTAGAGCTGCACGATATTGGAAAAAAACTGGCATATTTTGCGATATTTTATTATACTGCGATATGACAAAATACAGGAAGTTTCAACAGCTCTATTTCTAGAATGATTGGGGCGATTTTGTTGGGGAGCGCATATATAGAAGCTTATTTACACCACAGAAACAAAAAATAAGAGGTAACAGTGACTTTTTATCTCACAATTGTGAATTTTTTTCTCAGAATTGTGAGAAATTGTGATATCGGAGTTATCTTTTTCATATTTGGGTGGACTTTTAACAAGAACCAACTCAATCCATTAAAGGCACAATATGAAAGATTTTTAGATTAAAATATCCAAAAACCACTAGAACAATGTTATATATTTTGTTGACTTGTATACTTACATTATCCCAAATGTCTCCAACAATGTTTAAATCCAGAAAAAATCAGCAATTTTAATCAGGACACGGACCATGTCATTGCGACGCCTGTCAATGACGTCATATTTGCGCTAACTTCAATTTCCAGTTTTACTAATATTGATCTACACTCAAAAAATTATTTTAAGATACTGTTCAGTTATTTAAAAAAATCATTTTCATTTAACACCATTACTCTAGGTTTCTCATTCAAACAATTGCATTGTGTTAAACTGACTTGAAACAGTTGTGTTTTGGCTCAACTCAATATTTTCATTTTGAAAGAACATGTTTCAATTAAGTAGGCCAAAAAGAACATTTGATGCTTGTTCAATTTACTTAAGAATACAAAGTTAATTCGACAAAATTCTTTTCATAAACAAGTAAATCCAAAGTATCATTTTTTTGGAGTGTAGATTACTGCAAAGTGCAAAGTCTCTTATAGCAGCCACCGAGCGAATGCACAGAGTAACATTATAACAACTTTCAACACACTCAAATGTAAGGTATTAATATGTGCTTAATAAGTACTAATAAATAGCCAATATTCTAGTAATATGCATACTAATAAGCAACTAGTTAAAAGACCTTAAAATATAGTGTTACCAATAATAATTATGATTTTATTATGATATTGTTAAATATATGAAACAAAAAAAGAAATATATTGTAATTATACTATTGTACTGTAAAATAAAAAACAGTTAATTATTTGTTTATTTAACTGTAAAATTGTATTACTAATATTTACGTCTCAATTTCTCCATTTTCAAACAGAATACCATCAATCTTTTCTTTTGTCAAGTTGCTGCCAATTAAATACATGTGCTGCGGTTTCAGAGTGAAGAACCAGTGTATTCACTTACGCACAAGCAGCTCACAGTGTCTCAAAACGGCTTGATTCACAGTAAATGAACTCTGAAACACTGTATGATTAACTACACGTGTAAATGACGCATTTCCCTCTGAAACCGGTCGCACATATATTTACTTAATTAAATTGCAGTCTGCCGATCTGACAATCACACTAAGCCATATTGCAATATTGAATATATTTTGATATCTCATGCATAGGAAATTGCACTGAAAAGAAACACAAGGGTCTCATGCCTCCCCTGAGCCTTTCGCTCTGAATGAACGGCAGCACGAGTGACGCAGCTCACATTAGCAGCTCAGTGAGGCAGCAACACTGACAACGCTGACAACACACCACGGCCCCAGCCACTGTCACAGCGTTGGGTCTTACACAGATCACATGACTTCTATACGGTGACAGCAGGAGGAAAACAACCCCGTTGACAGTAGCCTCAGGGAGTAACACTAACATGACTAACTTAACTATAACAAGCTACTTTTACCAGCATGAAGTGGTATAGTGTGACAAAAAAACAGTGCTGACCTGAACTCAAGACTACAAGCGGACAGAGACAAAAACCAAAATGCTCTCTGTGCTCTCTCACATTCAGAATTTTATAAGAATCAGTTCATTTTGTTTAAATGATTCACTGATACACACTACTGGTCAAAAGTTTGGAATATTTATGATTTTTTAAATATTATATTCACCAAGCCTGCTTTTATTTAATCTGACACTGACAAAGGCAGAACAGCCGAAACGTTTGTCCTTGTATCTCCTGTTTTAAGTCAATGAAATCTATTTTGGAGTGCAGACCTTTTCAATTGTTGTATTAAAGAGACAGGTTTCAGTGCGTAATTAGCTGGGAGAGCGCAGTGTTAATTGAAAATACAGTGAGAACAATAATATTGTGAAATATTATTACAATTTAAAATAACTTATTTGAATATATTTTGAAATGTAATTTATTTCTGTGATCAAAGCTGAATTTTCAGCATCATTACTCCAGTCTACAGTGTCACATGATCCTTCAGAAATCATTTCTGAATATTACTGTTTTACTGTATTTTCGATCAAAAAAGTATATTGTACGGTACTGTATGTAGTGTAGTGCTGGGAAGATCTATTAGTGAACTGATTCATTTGGATGTTTCATTTAGATAAATTATTTACTGATTAATTTGAGTATGACATCTTTTTCTTTTGTAGTGAAATAGTTTCTAGTTTTATATAATCATAAGCAAATGGCACAGTTAAATGAATCTGTCTAAGAAGGAATATTTTTGTTCATTTCAGCAGCATGGAGGTTCTCTCTACTCACAAATGCTCTGTTATCGCAGTGATTTATCTGCCAGAAACAACAGGAGCCATTACATTACATCCTTGCCGACTAATCAGCTACTGTGGAAAGCTAGTAAACTATGTTTACAGCGGAGTGTTGAATGTAAATAAACATCACCTTAGTAACGGCATTACATGACCAGATGATTACTGAACTCGCCACAGCCGCCTCTTCAGTGTCATTAACAAAGAGGCATGTTGGCCTTTCATGTATATCTATTAGATAACTTTACCTGATTAACATGAGCACTGTAATGTTTGTTTTCAAAGAGATGAGGTGTCGCCTGAGATAAATGAGTGCTTGGTTTTTTCAGGAGCACTTTGGCTTGAGCTTTGTAGTTAGTTTATCCAGCACCTTTGAAATCATATTGCCTCTTGCTGCTCAAAAAATACGTTTTTGACGATCCAAATAATCAAATCACGACACATGAAAAATGCTGACAGACAGGCAGATAGATATATAGAATGATATATATATCAACAGAATGATTGAATAATAGAACGATAGATAGAACGATAGACAGAACGATAGACAGAACGATAGACAGAACGATAGACAGAACGATAGACAGAACGATAGAACGATAGAAAGATAGATAGATAGATAGATAATGGATGGATAATGGATGGATAGATAGATGATAGATATAACGAAAGAACTATACATAGAACGACAGAACGATAGATAGATAGTTAGATAGATAGTTAGATAGAACAATAGATATAGATAGAACAATAGAACAATAGAACTATACATAGAATGATAGAACGATATAACTATACATAGAACCATAGAACGATAGATAGATAGAACGATAGATAGATAGAACGATAGATAGAACGATAGATAGAACGATAGATAGAAAGATAGATAGAACGATAGAACTATAAATAACGATAGATAGAATGATAGAACGATAGAACGATAGAACGATNAGATAGATAATGGATGGATAATGGATGATAGATAGATGATAGATATAACGAAAGAACTATACATAGAACGACAGAACGATAGATAGATAGATAGTTAGATAGATAGTTAGATAGAACAATAGATATAGATAGAGCAATAGAACAATAGAACTATACATAGAATGATAGAACGATATAACTATACATAGAACCATAGAACGATAGATAGAACGATAGATAGATAGAACGATAGATAGAACGATAGATAGAAAGATAGATAGAACGATAGAACTATAGATAACGATAGATAGAATGATAGAATGATAGAACGATAGATAGATAGAACGATAGATAGATAGATAGATAGATAGATAGATAGAATGATAGATAGAACGATAGATAGATAGAATGATAGATAGAACGATAGATAGATAGAATGATAGATAGATAGATAGATAGATAGATAGATAGATAGATAGATAGATAGATAGATAGATAGAATGATAGAACAATAGATAGAACGATAGAATGATAGAACGATAGATAGAACGATAGATAGAACGATATACATAGAACTATAGATAGAACGATATAACTATAAATAGAACGATAGATAGAGAGATAGATAGAGAGATAGATAGAGCGAACGATAGAATAATAGATAGAACGATTGATAGAACGATAGAACGATAGAACGATAGATAGATAGATAGATAGAATGATAGAACGATAGAATGATAGAACGATAGATATAATGATAGAATGATAGAACGATAGATAGAACGATATACATAGAACTATAGATAGAACGATAGAACTATACATAGAACGATAGATAGATAGAGAGATAGATAGAGCGAACAATAGAATGATAGATAGAACGATAGATAGAACGATAGAACGATAGATAGATAGATAGAATGATAGAACGATAGATAGAACGATAGAATGATAGAGCGATAGATAGAACGATAGATAGAACGATATACATAGAACTATAGATAGAACGATAGAACTATACATAGAACGATAGATAGAACGATAGATAGATAGAACGATAGATAGATAGATATTGTTTGGCACACACACACACTTATTTGAAGCCTCTTGAGAGCATCACAAGTGTCTTTATTATTCTCTAGACTGCTTCTCTTGTAGTTGTTCTCCTGACACGTATAAGGATAAGCCTGTGGGATTATCTGTCCACGCTGCATATCTCTTTACTCTCTAGTCATGCAGAACACTGCCCATAATTAACCTCCCTTAAAGGACAGAGGAAGAAGAAAAAACCTGCACAAAGTTAAAAGGGTCGCTGCATGTCTGACTGAGCCACATCTTCCTCCTTAGGGGAGAGAGACACAAAAAGAGAGAAAATAGAACGACAAGAAAAGCAGTATTTTAGTATAGTATTTAATCAGATGTTTTTTCTTTTGGAAGCAGTGCCATCATCAAGGGAGAATTGCCTCAGACCCAAATGCTTAAAAGTAAAGGAACAAGTTTTTACACCATAATAATAGAGTATAACATCCTAGGATAGACCTACAACACCTTGAGCAATTTACACAACACATTAGCATTCCCATTCATCTGAAAGACATGTTGAAGAAAATGACAACCTGAAAACAGACCACTGATCCAGCAGGGACTCCACAACACACCAGAGACATCCACACTGCTGTTCTGCAGCATCTCAGAGCAGACTGTCTAAAGCTTATCACGAGTGCTTCATCAGTACGCCACTTCAGAACTCACTCTCTGATTTGGCCTGATTAATGTCATTAAGTCAACATGATTGCACAGTGAGAACACTTAGAAGCGGAGGTAAACAAATCCATTTTTGCATCCAACGGAAACACACCCTCACTTCAAACTTATCAAAGAGAAAAAACTACCACAGTTCACCAGAGGATTTGTCAGCAACTGTGATGGATGGTAGAGAGTAAAGGGCGAGCTTCGATCCGAACCAGTCCAGTGATGGGAAAAGCATCTGGTGGGCAGTGTTTGAAGCTGTACCACGGTATAAGCTACCAAAAAAAATCCCATTCAAGGAAACTCTGTTCACCCAGATGCCATATTTGCAACGCCTCAAGGAAGCTGTTTCGGCCATTCCAAGACCAAATGAATAGGGAGTATATTAACACAGAATGAACAAGAGTGAATTAACAAGGGGCAGGTGAACACAATAGGTTGCTATGGTAACTAACAGGTACACAACTAAACTAGAGCCATTTCTCAATAACAAATACGCAAAGTTTGAACTCAGGAGTTGAACTCGACTCTGGAGAACCAACTCGGGAGAACGCAAGTCCGGTAATTCAGCAAATGGTACAGCAGTATTCGCAATAACGTCACTCAGCTCGCTCTGGCTACTCTGGCTATTTGTATGTATGTTTACATTAAAATGAAATATGTTATAAAACACCACCCTGCCTCTTTTTGTTTTCATTAAAAAAAACCTTAAACATTTTAATAGCCACACAAATGTGGTACAACATGTACATTGATTATGTTCACTGTTTTATATTTATGACAAAAGAGGATATAAAACACAACCCTGCCTCTTTTCATTTTCAATTAAAAAAATATAGCTGCAAGCAGCAATTATCGGGGCCAAACACAAAGAACACGATAAGTCATGCCAACATGGCTGGGAGCATCAGACCAACTGCAACAATGAGCAATTAAAGACATTTTAAGATGATTTTAGGTAAAAAGGCTGAAAAATCAAAAACAGTCATTTGATTTAATGGTTTATCACTTTCGACCAATAGGTGGCGCTGTGATACAGCCTTTAGAATCGTTTTGGCATCATGCCACAAATTTGTTGCAGCGGTATATGAAAACGGTTTCGTCTATCATCAAAGAATCCAAAACATTTTGTCGGCACAGTCTGAAGATGATCTGACTCTAATTTGGTGAAAATCTGACAAACGAACTAGGAGAAGTTCGAAAAAATAGGTTATTAAAGAAAATCAAAATGGTGGAAAGGAAGTTCAAGCGACTATGGCAAAATTGGTATCTATGTTCTCGGCATGACCCAATGAATTTATTAATACCAGTTCATTAATATAGGTCAGTGTATTCAAAAGTTATTGGAAATTTCATTTGCTGCCCCAAAACTTTTTGAGTACTGTCAGTGCATGGAGCCAAAGACACATACAGAGTTTCGTAATGATATGCCAATGTGCTCGTAAAATATAGCATTTTTACAACAAAATTCTAAATGGCCGACGCCCAAAATGGCCAATATAGGAAAAATTGGGTATAGTTCGACTCAGCATGATGCAATGTGTTTTTAGGCCAAACTGTTCAGAAGTTATAAGCAAAAAAGCAATTTTTTCATCTCCTGACCACTAGGTGGCACTGTGCCGTAACTGTACAGGTAGCCTCAAGTCATGGTTGTCATAACACACACCAAGTTTGGTAAGAATATGTTAAAGCGTTATATATAACCTCACATTCATTTTGGCGGGCACTTCATCGAATTCGATTGCGCGTTATTCGAGAACAGTTTGAGGAATCAACTTGAATTCCATAAATTTTTGTTGCCATGGTCTGAAGATGATCTGGTTCAATTTTCGTGAAAATCGGAGCAACGGTCTAGGAGGAGTTTGAAAAAGTAGGTTTTTCGGAAAATTCAAAATGGCGGAAAAATTTTCATGACGGAAAATGATGTCGTGGGGGGGGGGTGCAAAAGTTATTAACATAAAAATGAGTGGAACTATGGACAGTTGGTGGTGCTAGAGGGATTAACCTAGGCTGCGTTCACACTGGCACAAAAAAAAAAATCGGATTTTTCCGAGATCTGATTTTTTTCGCATCCGATCTGAGCCACTTCCAAATGTGGTTTTAAATCAGATACATATCCGATATCTGGACATGCGACCTACATCTAAACACACATATCTGATTCCCATTGGAATTCCAAGACACCACAAGGCGAGGGCGGCACGTTTGCTCAATAAAACTTAGCTTTTATGTTGGATTATGAAGCAGAAGTGCCTGTATGCACTTGCACTAAAATTCGCAACTTTATTATTGAGGCGGGAACTTTATATCTATCTTTTTTCCTTGAAAGAAATTGCGCTCGCACGCACACACTTGTGTGCTCACAGTGCAGTTCTGCATTGGATAACTGGACATGTAATGTCATTATCTTGCTTTGTTTCCATCCATTAGCGCTCAGGCGCTTAAATGTCTTCCTGAGCACTGTGTGATTTTATGAAATCACTAATTAATCGTCTCTTCAGGCCTGTGACCCCAGAGGTCTGTCTTGTTTACTTGCTGTCGAGCTGTTGGAAAACTTATCAGACCTTCTAATACAAACACTCGCTGCAGTGGGCCAAAAGAAGGCAACTCGCTTTGCCCTTCTCAAAATTTATAATGCCTCACAGAGAAAATGAACCAGACAGCGAGCCAAATAAATGTTCTCATGCATTATGGTAGGGGTGGACAGCATGAGCGAAGTCTTATATTACATATAATTTAAAGGCAACAAATTACAATGGTTATTTTTGCCTGCAAATTTAACCCAAAAACGTTGCATATTTAGCATATATTTATATATCTCTATATATTTATCTCATTTCATATTTTTTTCGGTGACACTTTACAGTAAGGTTCCATCAGTTAACATTAGTTATGAACTGACACTGAAAAAAAATTATAAAGCAAACTCCGTTTGAACCATGTAAGACTAAACATCGTTACTGACAATTGTCATTTTGGCTGCGTGAGATTCTCCAACTTTGTTGTTGTTGAGCAACCGAGGCGTGAACTGTTAAAGCTCCGCCCTCTTCTGGAAAGGGGGCCGGGATTGGCAGCTCATTTGCATTTAAAGGGACACACCCAAAAATGGCGTGTTTTTGCTCACAGCCAAATAGGGGCAAATTTAACAAGCTATAATAAATGATCTGTGGGGGATTTTGAGCTGAAACTTCACAGACACATTCTGGAGACACCAGAGACTTATATTACATCTTGTGAAAAGTGGCATAATAGTGGCATAATAATAATAATAATATATTAAAAGTGTCTTTAATAATCACTGCAACAAATTAATTAGCTCACTGCAAGTTAATTTTAGTTAATGCATTAACTAACATTAACTAATGATACCTTATTGTTAAGTGTTACTATTTTACCTTTAACGTTTGGAACTTGATGCAAATCAAAAGATCCGATTTGATGCTCCAAATCTAAATCTAGACACCGTCAAACCACCCAGTCCTACATTATGGGTATTGAGTGATTTGGAGGCAGAGCCATGAGGGACATCACAACAAATGTGTCACGGCCCTTTTGTTTGGCTCATTTCCCATCTCAACCTCTTATTTCTCGGTTGCCATAGTAACACAAGAGTCATGAGCTGCAGTCAACAGCATTTGCCAAACTAAACAAATCTTTCAACAGCATTTCAGCCGTTTCTCCTCGAACCCAAAATGAAGCACGGATATCAGCTCAGATGGCAACAACAGACACATTCATACTGGTGATAAAGTTACCATTTGCATTCTGGCGAATGTTTAGCAACATTTACATCAATTAATTAAATAAATATTTTAGGTGTTAGCGTCGGCTAAAACCACTCACATCGAGACGCTTGCATGTTTTTTTGGTGAAGCAAGCACACTGGTCTCTTACTGGACAGATATGTTTTCTTCAGTTAATTTTGTTAAAGAAAGACAAATAAATGTTTTTAAACACCTCAGATGTAATCAACCAATACTGGCAGACAAATCGCTCCACAGATGATCTGTTTGGATGAGCTATAGACAAGTTTTGGAGTATAGCTTCCTGGAACCTCATTTTCATAAATTTTGGTCATAAAACATGCACAATTATAAATCAATATTGTTTATTTCTACAGAATATGAGGATAGAATCTTCTACTAAGTAGCCTAGACATGAAACACAGGGAAAGTCGTGGCCTAATGGATAGAGAGTCGGACTTGTAACCCAAAGGTCATGGGTTCGAGTCTCAGGTCCGGCAGGGATTGTCGGTGAGGGGAGTGAATGTCCAGCGCTCTCCCCACCCTCAATACCACGACTGAGGTGAGACCCTTGAGCAAGGCACCGTACCCCCAACTGCTCCCCGGGCGCCGCAGCAATGGCTGCCCACTGCTCCGGGTGTGTGTTCACGGTGTGTGTGTGCACTTGGATGGGTTAAATGCAGAGCACAAATTCCGAGTATGGGTCACCATACTTGGCCACAAGTCACTTCACTCACTTTTTTTTTCACTTTAAGAAAACCTTGTAGAAGAGTCTGGGTTTCAGCTCATCCAGCCTGAAGCACATCCTCAAACTGCCAATAACAATGAAGAGCTCACGAGCAACTGAGCAATGAGTGTCGTCTTGTGTCAATAAAGCACTTCCACATGACACACCAATGGCCCTTAAAGATGGACGAGGAGTCACTGGGAATATATCAAGAACAGAGCCTCATAAATGGACCCTTTTTCACATTTCTGGGTTTCTCAGAAGCGTCA
>RJVU01051648.1:5738879-5766375 GCA_003731715.1 Anabarilius grahami
AATATTGCATTTAACAATTTTGTAAGGGGAAAAAATAAATAATAAATCAGCTCCATTGTGGATTCCAAGTGATCAAGGGCTTAGGACATTCCAAATCAGCCAATTGCAAAGGTTCCGCCAGAAGTGGGCACTCATGCAACGTAAGCAATGACGTACATCCGAGTCAACGAGACTGAGGGAAGTTAGCGAGGGAAGGAACGCAGCCTGAGACTGTATTTCTTGGCACACTCGTTTTACGCGTATTTGGCACCACCTATTGTTGCGGGTGTATTATTGACATGTAAAAGTCTAGACCCTGAATATAAGATGAACCCGCATTTTCAGATGCATTTCTAAGAAAAAAACATTGTTTTATATTTGGAACAATACGGTATCCTATAGATCTCTACATTTGAGAAACTTTCGACGTCACTTTTTCCTACTGAACTTATCTTTTTTGCCTGTATGGTGATTAGATTCACTGTTTTGAGAATGTGACGCGTCTGGTGTGCAGCATGGCGCTTCTCATTCTGTGCTTCAGCCTATTTAAAGTTTAAGGTTTACCATAGGTTTATTTCCTGAACAGCCTTTAAGAAGGACACTGTGTAAGTTATCTTTTGCTCCGACAACAGACAGTTCTCTAGAACCAGTGGTTCACTTCCTCCTGCCATGATTCTGTATGTGAACTGCAGGTCTGTTTAAGTGCATTCTGACTCGTGTTGTGAATAGCGGGATTCCTCAAATTTATTGGCAGGAGGTTGGAAATAAATGCAGGCTGACACGCGGCTATACCTACAGGTATATAAAAGTGAATATCAGCTCTGTAAATAAAGCAGCGAGAAAGACAGACCATGCTAAATTGAACACGTATGTGCAAACTTAATGATTGTATCAATAATGCAGCACACGATTCACAACAGGAGAATGAACCAAAACGTATCCGTGCATGATGTTTATTCAGGTCATTCTTACGTCCTGAAAGGTTTGATACGATCGCTGAAGCTCGACTGATAAAACATTTATGTAAAGACGAATTCTGCAGGCTGACAGAGGTGAAGGAATGACAAAGAGCTGCAAGCTAATAGCTTTCCGTCAGCAGTGATTTGATCTTGCGGCAATTCAAAGGCGGGCAATTCCTCAGAGAAATACGCTATAGGCTTTTGACATAACTGCCTTAATGGTTATATGCAGAATATTTCAAGAAATTACAGGTGCAGAATGGACAGGCTTTAATAATCCAATCAGTCAAATAAATAGCATAGAAAGGGATGGTGCTAACCTGCTAGCTCTTGTGCTAAACACAAAGAGCTAAGTTATGAAAGATGTAGCTAGTAGGACAGTCTCTTAGACAGACTTCGGACTATCAGCAAAAAGTCATAAATCAGCTACTAAAAACAAGCATGGGTAACACATCAAAATAAGGTTTCGTTTGTTAACATTAGTTGAAGTGGTACTTCACTGCTGGTAAAATTGGCTTTCAATAAAACTTGGCTGCCTATACAGTAGAAAGGTGAAAAAAATAAATTGTGCTTCCTGACCAGAGAAAACAGGGAAATAGACTGTTGTCTTCCATTTTGTCAAATAGGTAGGAAAACTTCAATACCCATAATGCACTGGGCATGTTGCTGTCCAAGGCCACTCCCACTAGTCTGCTATGGATATGCCTACCAGAGTCAAATACCGCCTTGCTTTAATAGGAAATACTTCTTAGCAAACTTAGCAAACAAAATAATGATGTCGACTTGTATTGTTCCAGGGTGCAAGAATATAACGGGACCATTCGCATCAAAGTAGGGGTGGGTGATACGACCAAAATCTTATTATTTTATCATTGTTATTAAGAACAAAGTAGCAAATTACAAATATTAGGACAAATTTGATATAAGATACAAATATAAATAAAACGAACAATAATAATTATCAGCTATAGTAGGTGCATTTACTGTAATAGTAGCATTCAAGTAAGAAATTGAATAAACTGAAATTAAATAAATTAAATTTTAATTTCTTCAAGTAAGAAATTAAAATTGAAAAAAGCTTCTGAAGTTATTCAGTCAGATTTTCTCTTTATATTTTTTTGTTTGATTAACATTAATGACAGAGACGGCAGTAGGTTACTGTTACTTTAAGACCTAATGCACGGATCTAATATACTGATACACGTGCATATCATAATATACTGACACACATCTGACCTGTTTACACACACTTAAGATATAAATGACTGTTTACGTAAACCTTCTGTGTATTTGACAGTTTAAGTATAAGACCCGAAAGATAACTTAGTTTAGTACTCACACGCTGTTTGACATGTGTTACCCAAATATATTACGCAATATTACTTCTCCAGGAAATTTATCTTGTTTTAAGGATGTAAGAAAATACTATTTTGTACCTGGGCACTGACATAAACATGCAAAGATCACTTGCTAACAATAGCAATACAATCAGCTCTACACTTCTAGGTCAATTACCCATAAATGTGCATCAAGGCGGAGTGACTGATGGATGAAAATGGCAGTTTTTTGCAGGATCTTACAGTAAATTAGCATAAGTGCTTTTACATTCAGAAGTAATATGAAGCCTTTCGGTGTCACACTAACAAGGGCGATACAGCTGACTGATATTCTGTTGGTAATTGGAATAAGAGATTAATCTGTAGCCATGGCTTGTAAGAACAATCCATGGAGCAGGAAATTACAGCCCAGTCTGGAGTAGTTTGCATTAATCCACTGGTTTTTTAGACATATAGATGCATGATATATATGATGTGAACCTTCAAATGAGTCTCGCTTGATGTAGCATACATACACATGAAGAAAAACAAGATTTGGGTCACCTTTACTGAGCATCAGAGTGTGTAATGAACACTGATAGAATTTTACTATCTTATTATCAAGACCTTTATATGAAGACTGAATCTTGGGATGAGTATTACACTGAATAAAATGGAAATTTTTCCATTCACAATATTTGCTGTCATCTAACTTTCGTTTAAAGTTGTTCATGGCACATGACATTTAAAAAATCTAAAATTAATAATTACATTTTATGACATTAAAAATCACAGTAAAATATTTGCCAGCAGGGATAGACTGTTTATCTCGTCGGTGAGGACATTTTTGGTTTGCTGCAAAATTACCTTTAAAAATTAAATAAAATTAAAAATGTATTGTACACATGAGCTTGATAGACATCATTGGCTGATGCGCCACATTTAGTATTTTAAGTTAAAAACAGTAGATATGAAATGATTGTACAATTCTGGCTGATACAGATAAGCTAATAATTATTTTCATGTTATGGCAGACAACTGATAAATGTTTTTTTACAATAAGGTTCCATTTAGGGATGCACTGATCATGATTTTTCATGGCCGATTCTGGTTGCCAATTTTTATTTATTTTTTTTACAACCAAATGGGCCGATTCCGATACGGTTGCAATTTTTTTTTTCTTTGTTTAAGCAAATGTATTTGTTGTTTAATTGGCCAAACTGGCCTTAATTTCAAGATTTAAAGCAAAAATAGAATGGTCTGACTTTAGCTTAGTTACATTATGCTACATAAAACATACCTGCACAAAACAAATGAAAGTGAATAAAAATGCTAATTCACTCTCTGGACAGTAGGTGGCGCTTATCAAAGACTTTATATATAGAAAAACGGTGCACTTGTATTACCATAAGTCATTTGGATTACTTTTATGATGGATGGATATGCTTTTTGGAGCTTCAAAAACTATTTTTGGCTCTATTCAATGCCATTAAGCTGGGAAGAGCCAGGACATTATTTAATACAACTCCAATTGTGTTCGGCTCAAAGAAGAAAGTCATATACACCTAGGATGGCTTGAGGGTGAGCAAATTATGGTATAATTTTCATTTTTGGGTGAACTATTCCTTTAAGATATTAATTTTTGACTTTTCCAGGTCTACAGACATCACACTTTTAAAAAATACAATTATTCAGTATATCCAGGTTGTCTGAGATCATGCGAACACTGATTCTTAAATAAAAAGGGCAGTTGTTAAAGAAACTAATTAAATTGAGAAATTTAATTTCAGCTTACATCTTGATTGTTTGCAGTTTTACCTAATTTCAAACCTTGTTTTGTCTTATTTTAAGTAATAAGATAATAAGAATGAGAATATAAGTCATCCCAGGCTTTGAGTGAACATTACAGATGATAGTGACGGTCATATCATGATGTTTTGCCTAGAGAGAGAAAGTGATTCTATCGACTATCACAACAAGAGCAACTTCTACCTTTGAACAAATCACGCTCTATAGCTGTAAATCCTGCTGTTAGCCGCAACGAAGCCCTGTGATGTTTTCCTACCTCATGCTGTCGGGGGTGATTTACGAATGCCTTGCCACCGTGGCCGTTTCGCAAAAGTGGGTTTTTTCAATCACCCGCCCTTATCTGCAGGGAGCGCAACCCCCCCGGAAACTCACGGAAAGGTAGGAGACGGATGAGATAAATCTACATCCAGAACACACACATTCCCTCTGTGCATGAATACAGGGATGGATCACTGCAGACTGCTGAGCTATACTGATAGATTCATCAGAAATGGTGGACAACAAACTCCATCTACAGTGAGAGACGGAGTCAGGAACTCATACACACTTGCAGTGAAGTGCAGAACTAAAGCACAAGCATCTTAAACAGATCCTGTTCATGTTCACAGCTATCAGAGAGGAACTCTGTAATGAGCCAACAGCTAATCAAATTACATACAGACTGTCTGGTCATCCTATATGAAAATTACATGGTCATGCCAACAATTTATAACAGCAGTAGGGGGCGTGTCCACTCATGATGAGGGAGGAGAGAGAGTGAGCCAATCAGCAGTAGGGGCGTGTCCACTCATGATGGGAGAGGAGAGAGAGCCAATTAGCAGTAGGGGGCGTGTCTACTCATGATGAGGGAGGAGAGAGAGTGAGCCAATCAGCAGTAGGGGCGTGTCCTCTCATGATGAGGGAGGAGAGAGAGTGAGCCAATCAGCAGTAGGGGCGTGTCCACTCATGATGGGAGAGGAGAGAGAGCCAATTAGCAGTAGGGGGCGTGTCTACTCATGATGGGGGAGGAGAGAGAATGAGCCAATCAGCAGTAGAGGGCGTGACTTATCGCAAAGCATTATTTTTCTTCTCTTCAGCAATGATAAAGAGACATCCACTCTTGCATTGCATGTTTGTGCATTATGGGGGCGGAGCAATGAAGAGAGGGGTGTGTTTGTTTGTGTTGATTTCAAATATCAACAGTGTTTCTCAGAAATCATTTACTGCACCTTTAAAACAAGTAAAAACTGTTATCTAATGTTACATTTACCCCATGAAAGCATAAAGTCTATAGATTATGTCACAGTTACTTAACTAGAAAAATGAAATCTGTAAAGGAGCATATTTTCTACCATTTGATTTCAAATATGATATTTGCATTGGAATAAAAACAAAATAACTAACAAAGCAGGCTTTCTTTTTCGCTTTAATCCATAAAACTGACAGGTTTCTGAGTCAAAGCGACTCAAAATGATGGAGCATGTCACATTTTACAATATATTCTTACTATATGCTTCCATCTCAAACATATGTCTACACTGGGCAAACATCTCAATGAAACATCAAATCGACTCATCTGATGTGTATATGTGGTGCATCTATATCTGAGATGGATCTCTAAACACAGATGGATAGTCTCAGAAAACACAGCGCATCTGTCTTCCTCTTTGACTAATTCTGACTGAAAATCAATGTCCATTAGGCTGACTCACAACTCTAAGTGTCTCTGGATCGGCTTTATTTCATTTTCGAATCTATGCCCTCGGTTTCAAACCTGGCCCGTTACAGATAAACCACACATAGGTGATCATTTCTCCTTAATACAGACCTTTCTCTGGCTGTAATTCATGTGATTAAACATTAACTCCACTTCCAATTAATTGCATAAAACAAGTTAGTGAGAAGAACAGGTGAGATTGAATCTTACCTCAGCGCCCGTCAGGTAGAATGCAGAGAGAAGACCGCCAACGTAACGGATGTTCACCTCAAACAGGGACGCCTCTCCGTTCTGCAGAACACAAACAACATTAAGAAATTCATCTTTTAGCAACATTACAAATGATATGCTTTAGTAAATGAGGAAAAATGCTATAGCAAGGTCATGTTTGTATTACAATGCTGTTTTACCTAAATAGGTGTTGAGAAGCTTTGAAATTAGAGGGGAATAAAAACATTAAAATGCATGAGAATGTCATTTATATAAAAAAAAATAAAAAAAAGATAATTAAGATTTACATAAGCATGACTTATAATCATTATTTAGCCCCTTATAAAGTTTCATTCAAGCTCATTACTGTTTTTAAAGGGGACCTACAATGCCCCTTTTCACAAGATGTAATATGGGTGTGAACAAAAACACGCCGTTATTGTGTGTCCCTTTAAATGCAAATGAGCTGCTGCACCCAGCCCCCTTTCCAGAAGAGGGCGGAGCTTTAACGGCTCATGCTTCGGTTGCTCAACAACAACAAAGCTGGAGAATCTCACGCAGCCAAAATGAGGATTGTCAGTAACGGTGTTCAGGCTTACATTGTTCAAACTGGAGTCGACACTGATGGAGAGACTCAGGAAGAAGTTACAACTTTTAGAATGAAACTGCACGTTTCTGAATGGTTAGTGGATAAATTGATGTAGTTGCTGTGGAGTTGATTCAACTCATCGACTAGCATGTGCCGTCATGTTAATCTCTTGTGCAAAACCTGTTTATGGACGCCCACTATACATAGCGTACCTGTTTGCCAAACAGAGCCATACACACCAGGCTAACGTTTATGATCGCTATCAAATGCTGTGAATGGTCAAATATTTTTTTCCAAAATATCGCTCGGATATTTTTGGCAGTCGAGCTTGCCAGGGTCAACTTTCAGGCTATCCAAGCTAACGAGACTCTAAATAGTGTTCAGTTCTCGTCTGTGAACAGTTAGCATGCTTTGCTCCAACTTTTGCCATGGCGTTAGAACTGGTACACCGTTGTCGCTTGCAAAAACAAAATGGCGGCGCCGTGGGTGGAAACATGCAGATTAAGGGGCGGTAATATTACAGTAAGATCCCCTTCCTACGTCACTAGGGGAGCGAAATCCAAGTGGCTTATTTTTTCACAAACTTGCTGAAACAAAGTTACCGGGTTGTCCTTTTTCACGTTTTCTGGGTTGGTAGATGCACCGGGGACCCAATTATAGCACTTAAACATGGAAAAAGTCAGACTTTCAAGATATGTCCACTTTAAACAAAAAAAATACACCAAAACTGCTCTAAAATTGCTATTTGATAATGGAGACGATTAAGAGAATTTAAGAGCTGAGGGAGGCCCTAAGGAGATATAATATGTCAGCATAATTACGATCACTTGAGTTTGCAAGGAGTTGAGGTGACAAGAGTCCTTATTGACTCGCAGCCACTTACAGGAAGGAAGCAGAATCTCTGGAGTAGATGATAAGAGAATTATAGCAGAGAACTGTAGGGGGCAATCACCTCCTCAATCCATTCATTGATGCACTGATCAACAGCACACTTAAATCACACTCACATCTGATATCTAAAAAGGGTTCCAGCTCAATTTGTGTCTGAAGCATTGCAGACATCTATCTAAGCTATCTTCAGAGCCACGTGTCAGACAAAGAGAGAGGAGTATCCAAATAACACAAAACTTCACTGTGAGCCAAATTAAAGTAATCCTAACACACACACAGAGCATTTCCGTCTTAAATCAGCTGCTGCACAATTCACAGCGGTAAAAAAAAAGAGCATGTTTGAGGAAGGCACACTAAACAACCATGAATTAAGAGAGGTTTTAAAAGGATTATCCCGAAAGAAATCAAACAAATCCCTAGCTACAGCGCTTAAGTAGGTATTTGTGGGTAAATATGTTTGTGTACTATGTGGGTGTATTTCCATTTTTAAAACACAGTGTATACACTGAATAAAAATGGTGTAGGAACAGTTTTCACTCAGAAATTGTTGGTAGCAAGTAACATTGAATTAGGGTACATTTACACAACAACTAAAAAAGTAAAATTTTGCCATTGCATTTTTCACTTGCAGGCGACAAACTTGCACTCTGAAAAATGCTGGGTTGTTTCAACCCATGTTTGGGTCAAATATGGACAAACGCAACTGTTGGGTTTAAAAATGTAATGTAAATGTAAACGGTTTGGGTTTGTCCATATTTGACCCAAACATGGGTTAAAACAACCCGGTATTTTTTGGAGTGTGTCAAAATGATCCCCGTTCACATCAGCAAAAACAACTAAAAATGCTGTAATATGCATTACAGGCCAGTAGTGGGTGATGTCACTTTGTAAAGCGTAACCATTTTCACAAATGCACGTTTTTGTAATTTACGGAATTGTTTTCAAAAACTTGCACTTTGAAACCCGTTTGTTTTTGTTTTCAGGCCCTCAAAACGCAGTTGTCGTTTAAGCGAACGGCCACAAAGCATAACAAGTTTTCTATTTTTAGTTGAAAAATAAACGTGAAATTTTTAAACACTGAAATAGTATTTTCTTGTAAAATGTACTCTGTTTTGTTGCAATATTTATAAAAATAAAGATTAAATTCAAATTAAATTAAATAGTATTTTCTTGAGAAATGTAATATAATCTTTGTTTTATGCTGCAAGATTTATAAAATAAAGTAAATTCAATGAAATCAAATAGTATTTTCTTGTAAAATGTTCTACAATAATCTTTTTTTTTTTGCAATATTAATAAAATAAAGAGTAAATTCAATGAAATTAAATAGTATTTTCTTGAGAAATGTAATACAATCTTCTTTGTTTTATGTTGCAAATTTATAAAATAAAGAGTAAATTAAATTAAATAGTACTTTCTTATAAAATGTATTCCACTAATCTGTTTTGTTGCAATATTTATAAAATAAAGAGTAAATAAAATAAAATAAAATAGTATTTTCTTGTAAAATGTACTTCAATAATCTTTTTGTTGCAATGTTTATAAAATAAAGAGTAAATTAAATGAAATTAAATAGTATTTTATTGTGAAATGTAATGCAATAATCTTTTTTTTACTTATAATTTTAAAAAATATTAATTTCATTTTTTTAAATAATATAATTTCAGTACAGTTCACACTCTACAGTCTGTAATGGTGCAACATTTATAATAATTATTTATTAAAGTGAAAATGTTTTTTTCAAAACTGATATGTTTATTCTTTCTGGCTTTTTCTCCACAGCGACAGGGTTTTGTATGGAAGATCGAGAGAACATAATCAGCCACACTTTTGCTTTAACCTGTCCATTACCCTTCCCTTCTGTGCTCCATAATAGCTGGGTGGTTTCAATCAGGTGAGTTGCATTATTGTAACCGCCGGACCTCTGGGCTGTGGTGTGGTCATGGGTAATGGCTGCACTGTCAAGCTAATGGCACCAAATTAGCATTTTAATTTCGGCACGTTTGACAGCCGGTGCACAAGGAAGGCTCGTGGAGAGATGCTATAGAGATGCTATTGTTAGAAGCACAAAAATGGAGCGCACTGAGATAATGAATAAAATTACTGCGGCTAAAAATACAACATGCTGAAAGCTCCTACAGCAGTTCAGGCTTGGAGACGCAGAGCCGTTGTGTTGTTTTGTACCTCACATGCTGGTAAGAATTCAGTGGAACAGGCACAGATTTAGATAACGTGCTGCCCGATCTGGTTTGGAAGGAGGCGATGAGGGCATGTGCTAATGTGATTAGCCACGAGCACAGTGTGTGGATTTGTTGTGTGCAGAGAAAGTCTGTTCACAGGAAACACACAGAATTACATACCGGTGCTCAACCCAAAAGATTTCTGAAGTAGTGTNGGAAGAAGTTACAACTTTTAGAATGCATCTAGACGTTTCTGAATGGTTAGTGGATACATTTATGTAGTTGCTGTGGAGTTGATTCAACTTATTGACTAGCATGTGCCGTCATGTTAATCTTTTGTGCAAATCCAGCGTTGAATTTACCCTCGTTTGTGAAGCAGTTCGGCGTAAAATGACGGCATGTCAACAACACTCTACTACCACAACTCTTCCTCTTCTCTAAAGCAGCTCAACATGGCCTCGCCCCCTTTGTTGCGTGTTCTCGGGGGCGGGGTTTATGTCAATTTTAGGGTTTGTGATGTCACTAACCCAGGTAGAAGCTCATTGTAGTCCCTACCAGCTGTTTGTTGTAGTCCTTAAAAAGTGATTTCTGTAAAAGAAAATATCTCCCTTTGCATTGAACTTTGATGTTGTTTATGCTCAAACAGCAACATTACACATTAACTAAAGTTAAAAAAGTGGAATTAATCAACCACCCCTTTAAGTACTAATTTCTATGGGTGTAATTTTACATGCAACTCTCACTCACATGCAACATGATGAAGTATAATGAAGTGAAGTGAAGTGAAGTGACATGTGGCCAAGTATGGTGACCCATACTCGGAATTTGTGCTCTGCATTTAACCCATCCAAGTGCACACACACAGCAGTGAACACACACACCGTGAACACACACCCGGAGCAGTGGGCAGCCATTGCTGCGGCGCCCGGGGAGCAGTTGGGGGTACGGTGCCTTGCTCAAGGGTCTCACCTCAGTCGTGGTATTGAGGGTGGGGAGAGCGCTGGACATTCACTCCCCTTACCGACAATCCCTGCCGGACCTGAGACTCGAACCCATGACCTTTGGGTTACAAGTCCGGCTCTCTATCCATTAGGCCACGACTACCCACTCATGGGTATCATGCCTGTCTGAAACATTGTAGAATAATGCATACTGTATCACTTACTATTTGTTACTAGTGTGTGAGAGGAAGTTAGTTCACCCAAAAATGAAAATAATGTCATTAATTACTCACCCTCATGTCGTTCTACACCCGTAAGGCCTTTATTCATCTTGGGAACACAAATTAAGATATTTTGATTAAATCCAATGGCTCAGTGAGGCCTGCATCGATAGCAATGACATTTCCTCTCTCAAGATCCATAAAGGTACTAAAAACATATTTAAATCAGATCATGTGAGTTCAGTGGTTCAACCTTAATATTATAAAGCGACAACAATACTTTTTGTGCGCCAAAAAAAACAAAATAACGACTTTTCAACAATATAGTGATGGGCCGATTTCAAAACACTGCTTCGGAGCTTTGCGAATCGAATCAGTGACTCGGAGCCCCAAAGTCACGTGATTTCAGCAGTCACTATATTGTTGAAAAGTCGTTATTTTGTTTTTTTTTGGCGCACAAAAAGTATTCTCGTCACTTTATAATATTAATATTGAAGCACTGTACTCACATGAACTGATTTAAATATGTTTTTAGTACCTTTATGGATCTTGAGAGAGGAAATGTCATTGCTGTCAATGCAGGCCTCACTGAGCCATCAGATTTAATCAAAATATCTTAATTTGTGTTCCCAAGATGAATGAAGGCCTTACGGGTGTGGAACGACATGAGGTTGAGTAATTAATGACATCATTTTCATTTTTGGGTGAACTAACTCTTTAAGTACATCTTGATTCTCTTTAAACTGTCAGGCAGGTGTTGTGATGTGTTAGGTCTACTGTTCCTGTCATCACTTAGCATGTGGTAACACTAACAGTCCAACTCTCACCAACAAAACATGCTTAAATGAGTAATAGAGATTTGCAAAAACTAGGCTGTGATTAAAGACGTCAGTAATTAGTCGTAATTAGCCCTCACTGATCATGAAAGTGGACCAATTATAGGTCCATCTCCAACCAAGAAGCTTGATTAGATTGATGGGGTGTTTTACACATACAGCGTCTCTCACTGGAGGTCGCCGGATTGCTGTTTTGTTGGTTGCAGTAGGTGCCATTCTGCCGGGATCCGTAATGTTATCAGAGGGCTGTGCAACTGGCCAGAGCTCAGTTGCGATGTGCTGGAAGTACAAATAAGATTCATTCTAATGAGATGTTGCCTGCAATCAGCTCTCTTCACGTTAAAAAATTAAGATCATGGAGAGAAACATGTTTGCAACTGCAGCCGTGCATAATACATCATAGCATGAACAACATAAGCGATTTACACAGGAAAATAAAAAAGAAGAAAAAAAAGAAGAAAAAAGAGGCCCAGTATTACCTAATTTTATGATGCTTAAAAATATCTATAAAAACTTCCTATCACAGTTTTTGAAGATGTTTCAAATTATATATGCACTTATATCAACAAAAGCAAACGGCAGTCAAAGGTCAAGAGTTTAGGTTTTAAGGGTGGGAAAAAGTATTCAATAAAAATATGTTCAAATACTCCATTTAGTGTTAAAGAACTTCTTCTGTCACTGGCCATAATTCTAACCTTGAAATCAGAATTAGGCATAAAATAATGTAATATCTGTGAAAAACGGCTGAGAATTGAACAGGATAGCAGTTTACTGTAAAAAAAAAATATTTTCATGATTTATCACAACTTTTTGTCTTTTGTCAAATCAACTTAGATAATTAATGTGGTTCAAATAGCAAAATATTTAGAATTTCTGTTGATTAAACCAATCTCCATTGTATTAAATCAAAATTCCTATGAACTCAAAATTTTAAGGTAACCAGCTAACTTTTTTAAGTCAAACCAACAATATATATATATATACACTCACCTAAAGGATTATTAGGAACACCTGTTCAATTTCTCATTAATGCAATTATCTAATCAACCAATCACATGGCAGTTGCTTCAATGCATTTAGGGGTGTGGTCCTGGTCAAGACAATCTCCCGAACTCCAAACTGAATGTCAGAATGGGAAAGAAAGGTGATTTAAGCAATTTTGAGCGTGGCATGGTTGTTGGTGCCAGACGGGCCGGTCTGAGTATTTCACAATCTGCTCAGTTACTGGGATTTTCACGCACAACCATTTCTAGGGTTTACAAAGAATGGTGTGAAAAGGAAAAAACATCCAGTTTGCGGCAGTCCTGTGGGCGAAAATGCCTTGTTGATGCAAGAGGTCAGAGGAGAATGGGCCGACTGATTCAAGCTGATAGAAGAGCAACTTTGACTGAAATAACCACTCGTTACAACCGAGGTATGCAGCAAAGCATTTGTGAAGCCACAACACGCACAACCTTGAGGCGGATGGGCTACAACAGCAGANCTAGTCAATGTCCTGACCTCAATCCTATTGAGATGCTGTGGCATGACCTTTAAAAAGGCGGTTCATGCTCGAAAACCCTCCATTGTGGCTGAATTACAACAATTCTGTAAAGATGAGTGGGCCAAAATTCCTCCACAGCGCTGTAACAGACTCATTGCAAGTTATCACAAACGCTTGATTGCAGCTGTTGCTGCTAAGGGTGGCCCAACCAGTTATTAGGGTTATTAGGTTCTCACAGGGCCATGTGGGTTTGGATTTTGTTTCCCCTTCATAATAAAAACCTCACTTAAAAACTGCATGTTGTGTTTACGTGTGTTATCTTTGATTAATATTTAAATTTGTTTGATGATCTGAAACATTAAAGTGTGACAAACATGCAAAAAAATAAAAAAAATCAGGAATGGGGCAAGAACTTTTTCACACCACTATATAATATATATATATATTTTTTACAGTGTTGTAACCTAGCTCAGAGGAAGATAAGAATCATGTCTTTATAGCAGTTTTTCTGCTGATGAAAGGATAATGCACATGGGTGCACATAACTGGTGCGCAGGTGCGCATGTGTGGTAAAAATAAACGATGCACACCAGAAAACATGGAGGGAAGCGCAGTTAATCCAAGATCCGTACGGATAAGGCCCAACGGTTCGGCACGCATGTGATTAGCAGATTAACTGCTAAGTTTAAACATCATAGAGTGAAAGTTTATCATTTGGACATGTTTTGTCTTGTCAATTAACACATTCAAATGATTTTAAAAGTGGAAGAGGAGGCGAAAATCGGGACTCGCAAGCTGTTATCTGTGCCACACCCGAAGCACGCGCACGCAGATTATGTCGAAATACCTGTCTCGGCAAGTATTCCCTCGCTTATGTCATTAGCGAACAGTTGAGAAAGAAACCGGATGTGTGTCAGTATATTCAGTCCGTGCATTCCATCTTAAAGTGACGGCAGCCTAATATTCTTGCTGTTGTCTGTGTCATTAATGTTAATTAAATAATAATAATAAAAAAAAAAACCTTATCATCGTCTACCATGTTCAAGAGAAAAGAAGATAGTGATGAGAGCAAAGTGTGAGTACCAAGCAACATCTCCAGGTGCTCCCTTGAGAACCAGACCAAAAAAAGATATGTGCGCTCCTGATAATGCAAGACTTCATTACAAATGGTTGTCAAATGAAAAAAACAAACATGTTTTGTGAGAAAGCGACATGCTAGAGCAAAACAGACACTTTTGACAGACATTTTTTAAAACCAGCACCCCAAAATTAATAAGAAACAAGTATTTGATTTCATTAAGCAAATACAGTATGACACAGGGTGGTATTATCAGTGCATGAATCAGAAAACTGACAATATATGACAGTTTTTAAAGCATCATTTCTTTTTCATAATATCCTTCAGAACATAGTGTCACTGGAAACACCAACTTTGGTCGCATCATCAATGCAGATTTCAAAGGAGTTGTGTCGTGTTTTTCTTAGTCTCGATTTTTCACAACGTGTGCTTTTTCTCAGAGTGAGGCGGAGTGAACTACGGCACTCTCACAAACGGAGACCAATGGACAAGGTCAGGATTTTCATTAAATAATACATTAAGTTTTTATGTTGAAAATGAAAAATTTCTCCTTTTATGGTCCGAAACAGAAAGAAGGGCATTTGGCATTAGAACATCACCAGGGTGAGTAAATATTAAGTTTAGCGAGAACTAACTCTTTAAGACTTGACAGGCACCTTCATTCATATGAGCTCAATGTCTTCACTGGCTCCAGCAACAGAAGAGCTGCAAGGCCAGACAGCATGAGTGATGCTCTCATTCGGTCGTTCTTAGGAGGCTAATTCCCATCACTTTCAGGTCACCTTCACTTTAAGGAGCTCATTCCTCACTGACAGCCTGAAGATCTTCAGAGACTCGCATTTATGTAGACAGAGTTGGAACACAGATGGATCCATTATGCTGAGATTATCAAGAGGCTACTTTGAGAAGAACATTTCAAGTTGTTGGAGAGTGTACTGCTTTTGAAGTGAAACCATGCAAACCAAACCAAACCAAATCAAACACTGCACTGATGTGAAGTGATGATGCATTTGTAGTCTCATTATGAATGACACAATTCTTATATATCATGATAGATATAGATACACTACCGGTCAAAGGTTTGTAAGAATTAATGTTTTATGAAGAAGTCTCTTCTGCTCACCAAAGCTGCATTTGTTTGATCAAAAATGCAGTAAAAACAGTAATATTGTTAAATATTATTACAATTTAAAATAACTTTTTTCTTTGTGAATATATTTTATAATGTAATTTATTCCTGTGATCAAAGCTGAATCATTACTCCAGTCTTCAGTGTCACATGATCCTTCAGAAATCATTCTGATTTACTGCTCAAGAAATATTTCTGATTATTATCAATGTTGAAAACAGTTGCGCTGCTTCATATTTTCGCAGAAATCATGATACTGCACATTTTTCAGCATTCATTGATGAATAGAAAGTTCAAAAGAACAGCATTTGTTTGAAAATTGACTAAAAATTGAATTGATTTATTTAAAAACATTATGTCTTTACCTTCATATTTGACCAATTTAATGTGTCCTTTCTGATTAAAAGTATTAATTACTCAGGCCAAACTTTTGAAGGATAGTGTATCTCGGATTCCACAAAAAATACTATGAAGCACAACTTAACATTGATGATAATAATCAGAAATGTTTCTTGAACAGGAAATCAGCATATTAGAATTATTTCTGAAGGATCATGTGACACTCAAGATTGGAGTAATGATGCTGAAAATTATTAAAAAAAGACCAGAAAACAGTTTTTTAATTGTAATAATATTTCATAATTTTATGCTTTTTTATTGTATTTTTTTTTTAAAATCAAATAACTGCAGACCTGGGGAGAATAAGAGACATTTTCAAAACAATGTTCCTGAGCAACACAATCTGAGCACCTATAAATCTCCTCAGGACAGCCCTCTGGACATGTTTCAAGCCCATCCACTTAAATGTTTCCTGGCAAATTAAAAGACAAGGTTCATAATTAAGACAGACCCACCAGAGTAATTAGACCCAATTACAGCCAATCGTCCTCCTCACAATCTCTCTCTCTCTACACATTACACTTACCTGTCAATACAACAGCGAGTGGAAGAGAAAGTCATTACCAGCAGCGATTCTAGACTGCAGGGCGTTCAACCCTTAGAGAGTGATTTTTCTGAGTGTGTCCCAACTTCCAGTTTCAATAGAAAAATATGTCAACGGGACAAATGGTACAGGACTTGATTTTATTTTACACACCAGAGCACAGCAGTGACCGCCCACTTGTTCACTGCCTCTGTTTCATTCATTTTCTTGAGCTCTAAGCCTGAACCAAAACCAACACGTTCTGAACTGAATCACATGACAAAGCATGATTTGAATCTGAAAATAAGGAAATAAAACATACAACACTGTATATTTACATTTTTATGAGAAAGTGAACCACAATCCTAAGATGAACCATTGATAATGACTAAATCAATGAAAAACTGTATTTTTATGAATGAATTATAGTCATTGATATATTTAAAATGCATCGCAAAATATTTATATATATATATATACACAAATATAACATATAAATATATATATGAGTTTTAAATAGCCAAAAATCTTTATCCATATGCTCAATAATCATAGTATTACCATTACACAATTTCAACCTCAACTAAATTTTTATAAGTCAGTTTAATATAATTTAAGTTAAAATGACATATGCAGCAATATGAATATACTTAAATGTAAAGAGGTCCTATTATGCCCTTTTTCAAAGCCTTTATTTAGTTTTTGGGCTCTACTAGAATAGGTTTTCATGCTTGAATGTTAAAAAAAACAACATTATTTTTCACATATTCTCCATTATTGAAACACCTCTCTTCCCAGTCTGTCAGTAACGCTCTGTTTAGTTCCTGTCTCTATGAAGCCCCTCCTTCTGAAAAGCACAATGTGCTCTGATTGGTCGGCTGGAGCAGTGTGTTGTGATTGGTCAACCGTTTCGAGCATGTTTTGGAAATGTCCCGCCCCTCACCATAACCATGAGTTTCAACACACTACTAACTAACTCAACCAGATCCAGCCCCTTTATGTTGCATATGCCGATTATTTAAATGAGGAATATTGTGACATGTTCGTTCCCGGAAGAAAACTCAAGACTACAATGGGGGCGTTTCAGGGAGTTCAGAAACAGTTACACTGATATAGAGAATAACTCCCGCTGGAGGGACTTTGTGCTTTGTAACTGCAGAGCTTTTTCGTGCTCAAACAGAAACACGTAAAAAATGTTGAACATGTAAAAAAGAATAACAGGAGCCCTTTAAGGCATCAGCTGAAGTGTGCTGGAAATTTTTACAATGTACAAATGCTATATCTGTGGTGTTAGTGGTACGTACTTTTAAAACCACCTAGTTGAGTCCCAAAATATTGCAGAAACTCTCTCAACTCAACTTTTGTGATTTACACTTTTTCCTCTCTTCTTCTAGTATCTAGTATCGATTTTTCCTCTCACCTTGCAGTCAAGCCTTGAGAAGGACGGAGGCTTGGGCCAGATTATTTTGTATATTTATATCTTTTATTTCGGGTCACCTTCATCAATCATGTATTCCCACTATTAAAAGAAATTATTCCCAGCCAGCAGTACCACCTATCTGACTATAGCATGAATTATTAATACATTGATTCTGGAAAGGCACAAGTCTAGTGAAAAATGTGTATTAAAACTACAAAAACACAGAACATCTGACCTGAGAATAAAGAGGCACATCTGACCTTGAGAAAAGGCTCATTTTCTTTTTTCATCTATCAAAAAACAATGTTAGCGACCTCCTGAAAGGCTCTTGCTTCAGCTGTTGCTTTACTCATCAGGACGCTTACATGCAAGACCAAGCTCTGATTCTCAGTGCGAATCAATTGAAATAATACAACTCTCAGGCCTAAATGCATCCTGTGATGCACAGTCTCCAGCGTGTCGACGTGAAATAGTTAATTAAATTCACAAGCAAACAAACCTGCGACCACATTCGATAGTCTGTTCACACCTCAGCTGCCGAGGGGATTCTGCCGAGACGATAGACAACTGTGGATCAAATTCAACTTCATCAAGATCAAATTGAAATTCATTAAACTGCAATCTGGAAGACTAATTGAACTATTAAGAAATAAATAGAAGTCTGAAAGAAACACTAAGGCGATATTTAGAACACACATTTATTTGTCACCAGGGGCCCTTGACGCCTGCGGTGCGATTTACTCACAATCAGAGCTTTTGTTCTTGTTGTTAAACTTTAGTGTTTGAAAAACTGATGCGAGCTGCAAAGGTTTGCTAGAAGCTGCTTTTGGGCATCTTTTAAGATATAAACCTTTTCAAATCTCATTCTACAAAAGGCCTGTCTGATTCACTGCTGTATATCAATCCTTTGCTGCATTCATTGACTGCTTTTATTGGCAGTCAGACTGCAGAAAAGTGTTAAAGTCCCTTTTTAAAGTGTACATTTTATCCCTTAAAACTCATCTTTGATCACCAAAATGACATATTAAAACTTTTTTTTTTCTGTGAAAAAATGTCTTTATGCCTTAAAATAGCTGAAATGTAACTATACCCTTGCTTCATTTTGGTATAATGCGGAATATGCAAATTATATTAATGTATATGCAAATGAGCCCCGCCTCCACTCACTCCCACCAGCTCAGAGATCCACTCTGTCAACTTTTACTCAGGTTACTGTAGTAAAGGCCGCAAAAAGGTATCGCTTTTTACAACGTCGGAAATTAATATGTCAATATGACTTTAAGGGAAACTCAGAAGTCAACACCATTGTCCTAAAACCTGCAGTGACCTAAAGACAGTTTCAAAAACGTGGTTTGAAATCACTGGTGTTTCTGATGTCAAAAACTACCTTGTAACCAATCACGTCAATGTGCTGGCGGGCTTTAGCATATCATTAACTATGACCGCTCTGAAGCAAGGGAGTCGTGTAACATTAGCAAAACATTATTAGCTGTTTGATAACGTAGTCAAACAAAAGGCTAATCATATTAATTACCGTTATGTGTCCGACGTTGTAAAGAGCGATACCATTGTGCAGCGTTTACCTCAGTAAGTTGACCGAGTGGATCTCTGAGCTGGTGTGAGTGAGTGGAGGCGGGGCTAATTTGCATATTCATGGTTCAGGGTATACTCAATGAAGCAAGGGTGTAGAGTTACATTCAAGCTATTTTGAGGCATGAATAATTTTTTTTCCACAGGATTTTGTCGGTCAAAGATGACTTTTAAAGGATAAAATGATTGACTACAGGGAGACTTTAAAAACACCACATAGACATATAAACAACAATAAAACTTGATTTTCACCACAGGGGGGCTTTAATAAAGCAATAAGCCTCAAAAAGCCGTGTTTTACAGTGAATTTATAACAGCTAAAGGGGCGTTGTTAGGCATGATGTGGAGCGGAGTGCCTAAAACCCCCTTAGCTGTTATAAATTCACTGTAAACCACAGCTTCATGGGGCTTATTGCTTTTATAAAATGGTTACCACACAATACAAATATTAAAGCCAAAAAATATGTATCAATGCAACTTTCATGAAGTAAAATCATTAAAATCCTTATTTCCACTAGAAAAAATAGTCCCTGACCATGAACAACAACAGAAGTTACATTTATTATGCCATTAAATGGCGGCAAAGATTGCCTTTATGAGTGAGTAAATCAGTCGCAAAGACTTTTATATTGAAACTGGTTGTGAGTGAGTGAGTGAGTGAGTGAGTGAAGTGACATGTGGCCAAGTATGGTGACCCATACTCAGAATTTGTGCTCTGCATTTAACCCATCCAAGTGCACACACACAGCAGTGAACACACACACACCGTGAACACACACCCGGAGCAGTGGGCAGCCATTGCTGCGGCGCCCGGGGAGCAGTTGGGGGTACGGTGCCTTGCTCAAGGGTCTCACCTCAGTCGTGGTATTGAGGGTGGAGAGAGCGCTGGACATTCACTCCCCTCACCGACAATCCCTGCCGGACCTGAGATTCGAACCCATGACCTTTGGGTTACAAGTCCGACTCTCTATCCATTAGGCCACGACTGCCAGGCCACGACTGCCAACACGGAACGACTTGTGAACACGGAACAAGACGCAAATGACAAATGCTTTGACTGGCGCTGTCAGTCGCGGGAAAACCCCTTAACTGTTAAAAGGATAAGATATCGCAGCGGACATTCAAACTGATTTTTTATTATAAACATAGGACTGACCTGAAGGAAAATTCGAAATTTGAATTTAGGTAATACACTCAGTCACTCGATATCTCTCTCACAATACTCTTATACATAATGCAGTAAGCTTCAATGAACAAAATCAATAGAGAACAAACATATGTTTACGTTACTAAGAGAGGTTGCTAAGACAGATGCAGCAACATACACTCAGTGGTGCAGCGATACTTATGTAATGCGGTCAGCTATATGTTTTCGGGAATTTTACAACGGCTTCGAACGCGGCTTAACCAATCAGAATCAAGGGCTGGAACTATCCGTTTTATAAATATCAGTAATTGATGTCAGTCTCAGATTTCCTAATCAATGCACCACCAATTGTACCAATTATTCACTCTACTGAACTGAAACTGAGACCCCAGAGGCATGAAACAAACAGAAGCATGAGAAATCTGAACCTACACCCCAAACACACACTCTCTCAGTTAGATAAACTACATGAACATCTGCACATGGCTCCAGATAGGGGAAGCACTAAGAGTATTACAGGGAAACACCATCAGTTTTTCCCCTCTCTCTCTCCTGCATCTCTTCAGATGATGCCCAGGAGAGATTCTCAGCAAGGAAGTCTCCATTCAAGAGCTCAAAGAACACGCTAATTATCCGCCCTCTTATTTTGCCTCTTCAAAGGATGCGTATCTTCCCGCGGAATATCATTTGCGCTGTATGGTTAGATAAGCAAAAATGTCAAATGCTCATTCTGAATAAAATCTTTGAAAATGTCAACCGTGTCCATGCAGAAACGCACCTGACATCTGAGTGGATTCCAGGTATTAGAAGAGTGGAATATTCCAGACTAATTGATCCTTCACTAAGCTCCGCCCCCACCCTCCAGTTACTGTCAATCATAGAGATGAGCACTTTGTCTGAAATCGAATACTTCCCTATTACATAGAAAAACAGTAGGCCAAAAGAGTAGTATGTTCAAAAACAGTAGTTGAAAAGTACCCGGATGACATACTACTTCTGGCGAGATTCTGAAGTGTGCATTCGATGGTCACTTTACTATCCCATGAGGCCACGGGAGAGGATTTTCGAATGGCAGTGAAGCGACGCAAATGACCCTGGTAGGTCACATGACAGTAACAACGTGGCGGATGTAGTACGTCCAAATTTCATTCACACTATATAGAATGTACTTTAACAGTCGTGAAGTAAATTCAAATTCAAATGTATTACCTACTCAGACAGTATGTGATTTTGGACGCAGCGAAGCTGTACAGCTGCACATAGAAATGAGCTGGAGATTTGTATCGGTTTTCTATACAGAAACTGTGAAGTTACACAGTAACATGATTAAAAACTGTGAGAATGTGAATAATAATGATATAAACGCTTCTCACATGCAGTCACTGAAAAGAGAAAAGCTTCATTTGAAAGTTATTGTAAGTGATAGTGTTGTTCTTGTTAACTAAGACTAAAACTATTAAAAATAGTAATAGTATATTTAAAAAAGCTGACATAAAATATAAATATTAGATGAAAGATGTTAACTTATAACTAAAATAAATAAATAAAATACTCAAATTTCTAAAACTAAAATAAAAAATAATTAAAGCCATATAGAAATGTATATTTAAAAACTACAGTAAATGACAAAAGCACATAAAATTACTAAAACTACATTTATAATGAAAACTAAAAATATATATAAAAATAAAAGCTAAAAATAAATTAAATTATGGAAGCTGTTTCTGCCACTAAATAAAAAAAAATAAAAAAGGTAATTGTGACTTTTTAAGTATAAAGTCAGAATTGTGTGATATAAAGTCAAAATGTTGTGAGATATAAAGTCAGAATTGCGTATGAGTTTTTATCATGCAAATCTGACTTTATATCTCACAATTCTGACTTTTTTTCTCAGAATTGCAAGATAATTGTGAGTTTATATCTTCTGAGAAAAAAAAGTCAGTATTGTGAGATATAAACACAATTGCGAGAAAGAAAGTCAGAATTGTGAGAGAAAAAGCCACATTGCATTTTTTTTTTCCATGGCGGAAACAAGCTTCCATAAAAAATACCATGATAGTACCAAAAAATAACACTGATAAGTGATTTTACAACAACATTTTATCATATTTTTGTATTTTTTTGTAAAAGTTCATTTAAAACTTTTCAAACTATGTACTACTCAGAACTTCATTTAAATTTCAATTGAATTGAATGTAAATTGAGACTTAGTTGTAGTAAATATCAGTAAATTGTTTAGTCTGTATATTTAATCATTTAATAAATGAACTTTTGTGTTCCAGAGTGGAAGAAACACAGCATTTCCAAGAATGCATCGCCTGTGTTGAATTTCTCCAAATTACAACTCAATAAATTTATTTTCCTGTCATTCAAATTCTTATTCACCTTCCTGTTGTAGCCAATCCAAATTACCATTATTAGAAAAGGAGCCAATTGTGATTAGAACAACTCTGACTGAAGACTCAAAGTCATGAATAGCTCCGAGTCAGTCTAACGGATGTGGATTGTTTCCTTAGAATCAAACAGGGCTTCCATAGCAACAAGCCCCCACTGTAGAAGAGAGGAAAGAGGAGGAACAGGACACAGCAGAAGTACAGTGATGCTGACAATGACAGCGGTCCATCCACAGCCTGCAGGACTTCATTAAAGCTTTTCCATTTGTTCTGCTGTGCCGGATTTGAACCGGAGAGGTAGAGGACACTCATGTCTGCTTTGCTCACCACACACACGCCATCTCAGCAAATCAAAGGGATCAGAGGAGAGATGCTTCACAAATACACTCAGAAGATACTCTGAGCTCTGCTCTCATTAGATGCTGACCACTTCAACAAAAAGAAAAAAGAAAAAATTCCGAAACGTTCCGCTGAAATGGATTGGCATGGATTTACAGGCAGGTTTATGCTGGTTACGCTATTTATACTGACGAAGAAATGCTCAAATACACACAAGCAGACTGTGTATGATTGACATTGAAAGAGACCATCATTGCAATTTGGAATGTTCACATCAGGGTTGTGCAAATTTTAGAACTTAAGAATTGTCTCTCTTTTAATTCATGAATTGAAATTGAAATTGTTTGGGGTCAAAAAAAGGCAAACGTTTGGGGTCAGTAAGATTTTTTTTGAAGGATGCTTTAAATTGATGGTTTAAAAGAGATGGTTTTCATAAAAATATGAACTGTTTTCAACATTGATAATATTAAATGTTTCTTGTGCAGCAAATCATCATGTTAGAATGATTTCTGAAGGATCATGTGACACTGAAGACTGGAGTAATGATGCTGAAAATTCAGCTTTGATCACAGAAATAAATTACATTTTGCGAATATATTCACATAGAAAACAGCTTTTTTAAATTGTAATAATATTTCACAATATTACAATTTTTACTGTTTTTTTTCATGCTTTTTAAAACTTTCAAACAATGCTTTGCAGATCCAAAATTCAGAGTTTGTCTTGACAGACATTACATTTTTAGTTAAAATTACAATTGTATACTGTACATTTCTTTGACTTTCCAATCATTTTAATTATTTTAATTCTTTTTGAGGGTGAGCAAAAACGCTCCGTTTTTGTGTGTGTCCCTTTAAATGCAAATGAGCTGCTGCTACTATGAAGAGGGCGGAGTTTCAAGAGCTCGTGTTAGCAGCGCCGATTATCTCACGCAGACTCGCTGAAAGTGTCAGAAACCATTCAGCCTTTTATGTTCAAACTGGAGTCGGACGATGATGGAGAGACTCAAGAAGAAGTGACAACATGTAGAATGCAACAGAACGTTTCTGAACGGTTAGTGGATGAATTTATGTAGCTGATGTGGAGTTAACTATCTTAAAGTTATTGATTGCATATTCTGTCATGATAATCTATAAATCGTTCATATGGGAACTGTTGTAAGATGCCTACAGAGCCAGAGAATACACTGCGTTCCAAATTATTATGCAAGTGACATTATCTTTTTAGATAACTGGTATCAATCTCAGACAAAATAATTTGCCAGATCTATGGAAACCCTACTTAGAGGTTGTTCCACATTATTAAGCAAGTCACAGTTCTCATGCAATATGGGGAGGAAGAAAGATCTTTCTGAAGATGAAAAGCATGAAATGGTGCAATGTTGTGCAAAAGGCATGAAAACAACTAATATTGTGTGAAACTGAATGGAGATTATCAAATTATCATGAGATTTGTGAGTGATTTAGAGCACAGCAGAACTCGGTCAGATAAAGGCTTATTAATGAAAGTTCCTGTCAAAAAAATTAATTGTATAAAAAGGGCAGCTATAAAAAAGTCAGTGTTGAGCAGCAAACAGGTATTTGAAGCTTCTGGTGTCTCTGGAGTCTCAAGAAGCTCTCCATGCAGGCTGGCAGTTGTGCGTAAAGATGCATTTTAGCCACCACTAACCAAACCTCACAAAGAGAAACATTAACAGTGGGTGTAGAAATACATTTTCAAACAGTTTTATTGCTGTTGTGTTTTTTTGCAGCATGGGTTAGTGCATAGTGCATTGTATTTCAGAAGGCACTATCCTCCTTTTTATACCATAGCTGAAAATGACCAATTATGAACTCCACCTTTCTTGCAAAAGTCATTTAAATACCCTCCATCTCACTTCCCAATATTCCAGCCCAAATCATCACCCTCTAACTCCAACACTGGCTTTTTTTATAGCTGCCCTTTTAATACAATACATTTTTTTGACAGGAACTTTCATTAATAAGCCTTTATCTGATCGAGTTCTGCTGTGCTCTAAATCACTCACAAATCTTATGATATTTCGATAATCTCCATTCAGTTTTCACACAATATTAGTTGTTTTCATGCCTTTTGCACAACATTGCACCATTTCATGCTTTTCATCTTCAGAAAGATCTTTCTTCCTCCCCATATTGCATGAGAACTGTGACTTGCTTAATAATGTGGAACAAACTCTAAGTAGGGTTTCCATAATATTTTGTCTGAGATTGATACCAGTTATCTAAAAAGATATGGATAAATAAACAAACAATCTAAACAAACAAACTAAAATCTGAATGTTTATTCTACTGAAATCTTACTGATATGTCACTTGCATAATAATTTGGAACGCGGTGTATATGCTGCATGAAGATAGAACAGGTATAGTTTAGTTTAATTATGGTTATAATTTGTCAGGTTGTCATCTTGCTTTTATGACATGCTATTGCATTTGTGTTACATACTGTATTGCAATAACATGGCCTCACCCCTTTGGACTCTGATATTCTTTAAATTTCAGAATGTTTTTTAGAACTATATCTTTATCATTATAGTTATCGTCCTAGGTGTGAACACGCTTCACAAAGTCACACAATGCTACAGACTGTCTTCATGCAATACAACTTGTGTACGTGCACATCTTTCTTTGCAATATCTGACACTTGCTTTATGTTTTTTTTATCTAATGCAGTGACGTTCAAACATCTATAAAATCGTTTTTGAGAGCTCAGTTAGATTGCACTCGTAACACTCTCAGGTGCAGTGAAAAGTGTTGAGTCACCTCTAAAAAAGTGCCAGTCACGTTACTGAGCCGCAGATGCCGTCACAGAGCCTATTGCTCCAAACTTTAATCAACTCTGTCATCGGCTACCATCAGAGTCGCAAACAGCCGCGTCAACAAGCGAGCGAACGTGTTTCTGTGTGTCTGAGAGCAGCGGAGAATCTGAAAGAGTGAACAGGGCAATCAAATAAGACACAGTAATAAGAAAATGCTTTTTCGAGAGCTGAAATTCCCTTCAATTACCCTTTATGTTCAGATTGTGATTGGCTGATTTGAGGGAGCGGTGGTGAATCACATCACCAGCACAGAATGGAACTAATCAGATTACTCCGATCCCGCAGTATAAACACGGCCATTAGGATTCTGCTCTGTTTACATTCGCCTCGAACCAAAAAAAACGAGAGTCATTCCCCTGAATAAATTCATTCTCCCGACCTCAAGATAAACGCTCTTGACACCATCCTGGCCCGCTTGGCCTCATGCTAAAGCTAGGATTAACTCACAATTGCTCATTCCAGCCCACGAGAGTGTGAAATACGTGGAGTCATTCTGCTCACGGACACGGCTATTTGGAAGACAAATCTCACCGTCGTTCTACAAGATCCGTCCTGCATCACATTTGACTAGATGGATCTGTAAAGTCATTCGTTCTGACCTGATTGCAACGCTCAATCTTGTCCAACGTTAAACCGGCCTTCCGTCTTCCCGTTACCTCCCAGTGTGTGATATTCGCATCGCACAGATCCATCAAAGATTAGATAGATAGATAGATAGATAGATAGATAGATAGATAGATAGATAGATAGATAGATAGATAGATAGATAGATATAGATATAGATAGATAGATAGATAGATAGATAGATAGATAGATTAGATATTCCAATCGAACAGATGCATCAAATGTCTGACTGCACACACTTAGACTGCAGACTGAGTAATACACATATACATATTTATGAGCTACAAACATCTCAGGAAAGCACAAGAAATGTAACGAGCCACTTAAGTGTCTGATTGGTAGCGTGGTGCGGGTCGGCGGAGGAGTGAATTAAGAAACGGAAGAACTGCTGAGGTGTGGATTTTTTTCTTTCTCGTCTCCTGTCTGAGTGATGGGTGAAGTACTAAAATAAACTTCACTCATTTCAAAACAAAGTTATTATCGTTTTTCAACATCATAAACAAAACATAACAGTATCAGTTAACATTATCAGTTCACAATATTCTGTCAAAAGTCACTAAACATGCTAAATATTTGAATCATATTTTAAAAAATAGTATTTTTCTCCAAAAAGATAGATAAATAGATAATTGAATGAATGAATAAATAAATAAATAAGCACAATATTTTGTCAAAATTATCAAAACACAATAATTAGAAGGGCTGCGAAATCAATTAATTGCATACATAATATGTCTGTGTATATATATTATTATATTTAAATATTATATATATGTCTGTGTGTGTGCATGATTGTATATACAGTACAGTCCAAAAGTTTGGAACCACTAAGATTTTTAATGTTTTTAAAAGAAGTTTCGTCTGCTCACCAAGGCTACATTTGTTTAATTAAAAATACAGTAAAAA
>RJVU01051648.1:5779654-5820009 GCA_003731715.1 Anabarilius grahami
AGTATTTTAAGTACTTCAACCTAAATAAATATTTGAAAATTAACTAAAACAAATAAGTTACATTTTTTAAGTTTATATCAAATATTGATATTATATTTTACTTTTATTTCAATTCCCACAAATTATGGTTTAAACGTTTTAGTTTTATTTACCAGAGTGGATTTAGTAAATAAATGTACTAACAGTTGTTTTTTTTAATAAAATAAAATAAATTCTTAAGTGTGCTGCCATAGAAAGATTTGTTGCTAAATTGTTGCACCACTTGCGTGTACAAAAATGCCTTATTCACTCATTTAGTTTATATATAAATTTGTAATTATATGTAAAAAAAATTACATATGTAAATGACCAGGACGCCTGTTGACCCTCCTGCTCCTCGATCAACATGAACCGTGTCAAGCATCAGGCCAAAATTACAGAAGACTCGCCTGGCCTTTCACTCCCGCAGAGAATGACAGGACTCATAACAGCACAAACGTTTCTCACTCTTCGTCTCCGGTGGTGGCAAAGAGCGTCGGGTTTTATCATCTGATCATTACCGCAGCCGAGGGCGACACATTACCAAAACCGTACGTGTGCGCTTTGAATCAGCGCCTTTCTTCTCCCTCTCGTTTGATTGAGGGATGCGTCACAAAGACACAGATACGGCGGTGCAGAAGCTAGGCCTGTGATTGCTGCTCCTCTTTGGTGTTATGGTAATCAAACGCTCCGGTCCAGAGCACGCGGACCCGACCAATGAGCTTAATGATGTCTGTGTCTGCCCGCCATGATAGCTGCTGCACTACAGGGACAAAAATTGATAGCTCAAGGGACATTAGAGCCATAGTCAAAATAAATGCAGTCCATAATGGGGGAAAGCAGACAGACATTGACTCAGAGAGACTGACAACCGCTGCTTAGCAATGCCATTGATTAGTCCAATCTGAGGCCTTGACAACGTGCAAGTGTGTGTGAGACATAGTGGTTCTTATATACACACCCTTCTGATCTAATGATGCCTTCAATTCACCTTACTACTAGTGTGACACAATGCCACTTAAAGGCGCAGTAAGCAATTTCTGAGAAACGCTGTTGAAAGTGGATCGAACTGAGCACCAAAACACACTTGTAGCCAATCAGCAGTAAGGGGCGTGTCCACTCATGAGGGGGGAGGTGCCTGTGTTGCATAGCATGTTAATGAATTTGGGGGCGGAGCTATCAAGATAGGGATGTGATCCCTTTGGGTAGTGGCGTGTTTCTTTTGGTGATTTCAAATATCAACAGTGTTTCTCAGAAATCGCTTACTGCACCTTTAAAGGAACTTGTGTGGAAATCCAGAAATAAAGGTGTCTGACGTCACACTATGTAGAGAGTTAATGATAATGTTCACTTTTAAGATAAAAAATGTGACAAAGTTCCTATATTGCATTATTGAACAAACTTCTTTAGCAAATGTTTCCAGAAAAAGGAGTGAAAAACATAAATGAACCTAAACGATAAATGAAAAAAGCGAGAGAAAAAAAACATAAATGAAAAAAGTGCAAATACTGGCATTGCATACTGTAGCATCATTTATTTGAAGCTATGCAATGCCAGCATCCATGTGAAACAGCATCCCATTATCATCTCGAATATAAAAATATTTGATTGGCATTTTTAATATGTAAAAATGCCTTAAGATCTAGCAGTCTGATCAAATAAGTGAAAAATACAGTGCTAAAAATCACAGCAGATAGTACTGAAATCAGTGTTATTATTGTTTAAAAACTAAAATTATTTTAAGCTGAAAAATACTACTTTACTAACTAAGTGATAATTGCGACATTTACGCACATTAGTGGTGTGATTATACAGCTCAAAATTACTAACTTAAATTCAAGTTTTATTCCTAATGAGTATCAGAAATAAGAAGTGTTTGACTTCTGCTTCAACACACACACACTGCTGGGCTAATGATGATAAGGACGGGCCGCGGAGGGACAGTGTGTAATCAAGCAGTCAAAAGCCCAGTCTGGCCAGGCATGCAGCTTGCAAAGACTTCTTCTAATTGGTCATGCCAGGAGCGAGCTGATTCGCTAACACAGCTGCTTCTGTTATGACAACATCTCAATATGATTAGTTAGTCCTGACGGCGCAATCGAACCTGCTAAACTCATCGCAGCAGATGCGACAACGACGGCTCCCGGCTCGCTCGACTGCGGCAGGAGAGCAGATCGATGAGAGCAGAGGTAGATTATGTGTGATAGACAATCAAGCACACCAGCGCTGACTGGAAATGGAAACAGACAGGCGTGTCTCTGTACTCAGAAGGTCTTCACCTGGAAATGCAGTATATATGCAGGATAATGAGCAACGTGTTATAATGCTGGATGACACTGAAAGTGCTCATTGTGACATGTGAAAACAAAATCAAAATCAACCCCATTTACTGAAAGCACACTCAAAAATTCATCAGTGCATGTTATACAAAAAAGATTTCTGCACTCAAAAAAAAATAAAAAAAAATAAATCATGGCATATTTTATCAACGATTCACATCTATTTTATTTAAAGGGGTCATGAATTTAGAATCAACTTTTCCTTGATTTTTATTTTTTTTGGGATATATAAGAGGTCATCATACTAAAAGAATATCCTGTAAGTTTCAGAACTGAAACTTCCTGGTTAGTCCAATAAAAGCTTTTACTGACACCGGGCCCAGCGAACGTCTCGTCCTGGAATGTGCCTATCTATAATAGATAGGTGAAACGCCACCTTCGCAGAAGAATTCAACGCCTACTTCATCATTGTAACGTTAGCCCCGCCCACTGGTGTGTTAGTGAGATGAGGAGGAGAGAAGAGCGATACAGGACTAAAATAGCATTACCTTTCAAAGGATCCTAATGCTAGAAATATGGTTATTTATTTTCATCAATGTGAATGTCTCAGTTGAGCTTTATTTATTTGTATTCGGTACATTTCACTGTGGATTCTTTAGTAAATCAATCGCAGACTTTTACGAAATGGACTCGACAGTAATGCAACAACATGTCAGTAACTGTGTTAATTCTAATGCCTGATCTAATATTAATGATTCATGTACAGTCAGATGTTCTTTGTCTACGTGTCAGTAAATCAAACCAGTGACTAAACGCTCAACTTCACGTTGTTTCTCTTAGTAGGATGAAAATAATCTGTTATTTAAACGGTGATTAAATTACATAGTAAGCGATCAAAGAACGCTCCCTTTACAATCGCTGGAGCTGTCAATCAAACAGCATCAGTTTATCAGAGACTGAGTTCTGGACTCGCGCCAAAACTCCCGTTTTATTCAACAAATCTCTTAATTACATCACATTTGCACTGTTAGTTATGATGAATGTATTAGTTAGTATGCAGATATTGAGTTGCAATGACGAGATCACTGCTTTCATGATCTCAACAACATGTCTGTGATCGACTACAATGTTCATCACTGCAACCTTTCATGCCACGATCTATAATGCCATATAATGCAATATAATGCCATATATATAATGTAATGCTATAATCAACACTTTTCATGATTAATTAACCTTGAGATATCTAATAGTAAAAATGTGCTAAAAGTTTTCAAAAGAGTGATACTTCGCTATTTCATATGCAAAGATGTCAGCCAATCACAGCAGTGGGCGTTTACACTGAAGTCACACAGAGACGCCCCTTAAAACAGAGCGTTCAAATCAGAGGGCTAAAATCTAGGTAGGAAAAAATGCCTTTTATTTCTAAATTATGACAATTTTTGATGTAAAAAGCATACTAACATTATAAGTGCACCCTAGGAAACATTATAAAACAATGCAGTTCATGACCCCTTTAAATAGTCATTTTCAAAATGCATTTATTCTAATTGCTTCGAATTAGCATAAATCTGTTCATAGTGAAAACAATTAAATGTATTCATTTGAAAGGTATGAATATGGTTAAATAACTGTGAAACAAGCAATATTCAATTAGTATGAGATTTAAACAAATGGGATTTATTGATGGTAAATATATAAACCTGGTTATTATGTTTTTAAAACACATTCTGTTTATTAGTACTATTACAGAAATCTTACCTGTTTCATTCATGCATGACTGACAAAATGACTCTTGAATTATGAATATTCTGTACGTAGCTGTTTTTGAACATGTGCACGACCTCTAAGGCTGCAGAGATGATGTTCTGGGTCACATGATCTCATCATCGATCTTCAATCTGGCTGTTTACAGATGATATACAGCCCATAATATGATCATCTGAAGGAATCTGCCGACTCTGCAGATACTGTCGCAGAACTCAAGTGTGCTGGAGAAAGTGCTGCTCTCATTTCATGATGGGTTGGCCAACATTGGCTCACATTTTATTCCAAAATCAAAAGACTTAATTCGATTTTGGGGATAAAATGGGTATACAATTATGCTCTCTCTCTCTATTTATAGCGCTTTTCATAATACACATTGTTTCGAAGCAGCTTTACAGAAAATAATAGAGTTTATAATATTTTCATGTCTTATAGTCACATTTAGCAGATTAGAGCTGGTTTATATCTTTGCAATGATATAAACAATCAAGCAGTTGAGATTTGCTCTATAGTATCGCTTTATGCGAGTATATAGTATCTATATGGATACATTTGGACATACTTTTAACTAACTTTGTATAAAGAGGTGGCCGATAAAAGTTACATTTTGCGATAAAATTACTCATGCAGGGTTCAAATCATTCACTGTTTGACGGTCCTCATTGTCCCTTTTCAGCTAACATGGCCAGGTAATAGAAATTAATCAAATAAATGCATTAAGGTCTGAAAGATTAAAAAGCGCTAATCTGCAGAATATGAAATGCAGTAGCATATTAAAATGGAAATTTGCACAATGGACCTCTTGATTGGTGGACACTGGTTAATTAGCACTTGATGTAAAACCACCTTGAAGATTCACCTTTAATTTCACACCATGCTATGCCAGCTCAATAAAACTGTGAAAATGGCCCCAGGAACATATTTACGGTCTGAAACATGATTACATCCCATTTACCACTCCATAATTTCAAGCCGTCTAACTAAAGCCTTTATTTTTCATTCACCATTTAATTAGCAGTCCACAGTTTCTTCTCTGTTTTTCTACCTCATTCCAAGAAGGCAGTTATAGTTTCCTCATTATTACATCTGCGGCTCCACTGAAATTTTGTCCAGGTGCTACTGCGAATGTAAAACTTCACAAACCCTCCAGGCAAGAAAACAAGTTCATTTCATGCCTCTTATTTACCTTCTCTTGGCACCGAGGGACGGATCGCACACGCTCAGACTCAACCAGTTCAAACCCATCAACTGCAAACAATCACCAACCGCACCTGGCAGCCAATCAGATATTTTCATGCTCCAAATCAACTTAGGGACTCATTTTCAGAGAGCAGAGCAAAGCTGATTGGATGGGAGCAAAATGACTTGGCGCAGTCAACAGTCTACTAGAAATTCAGACGTCGTTGTGCTCTGGTCATGACAAACGATTAAGCATTGAAAAACAATCACAGAACATTTATGGGAAATTAATTACAAACATTGTTCATCTTTGTAAGTGGATTGTTTAGTTGTGATGTGATAAATTTAAACCATTGAATTATAAGAAGAGGGTGATTTGTACAACAAAGCACATTTTCATGTCTGCATGCGTCTTAAAGGGCCACTGAAGTGCCTTGAAACCCACAGCATTATTCGGTGTGTTTATGTAATTTCCACTAAAACAGGAAGACAAAAATAAAATAGCCAATAGCGTTTCGTTTATATCACAGCTTGGCCAGAGTTGAACTCGGTAAAACCGCAGTTTCCTTCTAATCTCTGACCGTTTCTCCTCCTAATCTCCTCCGTATCACTTTAAAACAGTGGTTCTCAACTCCAGTCCTTGGGACCCACTGCTCTGCACATTTTGTATGTCTCTCTTACCTCTCACACACTCAGTTCAGGTCATGGAGTCTCTCCTAACGAGCTGATGATCTGAATCAGGTGCGTTAAATAAGGGATACATACAAAATGTGCAGAGCAGTGGGTCCCGAGGACTGGAGTTGAGAAACACTGCTTTAAAATATCATTCTGTGCAGAATTCAAATGGGTCCGATACGTTTTGTGGTCTGCACCGACTCGTGCATATGATACGCTCTGTGAGCAGACTGTGTGCGCGGCGGTTCGCGTGATACCAGACTTCATTAGCCCCAATGGAAAGGATATTTAAACTGTCTTAATCGTTCCCTATCCCCTATATAGTGCACTATGTGACATTTGCCACGAAGAAAATAGTAAATGTGTGAACAAATGGCTGATGTCAGCTCTAGCTTCAATGTAGGGGGCGGGATGCTTTAGATTCTAGAGAGCATTTCTACAACTTTCTCCCATCTCCTGACGGCATCTCTGGAGCTCAGCCACAGTGATCTTTGGGTTCTTCTTTACCTCTCTCACCAAGGCTCTTCTCCCCCGATAGCTCAGTTTGGCCGGACGGCCAGCTCTAGGAAGGGTTCTGGTCGTCCCAAACGTCTTCCATTTAAGGATTATGGAGGCCACTGTGCTCTTAGGAACCTTAAGTGCAGCAGAACATTTTTTGTAACCTTGGCCAGATCTGTGCCTTGCCACAATTCTGTCTCTGAGCTCTTCAGGCAGTTCCTTTGACCTCATGATTCTCATTTGCTCTGACATGCACTGTGAGCTGTAAGGTCTTATATAGACAGGTGTGTGGCTTTCCTAATCAAGTCCAATCAGTATAATCAAACACAGCTGGACTCAAATGAAGGTGTAGAACCATCTCAAGGATGATCAGAAGAAATGGACAGCACCTGAGTTAAATATATGAGTGTCACAGCAAAGGGTCTGAATACTTAGGACCATGTGATATTTCAGTTTTTCTTTTTTAATAAATCTGCAAAAATGTCAACAATTCTGTGTTTTTCTGTCAATATGGGGTGCTGTGTGTACATTAATGAGAAAAAAAATTAACTTAAATTATTTTAGCAAATGGCTGCAATATAACAAAGAGTGAAAATTTTAAGGGGGTCTGAATACTTTCCGTACCCATAGGTGCGCAATAAAACCATAATATGAGAAAATGTATAATTTTATTTTTTATAAAGTTATTTTTGTTAGGCTATACAAAATGGGGAAAAAAAGCTAATTACCAATACAATAGTAAACTAAATAAACTTTTTTTTTCTGATACAGTAGGTTTATTTAACATGTATACATTTATTTAACTGTTGGATTAACATTAATGACAGACAGGTATTTAATTGGGCTGCTGAATGCATGCATGTAATTTAATGACACATATCCAGTTTTTACCCACCTGTTTACGTCCACTTAAGCCATAAACGACTGTATTCACGCAAGATACTCCAGACGATGGACATTTTGACATCTGTGTGTGTGTGTATTTGACTATACAGGCGCAAGGAGAACTGATCGCATGCGCGACAGAAAGAGTGCGCACGCGAGAGAGCACTTACGTTGTGTGTCATGTTGTGTGCCATTTTATATATATATATACACACTCTTTTGTTGTTTTTGTTTTTTGACTTTCTTAAATTACAACAGAAGCAAATTCATTTACAGTTTTTTTCAGTTGCTAACAAGCATTGTTCAATACCTAAACCACATTTTCAAAACTCTTCACACAGTCTGCATTACCAGCATGAATGTTGGCCAAACATTTAATCTCACCTACAATAATTCCTTACATTTATTTTTATATGGCGCTTTTCTGGGCACTCAAAGCGCTTTACATATTGAAGGGGGTATCTCCTCAACCACCACCAATGTGCAGCATCCACCTGGATGATGCGACGGCAGCCATATTGCGCCAGAACGCCCACCACACACCAGCTGATTGGTGGAGAGGAGACAGTGATGAAGCCAATCAGTATATGGGGATGATTAGGAGGCCATGATGGACAGAGGCCAATGGGCAAATCTGGCCAGGATGTCGGGGTTACACCCCTACTCTTTTCGAAGGACATCCTGGGATATTTAATGACCACAGAGAGTCAGGACCTCGGTTTAACGTCTCATCCGAAGGACGGTGCTTTTTGACAGTATAGTGTCCCGTCACTATACTGGGGCATTAGGACCCACACAGACCACAGGGTGAGCACCCCCTGCTGGCCTCACTAACACCTCTTCCAGCAGCAACCTAGTTTTCCCAGGAGGGGAAGTACATCCAGGTACTAACCAGGCTCAGCCCTGCTTAGCTTCAGTGGGCAACCAGTCTTGGGCTACAGGGTGATATGGCTGCTGAGTGTCTGAGTGATACAAAACTCATTTAGACCAACATAACACTGGCAACAATTCTAATTCAGAAAACACACATTTCATTCACAACACACTGACCTAAAAAACACTAACAACAGGAAGCATTACATAATTGATGAACTTTTCTTTTTTAAAGTTTCACTGATTTTCAACATAAATCAGTTCTTCAAATAGAATACTGTAACACAATTTCACTTTATTGAAAGCATTTGTAACACGAATGAATCAGAAATTAATAAAAAATTATTTTTATATGAATATAGTACTTGAAAATTATAACCAAAAGGTGAAAAAAGAGGGAAAAAACTCCAGGGCTGCAATGATAATAAAAAAAAGAATACATAAAATACATTCTACACATTACTGTAACAACATGTGTAGTTGTTCATTATAGTAAATTACAGTGATGGTTCTTGTCTGCTCTCTCTCTCTTGCATTTGGCCACAAGTTCTCATCAACATCACCTGGGTGGAATTTCAGCTAAAATTGCAATTAGCTTGTAATGATTTTTTTTTTTTTTTCATTTTGGCTATAAAATTGAGAATATTTTAAAATAATTACTGCATAAATGCTTGGAATTTGCCACCATTCTGTTTTGAATGTGTTTTTAATCATTTTGAATGCAGTGTGTTAGCATTAGAAAAATGTGCTGAAAATACATAGTATAGTTGTGGAGTACGAATGGGAAAAGAGTTCCTGAATTTTGAAAAGTGTGGTCACTGAATGCATTTTGTCTGAAAGCAATGAAAAATGGTTCACAGTTTGCTCTGCATTGACTTCTGTTTTGCTGACTGTGTGAAGAGTTTTGAAAATGTGGTTTCGGTATTGAACAATGCTTGTTAGCAACTGAAAAAAAACTAAATTATTAACAGCATAAATACAAACAGAGGAAAAGTGATTGAACTAAAAACAGCTTCCATGGTCACCAAGAGGCTTAAGGGCTTCTGGGTAAAACTGGTCAACAGCGATTAGTGAGCGCTGTAGATAAGGCCGTCATGACTACCGGATGTCATGATGAAGACATGATCTCATCGTCAGCGGACTGAAATATCCCACAGTCCCTCATTTTCCTGTCGACTTCTGACTTATTTCCATCTAAGTCGTTACTGTAACAAATTCTCCAATCTCCTTTAATCCTCCTGCTTCGTCATACAGTTGTGGCCAGTTTTTCATTATCTTGCTTGTAATTCCAAAGGGATTCCCTGACGATTTTCCCTTAATCTTGCTGCTTTTATCTACATACTAAAAGTAAATACAGCATTTTCTTTGAATCAATGCTATTAGATGAAAACAACTGTAAAAGCCTTGTGATGGACATAAAATAAAAATGATTTTGAAAGAAAATCTCAGGAAAAACATCTGAGAAATGTCAGTATCAATTTGCCCTCCAGAACAAAGTCTGCAATAAAAAGCCGGAGATCTCAATATGAACTCAGATGTTTCTCATCAAATTCATCACTTACACTTTACAATAAAGTCCCATTAGTTTGTGTTAATTAATGCATTAACTAACAATGAGCAATGAGCAGTACATATGTTATAATGCTTATCAATCTTTGTTAACATTAGTTAATAAAAATACAACTGTTCATCGTTAGTTCAAAACAGTATTAACAGATGCAACATTTGGTATTAATGTATTCGTAAATCAACTGAGATGAATATATGCTTTATAGTGTAAACACACTCATTCTCTCCATCATATATTCATATGAATGTGTCCGTTTGGACCTCGGCTGCCTCAGGCTCCAGCGCTCACGTAAACACCTGGAAACCTCCCTGTATAGTCACATCTGCCTCCTGACACTCACTTTACATGCAATCAGGGGCCGGTACCGCAGGGGCCCCGCTCAGCACACTCAATCAAAGCTGCTGCCGGGATCCACCCATCTACTCCAATCTGGATCAGTGCACGACCCACACTACCTGGCTGCTAACCTGTGTCAATCAACTAGAGGGAAGAAACAGTCAAACTCGATTGAGTATTATCAACTACTTCTGCAAAACTAGACCATGTTTGTGTGGGTTTCTTCATCTTTTTACAATCTATCTATAAAGAAAACTAAGGAACTGCGCCAACAACAACAACAGTACCTTGCAATTCACTATTTTTCCAAACTCAATTCTAGCTAAAATGCGCACCTTCGTCGTAAGTCACTTTGGATAAAAGTATCTGCCAAATGCATAAAAGTAAATGTACTTTAAATGTAAAGGATGTGAGAGGCAATAAAAACTCTTGGCAAATGCATAAATGGCCAAAACATAAAACACTGAAAAGATGGTGAACCTGTGCAAAAAACTGCCAATGCTCTCTCTCTCACTCACACACGCAAAATATTACACTCTGATCCATATTTATTAAATATGATAATATAAAAAGCAACAGATTTCTATAGGTGGCATCCATCGCTCCTATTGTTTTATCTATTTGTCTCTGTCTATGGTCCTTAAATCTTTAAACTTAAAGGTGGTACAGAGGATCTTTTCGTCGACAGAGTGAACGCCTCCCAAAACTCGTGCACGAGTATTGGAACACGAGTGTTTACCACCGGCATTCGCTGTGTTATTAAGCCGGGCACACATTTAACGACTAGCTAAAACATTCTAAGACAATGCTCAACATACAGCGATTGTTTCCTGCGACTGAAGCAGATTTATATACTTTCACATGGAATTTGATCACCGACTGTAATCGCAGACTGAATGCAACTGGCTCTGACTGGACGCGTTTGAGCGCGATCAGTCATAAGTATCAATTTACATTCATAATCGGCCTTACAATCGTTTAGTGGATTCATTATGTCGGACTCACCGCAGGTAACTCATAATCTGCAGTTGTTACTCCTGTCTCCTGACAAAAACATTGCATGCGGCGCCTGTGGAGTGTGGAAAGTTACGGGAGCGTGCAGCCGCGCGTCTCTCACAAGGAACGTCATGGCAGTGATTGACAAGCCAGAGGGCCAATCCGCGCGCGTCTCTCACAAGGAACGTAATGGCAGTGATTGACAAGCCAGAGGGCCAATCGTGTACGCGATGATCAAGTAAACGATTGGCTGATGTTTTTAAGGCCCTACCTCGTGCACAGATGATGTATATTAATAATATTCCTTTCAGTGCACCTAATAAATAGTCTTTTATCAGTTAGTAAAGACAGTTTCAAGTAATATTGCAAAAATGTATAAAACAAAACATCCTCTGTACCACCTTTAAAGGATTTTTAAACTTTTGTCAAGCCAACATTTAAAAGTTGGCTTTTTTAAATTAAATATTACAGTTTCTTCGAAATTCAATTAAATTTAATGAATCATTTAAATTTATATACCTTCAAAATTCAAATTGTAATTCTGCATCCTGTTTGCTTCCTCGATTCTCACTCAGTACAGAAAGTAAACTCTGACTCTGTGCTGACCTGCAGAGATCGCTCCTCCCACACCATTTACACCTTTTCCGGCTTGTTTCGCCACCCTCAGCAGAACACAAGGTATCATGGGACATGATGGGGAAGCAGCTTACACAGAGTGTGATATAAAACGCCTTTAATAAAGCACAATTCTTTGCTGATAAAGGCATGGACTACAGACAGGTTTTTCAGGGTCGAGGGAGTCTGAGATACAGAAGCAACAATGTGTTGATGTATTAATGCCTCCAAATCAGCCCTCGCCAAATGAACCACCTCCTAGTGTGCATTTGTCACTGGAAAACATTTTGTTTAAGCTTCATTGACTTTCTTTAACCAGATCCTTTGAGCCTTGATGGTTTAAAATTAAAATTAGTTACCTGACAGAGAAGGAAACTCATTAAAAATGTTTTATAGATCTATTGACATCGTCTTCTAAAACCTCGTGTCAAGAATGCATCAGGCCAAACACAGGTCAAACTAATCGATAACTTAAACTCCACTCGATGACCATTGCCCTTTTGATGCTGGTCTTTGACCCCGTTCTGAATTAAGCAATGCCGCACGGGTGCAAAACCCAACTGAATCATAAAACTGACATTAAAAATCATTAAAATAAATGAGTCACCTTACAGACTTCACAGATACACAAGAGTAAAGGTCACCACAAGTTCACATGAGAGGCTTTCGCAATGGGTAGCTATAGGAACTAAGTTATTGGAACTAGACACCAGGGCAGTTCCCAGAGAGCTACATTTTCCCCTGCAAATGAGCTGCTGCTCCCGGCCCCCTTTCCAGAAGAGGGCGGAGCTTTAACAGCTCGCGCTTCGGTTGCTCAACAACAACAAAGCTGGAGAATCTCACGCAGCCAAAATGAGGATTGTCAGTAACGGTGTTCAGCCTTACATTGTTCGAACCGGATTCGACACTGATGGAGAGACTCAGGAAGAAGTTACAACTTTTAGAATGAAACTGGATGTTTCTGAATGGTTAGTGGATAAATTTATGTAGTTGGAGTTCATTCAACTCATTGACTAGCAAGTGCCGTCATGTTAAACTTTTGTGCAAATCCCAAATGGACGACCACTATACATAGCGTACCTGTTTGTCAAACAGAGCCATACACACCAGGCTAACGTTTATGATTGCTATCAAATGCTGTGAATGGTCTAATATTTTTTTGCTCAAACAGAAACGCTCCTTTTTTAGCAATCAAACTTGCCAGGGTCAACTTTGCAAGCTATCCAAGCTAACGAGACTCTAAATAGAGTTCAGTTCTCGTCTGTGAACAGTTAGCATGCTTTGCTCCAACTTTTGCCATGGCGTTAGAACTGGTACACCGTTGTCGCTTGCGAAAACAAAATGGCGGCACCGTGGGTGGAAACGTGCATATTAAGGGGCGGTAATATTATAATAAGATCCCCTTCCTATGTCAAACAAACAAAACAAACTAAAAATATATAAAAATAAAAGCTAATTCAAAATATTAGTAAATACTATAATGGATTTAATAGTGTACAAGTACAATAACCCTGTATTCAGCAAGAATTTGTGTCAAATGCAGTGACCTGTTACCCCCTAACTGAGTCTCCAGGGACGAGATGAGAGCAGAACCGGTAGAGCCTTCTGGAGAAGAGGCGCGATTTAAAGGACACGCTATGATAAGTATAGAGAGCACATGCTTGGAAAGAGCACTGACAGGAGCGCAGTCAATCCCATTAGCGCCTACAGAACATCTACAGTTACAGGAAACAGGCGTGAGATTGGAGGAGGTCGACATCACGGGCTGTTCCTGTTACCGGAAAAGAGGTGTTCTTGTCAAAGCAGTGTGTTTCATAATAGGCTGGATGCATTTGAGGCCTGCTGCATGTTTTTAATGTACAGCTTACTGTATGTTATTGACCTAGATATCAGCAGTGAACATAATAAGGGGCTGCACTGCTCTTCAATCTATTATTGTGGGTTATCCGTGACTGAATGCTACTAGTAAACAATGCATTAAGACTGCTAACCTCACTCACTTGTATTTTTCTACATGCAGCTGGTTGGGAAAAGTAGAGCAGACAGACAATACAATGAACACAATGAACACAATGCAATGAATGAACAAGTGAAAGTGCAAAACAGAACTCAAAGTGTGAGTCTAAATAAACAAGACACTTCTTTTAAGAACACTTAAAGCTGGTCTCACATAGACTTTTTATCAGCATAAAATCTGCTCAGCGACTTTGTCAACATGTTGCATTTGCAACTCAATTCACTTTAGAATAATACTAGGAACATGCATTAAAGGATTAGTTCAGTTCAGAATTAAAATTTCCTGATAATTTACTCACCCCCATGTCATCCAAGATGTTTATGTCGAAAATAAATGAAGGTTTTTGAGGAAAACATTCCAGGATTTTTCTCCATATAGTGGACTTCAACAGTTACCAACGGGATGAAGGTCCAAACTGCAGTTTCAGTGCAGCTTCAAAGAGCTCTACACGATCCCAGACGAGGAATAAGAGTCTTATCTAGAGAAACCATTGGTCATTTTCTAAACAAAATTTTAAATTATATACTTATTAACCACAAATGCACATCTTGCACTGCTCTGCAATGCAGTACCACGTTCTCATTTTCTCCTCCAACTTCAAAATCAAATCCGACATCGTTGTTTTACCTTTTTTTTTTTTTTATTAAGGTCGTTTGATTTCATCTTTGCACATTCGCTTTGTAAACACTTGCTCGGTACTTTCGCCTACGTCACACGTGACCATTCCAACGTGACATTTGGACCTTCAACCCGTTGGTTACTCTTGAAGTCCACTAGAAAAATGGAGAAAAATCCTGGAATGTTTTCCTCAAAAACCATCATTTCTTTTCGACTAAAGAAAGAAAGACAAACATCTTGGAAGACATGGGGGTGAGTAAATTACCAGGAAAGCTTAATTCTGAAGTGAACTAATCCTTTAACAAGCAAAGAGCATCAGTTTTGAAGTCATGTTGACTAAGGCAAGTCAATCCACTCTGTAAATTACAGAGAAAGTCTTACAAAACATTATCAAAAATCTAATTTTAAAGTCTCAAATAAATGTTATTAAATTTACAAGTCTCTGGTCAGGTCCATTTTGCATTTTGATTGAGAACTGCACACTTACACAGAAAAAGACCATTTGACTGACGTAAATTAATCAACCAAATTTTTTTTTTTTTTAACCATTATGTTTAACAAGCAGCTCTCAAATATCTTTGAATGATTTGTGAATTAATGCCATTTTTAACTCAATGCAAACACATTTAAGAGTGGCAGCTGATGGGAAGATTATCACTGAATAACAACTTAAAACTGCATGTCATATGCACAACTTATCCTTCTAGAGTGTTTTTTTGGCCTTTTTTGGAGTTTGACAGCATAAATCACTATCTAATTTCCATTGAAGAAAAGCAGTTTCATTGAAGAAAAAAAATAATGCAGGGTCAGAACAACATCAGGAGGAGTAAATAAAGACTATTTAACTATACAGTACATCTAATGCCTTTTATAAGTATAGGTAGTTGCTTTTCTAGCTGATTACACCAAGAATGGGTTGAAATGTCTCCTCTGGCTCTGTGTTTGACTGAGAGCCAGGCCTGTTTAGCTTTCCGGAATTCATTCCCACCGCTCGTCTAATCCAGTTGCCAAAAGAGGCCGAGATGTTGGAGGTTATTTGAAGGTCAGCTTTGATTGTTAGTTTGTCTCAGTTTTGGTGAAATGCGAGGGAAGGAAAGCAAACGTTTCCATGGACACATGATAGATCGACTTGGACTTCATTAAAAAAAATCCCACAATGCTCCTCTGCATCGGCGCCTCCAGACCAGACACAGGGGGTGTAGGGGCGGATTTGGAGGCAGTCCAGGGTCAGAGTCTTGCACAATCCAACTGGCATGTAGCGCATTTGTTCTTTCAGGCTGGAAACGTTGGGCGGTACAACAATTTACTCCATTTATAAGCCTGAACAGACGCAACATTCCCATTCCAAACCATTGTTTCTCTTTGGGCTGGAGCTAAAGAACCATGTGAGTGATAAACAACTTTTACAAAAGAAAAGACTTAGGATCGTTTCCTAGGCGAGGAGCTGTACCGCCTCGAGCTATTTTCTCTTATTTCCCCCTTCGTTTTCTAACAAGAGTGCTTTAAATGCATCTGAATCAGCAGTATGTAAATCAAAACTCACACCCAGAGAACCGTCTGAACAAACTGAATTACATTAGCACATTTAGTGTGCTTTCACAGCGTCTGGAGCGCATGGGCTTTGACAGCGCGCTATTGACGCTGTCATTGATTAGGTGTTACAAACAAGTTAGTTAGGAATCCATGGATTTAACTGAGAGCGCATCTCCGGGTTTATCCTGTGACTACCTACCAATAGATTACAAGTCCAATGCAATCGATAACCTTGATCACAGCAGCGGAGACAAAAATTAAGCTTTTCTTCTGACATAATGATTTTTCAGTGATGTTTGTTAAGGCGGCGTTAATATTACCATTGCATGTGATTACATTTCTAGTAGTAAGTACTAAAGTGTAGCACAGAGACTTGCATGCCAGGCACCTCAGTATTTCAATTACTATTTACTTACTATTTCAATGTGAGAAAATGCTGCATAACAATCATAGACCTTTTTACAAAACCGCTTGACATTCGATAGAGTATATAAAGAAGAACCAAATCAAAAGAGTGATTCATTCACGAATGTGGCATCGGTAGTTGTGATTTGGAGGCCGTTTGCTCAACACTGTTTTCAACTAGAAACAGAAAAACTTCAATGCATTTTGGCCCTTTTTTACATGATAACATCATTTTGGGGGCACAAAATAACGTTAATTTTACAAACTTTTGAAAACACGTTTAAAAGTTTTTGAAAACTACGTTATAGTCTCAGTGTACACTCCAAAAAATCAAATTAGTGAAACCGGTGACATCATGCGCATGCTTATTATGTGTTTAGTCTATAGGCATGTGCTAGTACACATTTTCTTGACATTTTGCTGCTTTATAGTCCAGGATCACTTGTAGTAATAAACCAACCTCATTGTCCGTCAATATAAAATAGCTTGACGCTTTTGCCATCTTGATTGATTGTATTCACCGCTCTGTAGAAGAATGCATATGTGCGCAGGCGCATAGTGTTTCTTTACAAAGTGACATCGCCATCTACTGGCCTGGCTGCATAATACAGCTTTTTAGGAATTTTCACGGATCAGTGTGAAAAGAGATCGCTTCAACAACGTTGTCGTCTGCATGCGGAATTTTTCAAACACGCAAAGGAAAAACGTTTCCGTTTTTAGTGCATCGCTGTCATGTGTATTGACAGCCTTAACAGGCCTGTGTATTCGGCCTCTAGGGACATCTTCATGTTACTGCAATGCCGGCTTTAAAGGTTTAAGTGCATGCCACAACAAAAACTAAAACTAAATATTTACATAAATATTTATTTTATTTTAGCTAGTTTCAAAATGATGAAAATGTATTTTAGTTTAGTTTCAGTTATTTTTCTTATAATGTTATTATTTTTATTTTTATTATTTAATTTAACGCTCTGGTGCTGTTTGAAAAATTTTACCTTTTGTTTTTTTTATCGAAATGGTACGAAACTTGGTAAAGGTTTTGGCACTTGCTATGTGAACACACACACACACACACCGCCCAAACAAAATTTTACTGAAAGCTCATTTTTGGAGATATCAATCTCAAATTTCGAACACAACTTGTTTAGATTCATAGCTTTGATTTTCTCACAGTTTTAGAGTAAAACATGTTTTAGAAAATACATTTCATATAAAATGTAAAAATAGTATTTTTATGAATTGGTCCTAATAATAAACAAACTTCTATTACTTTTTATTTTTAGTTTCACTTTTTTTTCTTTTTTTTTACTTCAGCAATAACCTGACAGGTGTCTTCTTTAAAAAGATATCAAACTTAAGTCTGTGCTTAACTGTTTTACAGTTATGTTGGAAATTTTATTTTCAAAATTCAAAATTAAATTAAAAAAATTAATAAAATTAAATTTTTTTTTTTTTTTTAACATGTNTTATTATTATTTTTTTTTTTTTAACATGTAATAAACAGTTCATAACTATTCCATAAATATAATTTAGTACCATAAAATACCCTAAAAATACAAAATATTATATAAAAAACATTATTAAAAACAAAGCTTTGGTCATTTTTGACCTCAAAGCGAGCAGTACCAGAGGTTTAACAAAATGTTTCTTAAATTTAATTTTCATCTTCATTTAGTTTATGGTAATATAAGATCCATATAGAAATTCCCTACTTAATTTATTCAATAAACTTCATCTGTTTAATGTAATCAGTCACGATTTGTCTTATTCTATTAGTTACTAAGGAGGCTCCTTTTTTTCAGCACCCTAATAAATAAATGTATAACATATTTTAATGTTTTCTTTGTCATAAAAGCTTCATTCAAACTTTGCATTCTGGATTCTGATTCAACTTCCAGCGTACTTCTATTTGCATACTAAATAGTGATCGTCTTGTCTTTTCTGCATCTATTTTACCATCTATAGCAATCAGCAGTAAAGCATCAGAGCCAAAGCCGCCTAAGACATTATTCTTTTGTTGCAAGCACTGCTTTCTCCTTCAGGAAATGCAAATGAACTTTAACAATGTAAAGCCTGTGCTGAAATCCCTTTTATTAAACAGCACGGAGACCTGGGTGATTTATTGTTCAAGGTCTTTATCATCTAATGTCTCTCTAAGAGTCATGCATTTGATGTCCTCGAGCGCTGCTCTCTGTCCTGTGCTGTCAGTTTCTCGTCACTCTATTACAGCTGTGTTACTGTATCCAGTGACCCCACTGACCTCTGGCTCTGTCTGTAATGAACAGTAATGGCCTGCAGCTCTGAGCGCTAGCACACGCACAGATTCGCTCGCCATGAGAGCTGCTAAATGAGAGTGAGAGAGGGTAATGCGTAATAGAAAACTGGCTGATAGTCCAAATAAAGGAGAGACGGGAGGCACGCCTGCACTAACGGAAATGAAAATGCCGATAATATACAGGAAGAAAAACAACAGGGTGGCTGTGGGAACCAAAAAACTAAAAATGTGATACAAGTAACTTAAGTACATTTTTCAGTAGTGTCCAGCTCGATTTAAACGGTTTAATCTTCTCCCTGAAGTATTCTAGTTCTCTCTGTTTGTCCACCTTTTGGAAAATAATCATGTTAGCAAAATAGTGGTCAAAATCAGTATGCACTAGTGTAGCCCCTCCAGTTCGCACCTGCCCGCTCCAAGCGGGACGCAAACCCGGACCCGTCCGCATGGGAGTCGGACACTCTAACAAGGAGGCTAAAGGCTGCAACCTCTAACATCAGTGGCTAGAGCATCTCTTGAGATCAGAGGAGTGAGGTTTACACACACAGCTCTTACTAGCCAATGTCTGTTACACTAGGCTTTAGTAGACCAGAACAAGCTACAAATCGGACCTGCTATATGAGACTACTTGCACTACAGCTAAAAGACATCTACAAATGTTTGTGAATTGAAATGAATTACCCGTAGCAGATTTATACAGGTAGAGCTGGGGAAGGTGGAGGGATTCTGAAAGCATGTTGCAATGCTATAACAAATGCTGACCAAGTATTTGAAGGTTGAGCAGCGAGCTCATTGGCTACTGATACAGCAGGAACCAATCAGCTGTGCCCAATAGAGAATGATGTGATTGCACGCATATTGAGTCAAGGACCTATCAGCCTGAGCCATCTAGAGTTTCATGACAGAACTTTGTACTTGAACTACTTTGAATAATGAGTTGCTACAGTTGCAAAAGTGCTTGGCTTAGCAACCACTGGCCTTAACACACAGCATCGCCTCACCGAACGTCCGCTGAGCAAACAGCGTCACCCCGCACAAAACCATCCAAATAGCAGAGCGCAATCAAGACAATACACATGCAATTTAGAGTTTTGCTCTTAGTCTTTTCTAAATGACAGGCGTATTAGGTTTGGACAGAATTAAAATCAAAATGATAGTGATTTTCCATCAGGGAAAACTAGTCCTGTCCGTATAAGGCTTAAAGTGAATCTACAAAGTGAGTGAAATACTCATTAAGCAGTTTGATCATTCAATCAAGCAATCTATATCTCGCACGGGACGAAGGCTTTCTGATCATTAATCAAGTCAACGAATTAGCTTTCATCGTATCATGCTGGAGCTTTTCATGGCCATTGTTGCTTTGTCACTGAGTGATGGTGAGCAGACGCTCATCACCGCCTGGAACAAAACAGCTTGACAGTCACATTCATCCACCAGCTTCATCATAAACCATGACAGGCCTTCACAGCGCTCAATGGGCTTTGATGCCTTCGACATGAAATATTTATTGGATCACATGTCAAAAAGGAAAGTGAACTCTCAGCATAAATTAAAAGCTGCTATTTAGATTTGTAATGACATTCTGATTCCTTCATTTACATACACTTTTTATCATTTCTCTTCTGAGGTCCAAAACAATAATTAAAACATCATCATAATTTATTTTTGATGACCATTTTCCATGTTAAGATATTCTGAGTGTTTTTAGTCTGTCATATGCGGTTGCTGGTGTTCTGCTGGTTGCAAGGGTGTTATGTGGTTGTCGGGCTGTTCTGGTGATTGCCAATCCATTGTTATACAGTTGCTAGTGTGTTGCTAAGATATTCTAATTAGTTTTTAGTCTGTCATATGCATTTGTTACTGTTCTTCTGGTTGCCAGGGTGTTGCTATGCAGTTGGTAAGACATTCTGAGTGTTTTTAGTCTGTCATATGGGGTTGCTATAGTGTTCTGCAGGTTGTCAGGGTGTTGCTATGTGGTTACCAGGCTGTTACTATGCAGTTGCTAAGATATTCTGAGTGGTTTTTAGTCTGTCATATGCATTTATTACTATTCTGCTGGATGCCAAGGTGTTGCTATGCAGTTGCTAAGATATTCTGAGTGTTTTTTGTCTGTCATATGCGTTTGTTAGTGTTCTGCTGGTTGCCAGTGTGTTGCTATGCAGTTGTTAAGACACTGAGTGTTTTAGTCTAACATATTTACATTTACATTTATGCATTTGGCAGACGCTTTTATCCAAAGCGACTTACATTGCATTATATTATACATTTGTATCTGAGTATGTGCAATCCCTGGGATCGAACCCATGACCTTGGCATTGCTAGTGCCACGCTCTAACCACTGAGCTACAGGAAAGTTGGGGTTGCTAGTGTTCTGCAGGTTGCCAGGCTGTTCTGTTGAGTGCCATTACATTGCTATGCAGTTGCTAGTGTGTTGCTAAGATATTCTAAGTGGTTTTTAGTCTGTCATATGCATTTGTTACTGCTCTGCTGGTTGCCAGGGTGTTGCTATGCAGTTGCTAAGATATTCAGAGTGTTTTTTAGTCTGTCATATGCATTTCTTAGTTTTCTTCTGGTTGCCAGGGTGTTGCTATGCAGTTGGTAAGACATTCTGAGTGTTTTTAGTCTGTCTTATGGGGTTGCTAGTGTTCTGCATGTTGTCAGGGTTTTGCTATGTGGTTGCCAGGCTGTTACTATGCAGTTGCTAAGATATTCTGAGTGGTTGCCAGGGTGTTGCTATGCAGTTGATAAGACATTTTAAATGTTTTTTAGTCTGTCATATGGGGTTGCTAGTGTTCTGCAGGTTTCCAGGTTGTTGCTATGTGGTTGCCAGGGTGTTCTAGTGATTGCTAATATATTGCTATACAGTTGCTAGGGTGTTGCTATGTGTTTGGATTCACAGCCTTCACTGAAATAAATAATGTGCTCAATTAAATGAAATTCAAGAAAACCGTTTCACATAATAAAGTTATCTGAATGAATCTCAAGGACAATAGCTATCAATTGCGCATTACAAATATCACTCGTTTTCAAACCATTTTATCATCCGTCACCTCTAGCCTGAAGTATAAGGAGTAATAATACATCTGTTTGCATATCCATCACCACTAATAATATTTTTTTTTCTTCTTCTCCTATGTAAATAACACATGTGAAAACCTGCAGGCAGAACAGAAGAAAGTTACCTTCTATATGAGAATTATTTGTGTGTGGATCCGTTCTGAATTATTCATTTCCTGTTTTCTACTGTATTTTCTAGTTTGCTTCACAATAATGAAAAAGAAATGTCCCTAACGTACAGCTTCAAAACAGGAACTGAATGTGGAGGCAGCCAAAAGAAAAAAAGCATTAAAGGGAATATGAGATATGAGCGCGTGGAACATGCTGCAGATGTTTGGCCCTCTGTCCCAGAGCTCACAGGTAACATTTCAGTGACTTTCAGTATATCAGCATGTTTTCGACAAGTTGGCTAAATGCAGATGCAATCTTCCCGTGTGTATATTTACTCATGGGATTGAACCAAAGGACACAGCATTCAATCTCATACTCGGCTTCACAGGGACACATAAAAATCAGGGATCTTGTAAGAGGCGGGAAACCTGTTCACGACAAGAAACGCATACACCCACCGGCTTATCGGATTAGTTGTTTCACAAAGTAGAACGTCTTTTTCCCAAGCCTAAAGGCATTTTTCACAAAATGGCTAATTCACACCCTGCATCGGATCATCCGATTGGTAAGACAGATAGTTTCCCGAGGCTAATTGGGTTGCTGTGATGGAAAACAGCAATTAAGTGATAAAGTTCTGGAGCTTTGACCCCTGAATCTGTGAGGCATGTCACTTTTCTGGTAGAAAACACCATAAAACAATTCATAACTATTCAGTGCTTTAGTAAGTTGCTGAAACAGTCCATTTCTATGGTGTTTTTGCCACCACATTCCCTAAAACTCACTTTAGATGTCAGTCAGACAGTCTACTCCTGTCTGCCTGGGTGTTGCTATGCAGTTGCTAAGACATTCTGAGTGTTTTTAGTCTGTCATCTGTCATTTTAGCCTGTGCTAGTGTTCTGCAGGTTGCAAGTTGTTGCTATGAGGTTTCCAGGCTGTTCTGGTGATTACCAATATATTGCTATGCAGTTGCTAGGGTGTTACTAAGATATTCTAAGTGATTTTTCATCTGTCATATGCATTTGTTAGTGTTCTGCTGGTTGTCAGGGTGTTGCTATGCAGTTGCTAAGATATTGTGGGTGTTTTTTAGTCTGCCACATGCGGTTGCTGGTGTTCTGCTGGTTACAAGGGTGTTGCTACAGTATGTGGTTGCCAGGCTGTTCTAGTGATTGCCAATACATTGCTTTGCAGTTGCTAGGGTGTTGCTAAGACATTTTGAGTGTTTTTTTAGTCTGCCATTTGGGGTTGCTAGTGCCCTGCTGGTTACCAGGGTGTTGCTATGCTGTTGCTAGGCTGTTCTGGTGACTGCCAATACATTGCTATGCAGTTGCTAGGGTGTTGCTAAGATATTCTGAGTGGTTTTTCGTCTGTCTATGCATTTGTTAGTGTTCTGCTTGTTGCCAGGATGTTGCTATGCAGCTGCCAAGACATTCTTCGTGTTTTTTAATCTGCCATTTGGGGTTGCTAATGCCCTGCTGGTTACCAGGGGGTTGCTATGCTGTTTGCCAGACTGTTCTGGTGATTGCTAATACATTGCTATGCAGTTGCTAGGGCGTTGCTAAGATATTCCGAGTGGTTTTAGTCTGTCTATGCATTTGTTAGTGTTCTGTTGGTTGCCAGGGTGTTGCTATGCAGTTGCTAAGACACTCTGAGTGGTTTTTTTGTCTGCCATTTAGGGTTGTTAGTGCCCTGCTGGTTACCAGGGTGTTGCTATTCTGTTGCCAGGCTGTTCTGGTGATTGTCAATACATTGCTATGCAGTTGCTAGGGTGTTGTTAAGATATTCTGATTGGTTTTAGTCTGTCTATGCGTTTGTTAGCGTTCAAGATCATCCTGACAGTCATATTACTGTCTATGTGAGACTACAGAGCACATAAGAATATAATTCTTAATTCGCTGGATTTGATTTCAGTTGAGCGGACAGTACTGACCTTTCGTATTGTCTATAAACAGTAAAAATCCATCTTCCTTACTTCTTTAGTAATGCAACATTCGAAATGTGAAGTGTGCTGATATTTTAACAGTACAGGTGGCATTATTACTGTACAGTCTGACATGACCAGGTCTACAGCTGCATGTCTCTGACTAGACAGATGTCCAGTATTACTGATTCTGCACTGAAAGCAGATTGATTTCTTATGAAGAGAGTTATAGAGCGAACAATATAATATAATAGCCTGGAAGAACAATAACAACATACAAAGCCTAAGCCTGCAATCTCTCAGTATCAATCAAATGACGTCAGTTTGGACGACATGTGCAACAATCATATTCAATCCTGTGAGACGAGACAGAAATGCTTTTGGCTTCCTCAAAAGATGACCTACTGCAAACTGAAGAAAACAATAAAACTCACAGAGCGCATGTAAAATGATAACCTCACTCACCAAACATATTCCCAATGTGTCCATTCCTGGTAAGGGGTCGAAGTTCATTCTTGCCCCAAGCATACTGTTTATAGTTGTCCCAGGCAAACTTCATCATCTGAAAACACAAAACAAACAGGTTGAAATGTGAGAAATCACGTCCAGTGAAACATTTAATGTTTCGCTACTGTACTTTGATATGGAAAAACAGGATATCAGGATGCAAATGTCTCTAAAGCCATCAAGTGCAAACGTTCGCCGATCATCATCGATGATAGAAAATGTGGGCTTTTACGCATTAGACGACAAAACTTCTGGCGCAGTGAAGCATGGATAAATGCAGCGGAGGGCTGGAAACATTTCAAGAAGAAATATGGGGATGTTACGAATGACAAGGAAAAAACAACAAAGAATTTAATCATGTTCCACAAGGTCTATTTATTTCTGCTGGAAGCAACAGACTGTCATAATTAGCTGTGCTGTAATGCGGGCAGGCCTGCAGGATCACATTAATCAAATAAATACATACATTTATGAACAGACAGACAACGTCAAAGAAATGGATCATTACCTACACACTTTATCAAGTAAATAAATTAATAAACACATCAATAATCGTTGTTTTCTCATAACCACTGCACAATTAAACGAACTGCTATGTTTGTTGTATGTTTCTTGAGCAGCAAATCAGCATATTAGAATGATTTCTGAAGGATCATGTGACACTGACGACCGGAGTAATGATGCTGAAAATTCAGCTTTGATCATAAATTACATTTTACAATATATTCAAATCAGTTATTTAAATTGTAATAATATTTCACATTATTACTGTTTTTACTGATCAAATAAACACAGCCTTGATCAGTCTTCTTTCAAAAATATTATATTGCAGGTATAAATTATTTATCCATACACATTCTTTTAGTCATAATAACTTCCCCTCCCTCTTGCAGCGCCATTTCTTCTCTTCTCTGATGATGAGGGCGGGGCAACCTGTCACTCACATGAGATCCACCAATAACAAACCACAACGATCCAACCTTTCAATCAATTCCACATGGATTAAATCAAGCCCCGCCTTACATTTGTTCTTGTTTGAGAAGCAGTTTCACCTGGATATTTGTCACAATAGTGAAGAAAAGATTCCGTTTCATGGCGACTTTAAAATTCTACCTAAATCCTCTCATTTTTTTGAATGGCTTTCAGACAGGAACATCACAAAGAACATCGGCTCTACTGCTGCTGCTTCCAAACCTCTGAACTCCAGCAGCAGATCTGCAGTCATGGATCTGCGTGTCTCCTGGGCTTGAGCTCTGAATGAGTATTTCAGCACAGCCAGGAGCTTTGGATGGCGCCTGGCACCAACAACCTCTACAAGGCAAGGTCTGAAAAAGACTTTCTTCCCTGGAGTAGGAAGCCAATAATTGATGTGGGATCGCCTCCAACAACGCAATAAAAAGGCTTCTCGACATGATAGGGAATTAGCAGGAAGAAATTCCAACTGTGATACACGGCGATACTTATTTTAGATCGACACGAAGGAGCAGCTGGGCTGGGATGTGGACGAGTCGTGCGTTACATAAAGCTTTTGTGATCTTCTGATAGTGATGAGCACCAGTGGGCTTTTTGCTCACAAACGCTTTGGTTTCCACACATTTTGTAGCTTTGTTGGCCGAGCATCTCTCCTCAGGGAGTTCAGGGCCAAAGAAAAGGAAAATACACAACAGGTTTTCTACCTGTTTGAACTTCATGTCCACTTTATCTACAGTAAAGGCACTGATAACCGCACACAAAGCTGCTGAAAGATTTAGAATGTACAGTTTATCTCATAAACACAGTCCAGATTATATGTAATAAAACGCTTTCACAGCAAAATCAAACATACATGTTCTTACGTGTTTTCTGTGTAAATATATGTTAAAATGTAATTTATTCCCGTGATCAAAGTTGAATTTTCAGCATCATTACTCCAGTCTTCAGTGTCACATGATCCTCCAGAAATCATTCTAATATGTTGATTTGCTGCTCAAAAAAAATTCTTAATTTTATTAATGTTTAAAACAGATGTGCTGCTTCATGTGGAAACTGGGATACACTGCCATTTTAAAGTAAGTATGGGTCAATGACGTGACGAGTCTTTTTTTTTTTTTTTCCTAAGGCCTTAATAATAATAAAAACATATAACATCCGTAAGGTAGTACAATTAGATCTCTTTTAGTGAATCCAAAAGGTTTTAATTATATTTTGCTACATATAAAGGTATTTTAGCCAATTCATTTGTGATTAAAACATCTTAAAAAGTAATAAATGCATATATTTTTTATTCTGGCATGATTTTAAAACACCATATATCAACATAGTGCAAAATGGTTTTAAAATTATGTGTAGAAGTCATTGCTTCGTTATGAGTAAGAATGTCCGGAAAAATGAATTTCATTGATGTCATTCGGAGTAACCAATATAAAGGGATCATTTTGGATCAAGTCATGCGATCAATATCATGTGACAGGATGTGACATCATTCATTCTGCAAAGGACCACATGGTCATGAAGCGAAGTAACTAACTCTCTCATAAAAATTTGAAAAATTTATGTTTTTACTTGCTCATACGCATGTCCCGAAACATCAGGCCATTCGGTACAACGGCTATAAAACATGGAAAATGTTGTAATATTTTAAAAACTTGTACTAAATATAAAATGTTTGATTGTCCTTTTGCTAGCTAGCTAGATATCAGCCTGTTAGCATTGTTTGAAAATATCGTCATTCGGTATAACCAAAAGTGTCATTCGGTATAACCAAAAGTGTCATTCGGTAAAACTGAAATTTTAGTTAAACTGAATGACTTTGTGACAAATTTTGTCCATCTTGTAATAAATGACAAAAGCAGTGTTAATTGATTATAAAAACCACATAATCTCATTGTTAACACTTAATAAAACTTCAAAAGTTTTATTTTTCAAACTCTGCTGCTCTGTGCTTCACGGAGACCTGGCTGAACGACGCCATTCCGGACAGCGCGTTAAGTCTGCCGGGCTTTCAGCTGTTCAGATCAGATCGCGACGCAGTATCAACGGGGAAATCACGCGGTGGTGGTACGTGTTTTTACATCAACGAAAGGTGGTGTTCAGATGTAACTGTGTTAAAGAAGACGTGCTGTCCAGATCTTGAAACACTCTTCATTAACTGCAANCACATTCAAATGTTTGTGGAAGTCTCTTCTGGTCACCAAGGCTGCATTTATTTGATAAAAAAATACAGTAAAAACAGTAATATTGTGAAATATATCATTACAATTTTAAATTACTATGTTATGTGAATATTTATTCCTGTGATCCAAGCTGAATTTTCAGTGTCACATGATCCTTCAGAAATCATTCTAATATGCTGATCTACTGCTCAAGAAACATTTCTGATTATTATCAATGTTGAAAACTGTTGTGCTGCTTAATTCATGTGTCCACATCAGACTCAAAACTCGCAAATGACCATCAAACACTATGGAATATAATACTGTACACGCATTTGTATTTGCATATATAGTGCACACATGAAATCCAGATGGTACTAATAAAAGGATTTGTAAACATTTGTGCATCTCTATGGACAGCTTGTAAATCTAAGGATTATGATTTACAATCTGTCCATTTGTTGACACTGTATCACTGTGTGCTACGACCACAATTTACATACAAATAATGAGATCACGTCTCATACACAGAGACAAAAGGTCTTTATTAAGTTCTCAGAAAACACACATTGTAAATGGCTCGGACAGCTTAAATGATGACCAAATAAACCCATTACAGAAACATTCAGTGTACTTTCCACCAAATGAAGAACACATTCCCATGTCTGACACTTTGATAAATTGCTCCTCACTGTGATACATCTATCTTAAAATTGCATGAGCCTCTCACAAAATCCCTGCGTGGCACATCAAAAACCATCCGCATATCGGCTTGCCTGAAAAGCTGTTTTTGCACCGAAAGAGAGAAATATATATATTGACCAAATGGAAACATAATGAGCCCCCAGTGTGTTACATCCAATTCCCAGATGAGATGAAAGCGAGAACGCGGCCGTTAATGGGCTTTTATCTGGCTGAGCTCTTTCATCCCAGCGTGGAGGTCTAGCCAGCAGATTGCAATAAACTTCAGCAAGAACAAACATGGTGAATCTCATGTAACCTGTCAAAAACACGTCTGCCGCATATTTCACCCCGTAATCAAAAGAAAAACAAATCTTTCAAGCACATTTTCTTTACTTAAAGAAGATAAAGACTATTTAGATTTTTTGCATAATTTGTGACATTAATTAAGCACTCTTTTTACCCATACTCATTACTGTAATGAATATGTAAATAAATAATATATAAATAAATATATATCTGAATGATTAATTTGTAAATAGTGCTATCAATCAATTAAAAAAAAATCTGTATTTCTGTAATTAATCATGATTAAAAAGTTTTTAATAGTTTTATATTGTAATCATTTCACAGTTACTCTCCAAATTAATGTAGAAACAACTTAAAGACAGTATGTTTTAAATATTTGTTTAATGGCATCTTTTTATGAACGAAGGCCAGTATCACTGATACTAATACTGGTACTGATGTCTCTATGAAAATGTTTTTTTTGTTTTTTTTTAAACATTAATTATAGAAATTCAACATTACAGTATATCTGAAAGCTATTAATTTTTACATTTATTAGGCTTTTTAAAAAAAAAACTATTTATTTAAGTGAACTTAAAACAATCTTCACAAACTGTGGCCTTCATACAGAAATTTTATAAAGTTATCAAACACAGTCTTCACTGCATAAATTATAAATTAAATATATATCAATCCTTATTAAAGCTACAATTTTCTATATTACCTTTGTTCTTTGATTTACATTAATGACAGACATCACAGCAACTGATTTATTAGGTTGCTGTCACTTTAAGAGCTGCCGCTGCCGAACATGACGCAGATCTCATTTTCAAACAACTCTTTAAGTTCATTTAAGACGTTATTTAACTCATTTAAGACTGCTCTTATGAGGATACTCGACAAAACGGGCATTTTGGCATAATTCTGTGTGTTATTGTTTGTTATTTATATATATACACACACACTCTATTGCCAAAAGTTTTGGGACGCCTGCCTTTACGTGCACATGAACTTTAATGACATCCCATTCTTAATCATGTAGGGTTTAATATTGTCCAAAATGTCTTGGTATGCTGAAGCATTAAGAGTTCCTTTCACTGGAACTAAGGGGCCAAGCCCAACCCCTGAAAAACAACGCCACACCATAATCCCCCCTCCACCAAACTTTACACTCGGCACAATGCAGTCAGGCAAGTACCGTTCTCCTGGCAACCGCCAAACCCAGACTCGTCCATCGGATTGCCAGACAGAGAAGTGTGATTGGTCACTCCAGAGAACACGTCTCCACTGCTCTAAAGTTGAGTGGCGGCGTGCTTTACACCACTGCATCTGATGCTTTGCATTGCACTAGGTGATGTAAGGCTTGGATGCAGCTGCTCGGCCATGGAAACCCATTCCATGAAGCTCTCTACGCACAATTCTTGAGTTAATCGGAAGGTCACATGAAGTTTGGAGGTCTGTAGCTATTGACTCTGCAGAAAGTTGGCGAATTCTGCGCACTGTGAGCCTCAGCATGCGCTGACCCCGCTCTGTGATTTTACGTGGCCTACCACTTCGTGGCTGAGTTGCTGTTGTTCCCAACTGCTTCCACTTTGTTATGATACCACTAACAGTTGACCGTGGAATATTTAGTAGTGAGGAAATTTCACGAATGGACTTATTGCACAGGTGACAACCTATCACGGAACCACGCTTGAATTCACTGAGGTCCTGAGAGCGACCCATTATTTCACAAATGTTTGGAGCAGCAGTCTGCATGCCTAGGTGCTTGAGTTTATACACCTGTGGCCATGGAAGTGATTGGAACACCTGAATTCAGTGATTTGGAGTAGTGTCCCAATACTTCTGGCAATAATATATATATATATAGTTTTTCAGATCCTTTTTTTGCTTCAGAACTAAATTTGTAGTGTTGTGATTCACCTCAGAGCTGGTTAGTTTGGTTCAAGGCTTAAAATTTTGTGATTAAAGAATATTTTAAAAATGCCTCTGGAGAAAATGAATGAGAAAAATAACTCAGGAAACCAAGGCTGCTCCATTGTCATTAAAAATAAGACACAATGCAAAAAATCTTAATGGCCTTAAAAACAAGGGCCCTTTTCTTTATGCAAAATTTTATTTCGAATGATTTGGTGGTAAAATGTGACCTGGACATGTTTTTGTAACATTCACCCACGTAGGACACGACAACAAGTCGACAGGGCCTTTGCCATCCACACGCTACAGTAAATTAATGAACTGAGTTTTACAGAAAGCTCAGTAATGGGTGCCGACAGAGCCAATTATTTCTGCAATAAACATCAGGACACACTGATCTGATGCAACAACAAAACAGCCTTTGCTGAGAAATGCACATCACTGAATTTCGCGAAATGACAGACCTTAGGTTAATTTACAAAACACACATAAGAGACAAAAGTGACTTTTATAGTCAATCTATCCAAACTGACTAACTGTACAGAGGACAAGCACATCATCTGACATGCTGCATGATTACAGCTTCACATTCTGAAAAACTAACCAGGAGAGGAAAACATGCAATAATTTAGCAATTCCTTTGCTGGTACTGCACATTTCACGTCTACAGTCTTTCTTATTGTGGCCTAGTATCGTCAGTGCATGTATTCTTTGTATTTAACCCAGATACATCGCATACAAAGCCTTGTAATGTGCTTTGTTTATTCAGGCTGAAGGTTGACATCAAACTACCCTCGTAAGGATCTAGAGAGCGAGAGGAGTGGACATAAATGGTGGAGGTTTAATGATGTTAAAATTTGCTGACTGAGGAGCCACATTTGACTTCAGCCAATAGTTCATAAATGCATTTCTGGATTCTTTTGCAGTGTGTACAGGAGCATTAAAACATGAAAACTGTTGGATAACAGCGTTTGCATCCATGGGTTGAAACTGGCACCTGTATTGTAATGGACACTAACCAATTAGTTAAACACTCACTAACACTGTGTGCTGAAGGAATTCTTTGGGCTGCTGTAGATCATAGAGTAAAATCTGACCCCTGAGACAGATGCATTTTATATAAATATATATCCCTCCCCTAATAACACGTATCTATGACTAGCAATAACAAGTTGCAAATCATCATTCATGGCTGTGATGCTAACAGACTATAGGATATTAAGCAAAAATGGACAAGCACTTTGATACTGTATGACTTGCCCGTTTCAACAGGAAATACATTAAGACAATAAAGGAACTACATTCGCCTAACAATTTCATGGGGCATTTAAACTCTTTGAACTACCTGAACAAGTCTATTCCCTTAAGCTACTTAGAAAACTTTGAAAAGTGGGTCCTTCATAGTTAATTAGCCATCAGGCTACTGTGACTCACCTTTGCGGAGGCATTCAGAAGCAATTCATGCCTCATGCATTTCAAATACACCAAAGTTTCCTTTAAGCTTTACTTACATGAACTAGTCTTGCCAACTTGGACTGTGGATAATAATTGTTAGTCAGCCTGGGAGTCAATTGTTATATTTTGTGTCCCGTTCTGGCCGACTAACAGCAGTGAATCTGCATCAACCGGCACAGCAAGAGCCCTTGTCAGGCTGATATTTAATCAATAGCCAGCAACTATATAAAACCCACCAAGCTTCCTGCTCTAAAAATGCTCAGTGTCACTAAAATAACCAAAGAGTCTTGATACGTAATGGACCTCAGACTCTTGATAGAGACGTAATTTGAGGCAATTATCAAACTAACACATAAAAAGCACGAGGTTGATGGATGAGGAGGAAGTCAACTGATGAAGGGTCTTGGTTGGTCATGATTGCGAGCAGCTGCAGTGGAAAAAGTGAAAAAAGCAGATTGAGGAGCACAAGAGGACAGGAAAAGTAGAGACAAAAATACGGTGGTTAAGAGCAAAATGAGTAGCTACCAGACTCAGTCGTGACTCAGAACTGTCTGAAGAATCAATTTCAGTCCAATATTTACAATTACGAAGGATTTTTGGTTCTTCAGCTGTTTTTGAGTAGAGAAGTAGTACTAAAGAATATTTCACCAAAACAAAAGAATATTCATCACTATTAATTCACCCTCATCAAAGCACATTTCAAGAAAAGTTAGTTCACATGGCAAACATGTTTGCAGCAATTCTGTGCACGCAAGTGGCAACCAACTTCTTCCTACTTGAATGGGGAAATCAGAGAATCTTAAAAACTAAATAATATATTTCACATCAGCAATGCAACTTAGCATGTACTGAGCCATAAATGTTGTTTCTTATACTCAAATGGCATTAAAAAAGGCATTTATTGCCATTAAGAGGTGCGTAAATTTTTGGTTAAGATCTTGTATTGGCAATGCAAGAGGTGAGCACTCTGTAAAGTCTCCTCCAGCACATCCCAAAGACTTTCAATGAATTTAGGGTCTGGACTCAGAGGTGCCAATTCATGTATGAAAATGATTCATCATGCTCCCTCCCGACCATCCTTTCACAATTTGAGCATGATGAATCTTGGCTTTGTCATCCTGGAATATGGCCATAATGTGTCTTCCTACATGGTTGTTTAAGAAATGGAAAGCTACACACTCCATCAATTAGGGTTAAAAGAACTGTTGCCAAACATATAACATGTTAAAAACATAATAATCACTGCTTTCCTCAAACAACATTTGGAACAACATGAAGGCAAAGACTGAAGCTTGACTTAAAGCTTGTCAAGCTCCAAAAAGGACTAAAACGCACTGCAAGTGGTCCATATGACTTCAGAGTCTTTAGCCATCATATAATAGACTGAAATGTAAGTCATTATTCACTGAAATTACTTTAGAAGACTTGGAATATTGCAAACAAATCATATGGACTCCTTTTATGATGCTTTTATGGTGTGTGAGCAGCGTAAAGAATCTTCAAAATTTGCCCTTTTGTTTTCTACAGATAAATATGAGTATGAGAATGTAAATAATGAAAGAATTTGCATTATTGGCTGACCTATTCCTCACTAACAGCCTCTGCTTATGTGATATATGGTTTCACTGGGGTGGAAAAGGACAAGGCAATGCATAACATTCTGCTGCTCAGTAGAAATAGATTTGAGCAGCTACAAAAAAAATTGTTTTCGTTCACAATTCTGCCGTTTCCCTGTAACAAACTATCAGGTAGAAATCAAGCCCCTCAGCATTCAGTAAATAAATGTTACGAGTACATTCGTGTGACATGCTGAATAGGCTCTAGTGGGAATTGCTAAACCACTGTTTTTGCTCACAATTAGCTGCATTCAAGGGCACAAAACAATGGCTTTCCTGAGTGTCCTTTTAACAACAGCAAAGAAACACAATGGGCTATTAACTTATTTGCAAAACATCCCTTATGAGTGCACTTGTCTTCAATGTGAATTGTTAAACTAAGCCTGAAAAACAGCATTGTGAGGTGAATGGTGCCATCCATACAAAACACTGACAGATTCTCATCAGAACAATAACGAGTTTGTGGGCGAACGCCTCACGCCGCATTATCCTTTGTCATTCCGAGCGCTTCTCTCCTGCTGTCACAATTACCCAGTGCTCGTAGGCCAGACTCCACCGGGATCGTGTTGGATCGTGTCTGGTCCAAATCGCAGCTGACCCCCAGTCTAGAGACCACAAGTAATTTCAGGCGCAGACCACCGGAGTGATTTGGTCTGGGAAGCGATTTACCTTCAGGATTACCTGCAGCCCCAAGGCAACAGCTGCCTATTATGGAGGAGGCTAATCTGGAGAAAAACAAGGTCCACCACAAAACCAGCACCACAAATTTCACTGATAGTCCATAATGTTTAAGGCTCTGTGGGCCAGTGATTGAAGGAAGTGGCCCAGGCCAGACTAATACTGCCAAAAGACCTCAGGGCCGGAGCGGGAGACCAACCAATGAAACGATGGAGAAAGAAACTGTTCAACACAAATTTGATTTAAGACAGCAGGGACATTCAGATATTCATACTACAATCCTCAATCATATACATATATATAGTATATATATTAGGGGTGTAACGGTATATACGGTGCATACAATCAGATGACGAATACAGTCACGGGTGATCCACACTCCAATCCAGAAGAGGGCGCACACAGTAAAAATGTAATAAATGTATATATTTTTTATTCTGGCATTATTTTATAACATCATATATCAACAGTGCAAAATGGTATTAAAATTATGTGAAGAAGTCGTTGCTTTGTTATGAGAAAGAATGTCCGGGAAAATGAATTTCACTGACGTCATTCGGAGTAACCAATATAAAGAGACCATTTTGGATCAAGTCATGCGGATGTGACATCATTCAGACACATGCAAAGGACCACATGGTCGTGAAGCAAAGTAACTAACTTTCTTTAAACTCTCTATTTAAAAAATTATTGTTTTCACTTGCTCATACGCATGTCCCGAAACATCAGGTCATTCGGTACAACCGATATAAAATATGAAAAATGTTGTAATATTTAAAAAACTTGTATATATAAACACTTCTATATACTTGTAATATAAAATGTTTGATTGTTCTTTTGCTAGCTAGATGGCAATAGCCTGTTGGCATTTTTTTTTTTTTTTAAATATCGTCATTCGGTATAACCAAATGTGTAATTTGGTAAAACCGAAATTTTGGTTAAACCGAATGACTTTTTTGGAGACAAATTTTGTCCATCTTGTAAAAAATGACAAAAGCAGTGTTAATTGATTATAAAAACCACATCATCTCATTGTTAACACTTAATAAATACATATGTATATACACACACATTTACATCACTACATTATCAAAAAATATATATGATTTTTTTCATTTGTGAATGTTAACTAAAAACGGAGGGAGTAAAACATTTATTTGTCCATTTATTGACCAAAATCACTTACTTCACATGGATGACGTTTGGTGTCATTGATAGCATTTAGAACAACATGGGTAAAAAAACAAAGTTTCTTTTTTGGATGAACCATTCCATTGAGAGCTACAGGGATCATGCATCGCAATGGAAAAATCTCATCCAGGTAGCTTCAATGGATAATCTATTTATCAGGCACATAACAGGGCATCACATCCAATTGCAAGGGTTGAGGCGGACAGGGATCATGAGTAATAAATCAGATCTGGCAGGTTAGGCTGGCCAGTCACAAACGTGTTAACGACCTGTTGTGTCATCACCGGGATCCGTTGGGACCTTCAGCAGAGAAAAGGCCTGGATCAGCTTCACACAAACCATTTCAGACATGCACAGTCTGCAAAACTCAGGACAACTCAAGACCCTGAAGGCCACTTGAGATCAACAGAAGGCTCAGAAAGAATCTGGACGTGATTAAACGCTCACCAAAAACAACACCTCAGATTATATGGAGCCCTAAATCTCCCAAATGTGAAAGATGGAGGCGAACAGCCCCTATTGTGAGCCAGAGAATAGGTTGTAACTGCCTATTAAAAGGGGCAGTTTGTTTTCAGTGATGTGATTTATGGCCGATATTTCTCAGCGGTGGAGAGATGCCATGTCAAAAAGTGTTTGTTTGGACAATTCTCTGAATTCTAATTGCACAGCTGGTTCTGTTCCCCGATTAAAATGCACCCGGCAGCATAACAGGAGCCAGGAAAATATTTGCTCACTTCACTTGTCGGTTCACAATTTTGGAAATAGCACAAACAACAGACAGTTGTTTTATACATACACATGTACTGCACATCTGACGCTCTTTTAGAGAAGCGAATCTGAAACTGTTGCCAATATACTCAGAATTCAAATTAGTTCAACTACAATCAAGCTACTCTTTTAGAAATGCAACTAACCACACTACTGTACAAACTACTAACATGCAGTAAATTGCTAACATTTAAGGGTGCAATGTTTTTTAAATTATATAATGAGATAATATGATTCAATTAAGAATATAAATAAATGAATCACAGTCTAATAATTATTTCCCCTTAGCTCCAATAGTAGTTAATGCAGACAAAGAATGTAATTTGAATTCAGTGAACTGCCCAAACAAACACACTTTGACATGGCGCTTCTCCATTTATGTGCCACAAAAGCAAGGATTTCAATAAGATTGATAGTATCAAATATAATATATTACACATAAATTTACACAAAACTAATAAAAAATAAACAGCTTTTAAGTAAATACCTAATAACAGTGCTAAACATGAGCTGATTGAGCGATTAGATGAGACATGATACGGATTATCGTAAGTTGTACTGTATCTTTCAACATACCTTCAGATGTTCATTCATGTTTATTTAACTAGTAAAGCGAAAGAGATGATCGGTTCACGTGCACTCTGCGCGCCAGGAAAGATCGCGACAGCTCGAGAGATGTGACGTCTAACTCTGGTCTCACTCCAGTTTATGGGAAAGTAGCCCATTTTCGATTCTTGTGAGGTTTATTGTGCTTGCAATTTTACTACGACCCACTCCCCCTGAGAAAAAAACATCTTCGGATCTACACGATTCACATAAATGACATATTTTGATTCAAAACGGCGAATTTCACCGAAAAGCGACTAGTTTGCAGGTATGAATGATGCATTTTGAGATGCAATACTGCTGTTAGCTTGTTCCTAGAAAAGCTGCATTTTTTAAATAAAGCTAATATACTGACAGGCTAAATGTAGTTCGTTTAGTAGCATTGCTACTTTCAATGAGTTATTCCCAGGGTTGACATACTGTAGTTTCTATAAGGAAACCAAAAGGATCTTGAGCTTTTACTATTGATTAGATTTGCAATGTTTGCATGCATAATTTCAAAGTCTGGGTGCCTAAAACTTCCAACCATCTGGCTCTAATTCTGGTAACAGCCACTTTCATCATGCAATAAAATCATGATGAATAAAACCAAAACAATTTTCCAGCCAATTGCAGACAGGAGGAGCTTTCGAGAAACCTGAATGATGTAAACCTGCTTGCAATTTCACCTGAAGACACTATCGGTGCAGAAATTACACACTTCAGTGTTGAGAACGGAGTGAGACAGAGCGAGACAGAAATACTTTCTCTTCTGTCACTCCGTGGAGTCCTGTGGCACCGACTCCCTACTTGATCATTAGAAACTCCACATCACTCATGCCAACAGGCCTCATGGGTATCCAGCGACACCACGGCCAGTCTCCTACTTAAAGACCTCATGAATAATTCACGCACAGAGAGGCCATTAAAACAGGTTGTGCAGGGGCGGAAGCATCTTATTGCAAGACGGCGCGAAAATTTCAGACCCGTTTTATGCCTAGAGCAGCCACAGGGGAGCGATGAGCGAGACGGGCGATGTTGCCCTCGGCTACAGAGAGCATTTAATCCCATCATGCTGTTTGCTTAAGGACCCTTTAATATGTCATACTTATGAAGCAATTAGTGGCCCTGATGCTATTTCAGAAAACAACTGTAGCGGAGAGAGATTTATGATGTGACGATGACAAAGCCTCCGGGTGTGGAAGTAACTAACTTAAAGTGGTGATTCTACTAAACTACACTTTTCAGACAGTAGTGAATCACTCAAGCACTTCATATGAAACATATTAGCTATATGAATATGGTAATTTTAATGTATTTGGCAAGGGCGTAGGTTCGATTTTGACATTAGTGGGGACATAAAACTACAGTATGCCCCCCTCCCCCAATCCCATAGTTAACTGCTGTTTTACACATTAGTAAATCAATACTTCACATTGGTTCACTTAGTGATTGGTTCACTTAGTAGCATGAAAAAACAAAACAGTGATTCAAATTGGGAATAAACTATATGCAAAAAGCAAGCAAAGAAAGTTCCCCATCACTGAAACGGTCAATGATTTTGGACGTGAGACAAACCAAACAATTAAATTACACTTCAAATGAATTTCCAAAGATGGTTTCTGTCATTTTATGTAGTTTTTATCATGCTGATGTAAGTTCAAGTGTTTGTTTTTTTAAATATGTTTGGTTTTAGTTAGTTTAATATGTTTAGTTTTAATTTGATGGTATAAAAACAGGAGTGTGACATCATGATTGACAGCTGAGATTGACAGCTTCTCTGAGCGAACTAAGGCTACATCCGCACGAAGCCAGAGCTTTCCCTATCCGTTTTTTTTTTTTTCCTCGTCTCAAAAAATATCTGCGTACACGACGAAATCACGGAAACCGACTCAAAACAATGTAGGTATACATGCCAGATCAGTATGTGGCACTGTAATTCTGCCACAGGGATACACAAAAAATTGAGTATAAGACTTGGAGCATGCACATAAAGCTTGTGCGTTGTATACAAACTTTAGTAAAGCTCAGAAATAAACCTTTATTTTAGTAAAAACACAAGCATGTAGTCTGCTATTGTTGTTGTTGCTGTTTTGTGCTGTTAGCGGTGTCTGACTAGGGTCGACACGTGGGGTGATGAAATTTCACAAAATATACGGATTGGCTGTACACACGAAAACGCAAGGGCGTCGTTTTCAGATTTATCCACTCTGGGACCCGTTTAAAAAAAATAGTGGTTTCACCTTCTGAAAACGCCTGATCCGTCAGGACGAAACGCCTATACGATAAAAAATGTTTGCGTATACAGCTAAACACGTCTCCGTGTGGACGGGCCCTTAGGCACCAACTGACTTTTTTCTGTGAATATTCGTGAGGAGACTGGAGCTATAACTTTAATTTCTACATTTTCCATAACTGTTTATTTCACACCGATATAATGGTTTGTTCTGCAGTAAACTGTACTAACTGATTGACTCTGTTGGAGTGTGGGCAGGACCTTGATACCGCGGCTCCACTTCACTCAATACTGTGCAGACTCAGATCCCAAATCAGCGCAAGATGTCAGCACCATATTGGGACACTGGCGGCTTCACTTTTCTACAATGGAAGAGAGTAAAGGTGATTCGTCCATCTTTTTTTACAATCTATGGTAGGGACATGTCCCTAGCGTCCCTACTATATTCGATCGCCCCTGGTATTTTGTTTTGGCGGAGTAGATCAGCTGCTGCTGCACAGTAAGTATGGAATTGCTACTTTTAACAGATACACAGATGGTGCTGTGAGCATGTAAGATATGCTGCTGCTGCATAAATAGATATACAGAAATCCTGCTGCAGATCTAGGCAGGTGGAGCTGGGGGAGGTGGAGGGGTTCAGAGGAACTCTGGTAGGGCACTGCAGGACTACCCTATGTTTTTTTAGCAGATTTCTGAAGGATCCTGTGACTCTATATATAAAGAAAAAACATTGAGAAAAAGACATTACTTGAAAAAGCAATGCTTAATTGAGAAATACCTTAAGTCTAAATAACTAGTAAATATTTATAATATTTACCTTGGTATGTAAAAACTGTGTTCATTGGCATATTACTCACTGCTGTTGTTTTGGGAATCACATCTCCTCACTATTCTTGGTATGGTGTCAGCCCTAGTGCGTATGAAGCTTGCACTGGCATCTGGCCACTTCAGGCACTGATAGCCGGGATCGGCGCCAGTCAGTGTGGCACATGATCGAATGGCAGAGCTTAGTAGAGTTAATTCTGTTGAGTCGGCCTGTTCTTAATGTGGCCAACTGGACAGCAGGCCTTTGGCTGATGAAAGACCACCATCCTCTAACGGGCAATAGAAGCCACACAGATGCCGCTCCGCCAGTACACAACACTGAGAGTCAGTGTAACAAGAAAAACACTTAATGGACTCGACACATTAAATATTTAGACCTACTTTTCGCCTGTAGCCTGACTGTTAACTGAACAATATGATCCTCCTCAAAGTTTACTTGTTTTATTTCTTAACGGGGCCATTTATATAATGGAAAACAGCAATTTCCTTGCAATACTGAAGTACTACAGCCAAATTCCAACTTAGTTTCTGTACAAAAACTTAAAACGTATGGAAATTGTTATGATAAAATTATTCGCAATACAAAATGTATCAAATTAGATAAGAATGCAAAATAGAAGCATTTACTGCTTTCAGACTTGTTCTGCTGTAAAATCACGTGCTTGTGAGAAAGCATGAAAACACGAGAGAGAGCGAACAGTGAGATCAGAGCAGGTGGAAGTCATTTGTGAGCAAGAAATTGCCAATTTGAACCCTGCGTCCTGCCGTACCTGTTCCTCCTGTGTTCTGTGTGAACTCACTGAAGCTCTGTTAGACCCAAAGAAATCCCAATGCAACTTTGTGCAAATATATATA
>RJVU01051648.1:5820092-5839305 GCA_003731715.1 Anabarilius grahami
TAGAAGTCTGGGCACAAGAGCAGATGTCTCTGCAACATTTCGACTTGTTCCCTTTTCACTTAAGCGCTGTACTGAAGAGGCTTATATAGAAAGCTTTCAAATCCTGCAGACCTGAACTTGAAGGAAATATGTTGCAATATAAGACGGTTCCTCTGAACCAGATCTGAAGACATTCACCTCACCACAGTCAACATTAAATCAGAAAGGACCTGGTTTACTTTCTCATTACATGATACTGGTCTTATTGTGAATGATTTATGAGTGCACATTATTCAAAATATAAAAATGTTTGCCTTTATAATATTTTATCAAAAAAACTTATTTTCAGCAGACAAAATCCCTTTTAATTTCCAGCCTCTCTCCTCCAAACATGACTCTATTCTGGCATTTAACACCCACTTTTCACAACCTTTTTCCTCATTAAATATCCTGTTTCACTTGGAAATGCATCAGATTACAGATATAAAATGTTGTGATCACAAGTTTGACCGTTTTTAACTTCACACAACGTCTTCAAAAATGCAGCACTTACTGTACAGTGCGAGAAGCCAATAAAAACATTTACGCTCAACCATTTAGAAGATGCTTTTATCCAAAGAGACTTCCAAATAAGAAATATCACACGCAATATATCACAAGAGCCAACAATATTTGCAGCACAAAGTATAAGTCAGATAAAAACAGCAAGGCGCAAACTGAACACATTCTTGCATCCAATGAAAGGAATACTTGCAACATGCTTTTTTTTAAGATTTATTTTTGCCTTTTTGCCTTTATTATGATAGGACAGAAAGCAGACAGGAAGCGAAGTGGGAGAGAGAGAGAGGGGATGGGATCGGGAAAGATCTCGAACTTGGGTCGCCCGAAGCGCAACGGCGCTATATGTCGGTGCTGCCCAGGAGACTATCGGCGCCGGCGCAACATGCAGCTTTTAATATGCAATGGAAGATTTTCAGCAAATAACAACTAAATTTGAGTCTGTTCCTCACACTAAACTATCATGTGACTTCAGAAGACTTGGAATATATCGCACGATTCATATGAACTACTGTTTTTGTAACTTTTTGGACAAGAAAATTCTCTAAAAACTCTTTTTGTGATCTATGGAGAACAAATAACAGCATACGGGTTTAAAAACGACAAGAAGGTGAATAAATAATGACAGCATTTTCTTTTTTTTCATGAACTATCGAATCACTTTTGAAAGTAAATTTCAAGCAAGATATTTTCAGTAAAAGCTCACACAGATTTCCCTTCACGGCAGTCTGCCCGTCACAGCGGCGCTGACGGCCATACATCAGCGCACAATGAGTCCATTTACTCCTGACACAAATTGTTATTACTATGGGGAATACTTCATGCCTTTGTCACTGATTTTTACAGCCTGATGAGAGTGATTCATGGGAAATGCTCAGAGTGGTACAATTTGCGCTGGAGTTATCATGCCATTTTCTGTAAATAGAGCCCGGGGCTGAATGGCCTGCGGCAGGTGCCTTCTAGACGTTTCTTTGACGTTTCACATCAAAGTGCGAGACCGACTTTGATCTCTGTGATGTGGAGACACTCGGCTACGGCCTCATGGTAAAACTCTGTGACAAATGTGGAAGCAAGAAATGAAAAAGAAGAAAGCCGTTCTTGGATGTCTACTATTTCAGATGTGAATTTCCTCTCTGACTGTACCTGCAGCCTCTCTGAACTGAGGTCAAGGGCGCTATATTGATGGTTTTTCCTTTGTTTTAGATGTTAAATTTGGTGCAATGGTGCTTTAAAAGAGGAATTTAGAGACTTCTAGCATCTAGGAAGGGGTTTGAATCCCGTTTAAAGCCATCAAAACACAGCTTGAGTAACAATTTCACCGCCTTGTACAATTCAAGACTATTTTATGAGTGGTTCGGAGCGTGTATCAAACTGCCAAAGTCACATGATTTCAGAAGCAAATGATTCGTTAAGCTTCGACGCTTCACGAAGCAATGTTCTGAAATCACCCATCACTAGATATTGTTGAATAACGTCATTATTTTTTGTTTTGTTTTTTTGGCACACAAAAAGTATTCTCGTCGCTTCATAACATTAAGGTTGAACCACTGTATCACATGACCTGTTTTAAATATGTTTTTAATACCTTTCTGGGCATTTGAAAGAGTTAATTATCTTGCTGTCAATAGAGGCCTCACTGAGCCATCGGATTTGATCAAAAAAATCTTAATTTGTGTTCCGAAGATGAACGAAGGTGTGGAACGACATGAGGGAGAGTAATTAATGACAGAATTTAGATTTTTGGGTGAACTAACCCTTTAAGACATAAATATTAGTAACAATTTGTAAAAATATAAAATAAAATTACTGTCATCATCATCAAATATTCATTATTTACAGAATGGTTGTAATGTACAACAGTAACATATTTCGAGTTAAATAATAATATAATATTTGATATATAATTTATTTAATACAATAACAATATTATTATTATTATTATACAAATATTACAATAAAACATTATTATTATTATTATTATTATTATTATTAGGCTAATTATAGCAAATAGTAGTAAATATTTAACATCTAAGTGGATGACAAAGTAGTTTGGGAACCTCAGACATAGGGTGAAAAATGATCCTAATTTTCCTTTTTTCTTACAGACTCAAGCAGGTCTGAACAAACATCAAAGCTTAATTTATGCATCCAGGCATTTGAAATCGATACAAACACATCCTGAGCTCATCTCGAATCACAGCGAGTTTATTACACACAATAAAAGTCCGCTGTCATTATATAGGCCTGAAAACATGGCCCTTATCAATATTTGAAGTCAGTCAGAAACAACCTTGTAAATTTGAATTTAATTAACCCAGCTGCATATGCAATGAGATGTTTTAATTTATTAACTAATTTGCATGCCACTGAATTGTGCTGCACTTTCTCTTGAAAAACAAGCAGTCAGAAGACAGTTCACAGATTACATTGACTTCATTGTGTTGTTCCTCCCGAGTTTTATGATTATTTAAAAAACATCAGGATTTATATTTATGCATGTATATAATTGATTTGTTGCTGCAGCCATATAGCAATTTCATATCTTTAATAAAACACAGGCTATGCTCAGAATAGCAACTCATCGCATTATGTGACCATTTCTGCAATATGCATTATATATATTGTGCAAAGCATGCAAATATGCATGTAACACCAAAGACTTCAATACTCACATGACCTACTACATTTTCAAAACACAGTCTAGCACATGAAGTGGAAATTACATGCTTTAAAAAACTGTTTTACATTTTTTTCACATTGCAAATTTCAGGTTTTAAGTTTAAACAGTATATATATATGGTCAAATTGGGCTAATTATACACCATCCTCCATGACTGACCTTTCTTGTCAGACCATAAAACAAAACTGCACATTCAGAGCCATTAAACACATACCAGTCCAGCACTTTAATAGGGTTACATAAATAATGTAGGACTCTGACATGATTCCTTGAGAAACTAAATGAAACTAACACACCTGATCTAAATGAAACACTGCAAAAACGGATTCTCAATTCATATTAAAAAGCATTTAAGTCATCTTGAAAGTTGTACATTTTGCGTAATGTCTTTAAACACCATGAAAGAGGCAATAAATATAGCAATGCATGAAACATTAATGGCGTTATTACAAGTAAATCTCTGTGCCAAGAAAAAAAAAACAGCACTGGACTGAAAAACACTAATTCCTGCAAAAACAACCGTAAGCAAAATATTTTAATATTTCTGCTCACAAAGCCACGGGAAATACACATTTGTAACTGACAATATTGCTTCCTAACTATTGAACATAAAAACCTAATGAGCAATGAAAAATAACTTGGACTACTGACGACCTCGAAGGAAAACTGTGCACGAATGCTTTTCTGCTTGGCCTTAAAATGTTTACCATTAATAGCTCCCAAATGCTGCCATTAAGCAGGCAATAGTACAGACGTCACTGCTCAAGAAATGCCCATTAGGCGTCAATGTGCTGCAAAATAGCTCCAGTAACTCTACAGAGACCCGAGTGCAGAGTTTGAGATCATAAACACTGCATATATTCTTCTCTAATGAGCTGCCGAATGCAGAGACTCACATGCAATAAACATACATTGACCCTAAAAAGTATTCATACCCTAAAGTCACACTTAAAGATGCCTGAATGTCATTGCATTGCATTCAAAAACTTCAGTTGCTTAATTGTTCCAGTACCTCTTTGGGGTCACTGTATATGGGGGCATCTGTTGCTATTTTGACGACCAATTAGAGTGACCAGCGATCCTTATAAAATAAGTATGCTTCAAGCTTCTCATAACTTTGTAGTTAAACTAGTCAAACACTACAGCTTCATTCAGATCGTTAACCCTCTGGGGTCTGAGGATTTTTGGGCCCCTGGAGAAGTTTTGACATGCCCTTACATTTGTGCCTTTTTCAGTTGTTCATAAACATATTAATGGAAAAAGTGTCATTACACTGTATTCAGCACAAACTAGGCTACAATAATATGTGAGTAGCATGTATGTACAGTACAGTCCAAAAGTTTGGAACCACTAAGATTTTTAATGTTTTTAAAAGAAGTTTCGTCTGCTCACCAAGGCTACATTTATTTAATTAAAAATACAGTAAAAACAGGAATATTGTGAAATATTATTACAATTTAAAATAACTGTTTTCTATTTGAATATATTTCACAAAGTAATTTATTCCTGTGATCAAAGCTGAATTTTCAGCATCATTACTCCAGTCTTCAGTGTCACATGATCCTTCAGAAATCATTCTAATATGCTGATCTGCTGCTCAAGAAACATTTAATGTGTACAATTGTACAAAATGTTTGTGTACAATATTTTTTTTCAGGATTATTTGATGAATAGAAAGTTCAAAAGAACAGTGTTTATCTGAAATCTAATCTTTTGTAACATTATAAATGTCTTTACTGCCACTTTTGATTGATTTAATGCATCCTTGCTGAATAAAAGTATTCATTTCTTTAATTTCTTTTTTAAAAAATTAAAATAAAAATTCTTACTGACCCCAAACTTTTGAACGGTAGTGTAAAATGCTACAGAAGCTTTGTATTTCAGATAAATGCTGTTCTTTTGAACTTTCTATTCATCAAGGAATCCTGAAAAAAAAAGTACACAACTGTTTTCAACATTGAAAATATCATTAATGTTTATTGAGCAGCAAATCAGCATATTAGAATGATTTCTGAAGGATCATGTGACACTGAAGACTGGAGTAATGATGCTGAAAATTCAGCTTTGCATCACAGGAATAAATTACTTTGTCAAATATATTTAAATAGTACACAGTTATTTTAAATTGTAATAATATGTCACAATATTACTGTTTTTTACTGTATTTTTAATTAAATAAATGTAGCCTTGGTGAGCAGACGAAACTTCTTTTAAAAACATTAAAAATCTTAGTGGTTCCAAACTTTTGGACTGTACTGTACATGTTTGTGTTTCTGAAGGAATAACGTTTATGCGTGGTTATTGAAAAAACAAAAAACTTAAGTCACTGAAATAAAGCCAAAAAATATATAATAAATCTGTGTTCACAAGACTTCTGGGTATTGGAGGTTGTAGACTAGAGTTTTTGCTTCAAAATGAGGTAAAAATTAAGCTGCCTGCTTGTTCATATAAAACAATTGAGATATTTAAATTTTCTAAAACATCTTTGGTCAAGAAACACAGTATGCGTGGAGGCGTGAATCATCATGAATAATGGGTGATTCTCACCTGAGAAGACAAAAGAATCGCATAAAGAGCTCTAATGACCTGCATAAATAATGAGCTCTTTCAGTCAGGTAGGCTGTGAAAAAACCCTCTGTGATCATGTTTCAAGCTCATCATGGTGTATATCAAACATACAGGAAAAACAGCAATACTGTGAAATATTATTACAATTTAAAATAATGGTATTCTATTATATACTTTAAAATATAATGTATTTCTGTGAAGCAGAGTGTCTGAACAATTATGTTACCTCTATGGCATTTCATATAGGCTTTTAGCTTAAAAGCATGCACATTTGGAGAAATATTGATGGATTCTCATATGTTTATGTCAATTTTCTATACAGAGGAGTCTCTCCTGATACTATCAGTATCACTGCAAATATCTATGATATGATTTCTCTTCACAATTAGAGCAGTACTTTATCCGGCACAAAAACAATTTGAATCTGCATTCAACTTTTACACAATATACAACTAATAAAACTATAAAACACTCTCGAATCTATAGTATATAATGGAGCAAAACTAAATAGTGACAAACTATGGTGGAGCATTGCTGCCACATACATATTTTTCCCACTCAATTATGTCATAATAATGAGATGTTATGTCATTAAAACAACATCTTATCTCATAATAACGAGATGTCATAAAAATGACATATTTTCTCGTAATAACAAGATATTAAGTAGTAAAAACGACATATTTTCTCATAATAACGAGATGTTGTAAAAACAACATTTTCTCGTAATAACGAGATGTGTCGTAAAAACTACATATTTTCTGGTAATATTAAGATGTCATTAAAACGGCATCTTTTGTCAAAATAACAACATATTTTGTACCTGACGTATACGAAATATGCCTTTATCTGATCCATAATAGAGAAATTTTGTTTGCGCATGTGAAGGGTGGAAATTGGAAAATTTTCTACCATATACATTTGAGAAAGTTTGGTTTAGATGAAGTATCTGTGTTGAACTGCACACCAAATCACAACAATCTCATGCTATGGGCACTGCCATTGATACAGGCATCGAAAGATATTTTACGCTATATTTGCTTCTGCTTTTCGAATGCTGGAAGTGTGATAATAAAGGTAGTGATATAGGCAATATAAATTCTCTATTATAGATCAGATAAAGAGAAAATGTTGTTAGTCTCATTATTACAACATCATTTTTATGACATAAAATCTCATTATTACGACAATTGAGTGGAAAAAATAATAAATATGTAAACAAACAGCACCATTTTACTAAATCTTTTGAGACAAAAAAAGACAAAAACTGTTGAATTTTTTAAATGAACAAATCAATTGACTAAAATGAACTCCTATAGTCACTGGTAAAACTAAACTTTTGAACACAAATAAACTACTGCCATGCTTTTTTTTTGTTTGTTTTATTTTCTTCTTTTTACCCATAAATGATAATCTGCTCATCTCATGGAACCGGATCAATACCATCAAAACTCATTTGATCAGTAAAGGGCATCAAAGACGAGCGTCTCCCCAAGCGCTACAGCTTTGATCCCAGAATCCTCTGCACGTAGGGGCGCAACACACAAACACACACACTAACTAAAATTACAGTTCACATACTGCAGTGGGAGTATGCACTTCTGTCAGTGTCAGTGGTGAAGTTTCTACTTCCAAATATGAAGCAACCAGTTTTCCAGCTTTTCTGGGCCACATTGTAGATTATTTTCGCCAACCCTAACCAAACAGGCCTAAGGCCCCATTGACTTGTATGGGGAAAAATACTATCAATGGGGTCAATTGTCAATGGGGTCCATCAACTGTTTGGTTACCCATATTCTTCAAAATATCTTCTTTTGTGTTCAGCAGAAGAAATAAATTCATACAGGTTTGGAACAACATGAGGATGAGGATTTTTGGATAAACTATCCCTTTAATTCTCGATGAGAGCTGTCAATTTGATCCGCAGTCGCTTTAACAAGACCATCAGAGGGGCAGAGCGGCATATCTGAAGCATTATTTGCTTTAAGTGCACTTAAGCGCAGAAATACACCCAAGGATATGAATGAATGGAAAAAGAGGAAAAATTGGGTTGCATAGACAATCAATGCTATATACTGGGTATATACTGTAGATACATATATATATATAGAAGACACCCTGACAGGGTTTATATCTCACATACAGTCCGGTAAGGCTCAGCTTGTGTGTTTCCATGTTGCTAGTTTCCTTGGGAACACAGACACCCACTCGCTTCATTGCTGCAAGGCCTCATGGACTCAATGCACACTTGTAGAGATGTGAATATATGATTATGCACACATACTCATGCATATATTCACTATAAGGTTAAATGCATCATATTACCACCACATAAACATATGCAGTGCTGAGGAGGCTAGAAACTGTATCTTGCCAAGTTACTGGCTAATCAAAATTTAACGTAGTTCACTACACTTAATGACAACAATTGAGTTAGCCCAACACCAAGTAACAAAAAGTACCTGTAGCTAATCGAGCTAAAGCTATATAAAAGGGCAATGTTTTTAAATATAGTTATCAGATAATACTTTATAATTTGTTTACAATCAGAGCAGTGTTTATTATCGCACAACATCAAGAATCTTACATTAAATGTAACTTATAACACCCTATATAACGTAATTAAAAACACAGCAGTGAACAAGCATTTCACTAAATGTTTCACTAAAAACAAGATGACATAAAATGCATATATGCAANACACACACACAAACGTGTCCTTGTAAACCATTTTTACGTTGTAATAGCCATGTCATTATACACATTTGTGTCCTCATAAACCATATATACAACAATACACGTGCAAACAACCGGTCAAAAACTTACAATACGCTAAAATGCCGATACACTGCCATTTTATAGTATATGTGGGTCAATGCCGTGATGGGTAATTTTTTACGAAGGTCTTAATAATAATAAAAAACAAAGATATGACATCCAAAATATGTAAGGTAGTACAACTAGATCTCTTTTATTGAATCTAAAAGGTTTTAATTATATTTTGCTACATATAAAGGTATTTTAAAGATTTTGAAGTGTCAAAAGGTCATTCGGTTTAACCGTCCAAAGGCCAATACAGCCATTTCATTTGTGATTAAAATATCTTAAAATGTAATAAATGTATATTTTTTTTATTCTGGAATGATTTTATAACATCATATATCAATATAGTGCAAAATGGTATTCAAATTATGTGTAGAAGTCATTGCTTTGTTATGAGAAAAAAAATTGTCTGGAAAAATGAATTTTATTGATGTCATTCGGAGTAACCAATATAAAGGGACCATTTTGGATCAAGTCATTCGGTCAATATCATGTGACAGGATGTGACATCATTCAGACACCTGCAAAGGACCACATGGTCTTAACTAACTCTCTCTTAACTATTTGAAAAATTCATGTTTTCACTTGCTCATACGCATGTCCCGAAACATCAGGTCATTCAGTACAACCGCTATAAAACATGAAAAATGTTGTAATATTTTAAAAACTTGTACTAAATATAAAATGTTTGATTGTCCTTTTGCTAGCTAGATATCAGCCTGTTAACATTGTTTAAAAATATTGTTTCGGTATAACAAAAAGTGTCATTTGGTAAAACCTGGTGACAAAATTGGTGACAAAATTTTGTCCATCTTGTAAAAAAAAAATGACAAAAGCAGTGTTAATTGATTATAAAAACCACATAATCTCATTGTTAACACTTAATAAAACTTAAAAAATAATTATCTCTCCATTAGGTTTTTTGTTTACACATTTAAAAACCATATTCGTCACTGACCCATGTACTTAAATAAAGCTACCTGAATCTAGAGAGAGAGAGAGAGAGAGAGATTATTTTTTAACAGGAAAAAGTAGATTGTTACAGGAAAAGCTACATTATCAGCTCATGCTACTGTAATACTACTGAAAAAAAAATGTATTTAGAAGCATTACAGCAGTTCTCACCAACACTGTTGGTTCAACCAGGTGTCACTGTTAATGAATGTGAAAGAGCAAAACTGACAGAATATCAAGTAGAACACTAAAACTCACTTTAAAAATCTCCCAGCATGAGGCCGCTGATATTAGCACAGCAGCTGCAGAGGAAACCGCTAATAATATAAAAGCTTAAAGCATGCCTTTTTTTTGCAAAATTGAATGTGGCTCTTATCCACCATGTTCATTTTGCACTAAAAATGAAGTCTGCCTGTGTGTCTGGCACGTTTGAATATACAACAGAGGCTGACTGCGAGTACTCTAAGTACATACGAAAGCAAACTAACGGAGTGAATTGATTGGAGAGCTTTCTTTATTTGGCATTCACATTTACCCGCTGAACTTTGCCAACTCTGATGCATTGAAGTCCTTAGGAGTCGCCGCAGGACATCAGCTGTGTTGAAGTTAGCTTACAGTGGACCGCAGCATTCCCAGCGCTGATTCGTAATAAAACAAGAGCATGCTGGGTCGGCCTTGTTATGTCAAAACAAACTGTTTGGACCCTGAGCGCTTCCGATGGGAGAAGTAAAGCTGGCTGCTAGTGCCTCGTATAAAAATGGAAGAAGAGTATTACTGTATTCTCAGTGAACAAACCATCACCATGACTGCTCTCACGGGTGGTGGTCTTTGTTTTAGCTGTACCCACAGTGCTGTGCCATGCAATGAATAGATGGAGCAATCCGTTAGCATTTGCAGTTCTGGGCACATGTTTGTTTGAGCTGTTAATATCAGGAAAATGATCCCATGACAACACTGATTAGCTGATACTATAATCATATTAAATGTTTTAAAATATTTAAATACATTTTTTTATGTCTAATATAGTGCATAAATCCTGAAATTTACCTTATTTTTTCCTTTATTGCTAAATGGTTGCGGCATCTACCAGCAGAGGCTAACTAGACCATGCTAACCAGCCAAACCTTGACCCAGTCAAGGTTTAATAACTCAAATAAATAAACAAATAAATAAAATGTAAAATTTTAATACATTTAAAGAATTAACATTTATGTACAATGCAGAAGCCATGCTAACCTTGACCCTCTGATGCCACCGTATAGAGCAATGGTAAATGGCGAAACGGCTTGATTTCATCTAGTCCGTGGGACCTAATTGCACCATTTTACCGTTTCCAGTTTAAAGTGAGCAGCGCGGCAACACACCACAAGCGCTCAGGAACATTCATGGTAATGATCTTTCGGCGCTACATCCTCTAATTTTTTTTATCTACAGTCAAACGCGCTTCAATTAAGCCTTGCGTGGCGCCTTTAGACGTTTAGTTTTTTTCCATAGTTTTAGCATTATTAATCAGCATATGTTTTCTCAGTCCCAAGGCCTTCAATGTGCCATAGACGTAGACAGTGCGGAATATAGCAGTGCGGGATCTTACATGCAAGAGACACCTCCCCTTTTTAGACGTACCGCCCACTTTTGGAGTTCATGCCCCGTTTTGGAGTTCTCTGGTCTGCAGCTATATCTTTTTGCAAAGTCGCGGACAGCCGAAGTATACCTTGTGCTTAAGAATGAGACAGATGGAGAGGGCGTGAGACTGTGAGAGTGTGCGTAGTTCATGTGTATGTATAGTTATTCATCTGCTGGGTTTGGCGGTCTAGACGGGCTTCCCTGCCGCCTTCCCAGCTTAGATGCTTATTGGAAATGGGAAACTGCAGGTACTTTGGCTCAGCGTTGTTCATCACAGATGGTAAACAGAACAGGCTGGCTTGATAAATAGATCCCATTCTGTTTTCTTTGGCTTCCACGCACAACCTCACAGCCGACTCTCGAGACACCTCCGTTCATGAAAGTCTGCAGTGACAAATGGCTGTTTATCTACAGGAGAAGGCTGGGAAGTAATGAATGTCCCCGGGTCTACAGTCGAACATCTCCGAGGTCTCAGTAACCTCTTATTCCTGAGGGATGATACGCGACTTACACAGCCCTCCGAGAGTAATAAAGACATGAATAATTTATCTAATATTCTCATCATCCAGACTGACCTGCCGTCAAATATGTAGACCTCCACTGGAGAGGGCTTGTGTGAGTCACAACCCTTCTTTAAATCTTAAAGAGACAAAAATGTCAGACTGATGCATTCAGATTATATGAGTTTGTCTGCATTTTAAAGGGATAGTTCACTCAAACATGAACACTGTGTCATCATTTACCCTCATGTTGATCGAAACCCATGTGACACAACGTGGTGCGTTGAACACAAAAGGAACATTTCTGAAGAATGCTCGTGCAGCTCTTTGTCATAGAACCAGGAAGAGACCTGATTATTATTTATTATTATGCCCCGTCTTCACAAGAGAAGTTTCTGGTGTCCCCAGAATGTGTCTGTGAAGTTTCAGCTCAAAATACCCCACAGATCATTTATTATAGCTTGTCAAATTTGCCTATTTGGGTGTGAGCAAAAACACAACGTTTTGGTGTACCTTTAAATGCAAATGAGCAGCTGCTCCCGGCCCACTTTTCAGTAGAGGGTGGAGCTTTAACAGCTCGTGCTTCGGTTGCTCAACAACAACAAAGCTGGAGAATCTCACACAGCCAAAATGAGGATTGTCAGTAACGGTGTTCAGCCTTACATTGTTCAAACCGGAGTCGACACTGATGGAGAGACTCAGCAAGAAGTTACAACTTTTAGAATGAAACTAGATGTTTCTGAATGGTTAGTGGATAAATTTATGTAGTTGCTGTGGAGTTGATTCAACTCATTTTCACATGCTCGCAGACAAAGTCTTGCCAAAACAAAGTTACTGGATTGTCCTTTTTCACGTTTTCTGAGTTGGTAGATGCACTGGGGACCCGATTATAGCGCTTAAGTGATTTTCATGATATGCGTCCTTTAAAGATTAATCATGTGTTCAACAGCAATAATAACAGCTTTTTTAAAACGACATGATGGTGAGTAACTGATGACAGAATTCTCATTTTTAGTGGGACGAATTATTCCTTTACCTTGTTTTTCCCCTGAAGGCTCCAGACAATCTCAAGCCTCAGGCTTGTCTTCATAAAAACCCACATGAACATTCCCATCATGCATCTAACAGCAGAACCCAAAAATGTGTCTACGACTGATCAAAATGGCTGTGAATATTGTCTTTTCCTGTTCCAGGATTAAACCTCTGGTTTTCACAGAAATGGCAGAGGAGCTAGAGAGAATTTGTTTCATCTGCCGCTCAGACATGTGCTGGTGTCAGAGACGCGGGTTGAAAGAGGTGCTGGTATCTCTGGAGGGCTTCCTGCTTTTAATGTAAATATTGCATGAGGGAGGTTGGCGTGTTAGACACGGTCTAGATGGCAAGAGGATTGTGACTATGTGCTGCTTCATCCTTCCTGCATGGCACAGATGGAAGCGTTATGAAGGATAGAAAGAGAGAGAGCAGAGAGAAAGGACAATGCAGGAGTCATGCCTGGAAAATAAGACCAGACTCAGGCCTTAAAATTTTTTTTTAAAAATCGGCTAGTTGAAAATCTCAATATTTCTCAGCCTTACATGAATGCATTTCCTCTAAAATAATTTAAAAGTAATCAGTGAGCCAATGTTTACCTTACGTGCAGCAACAGGTGTGACAGGCAGCTGAAGAGTGAAGAGCTGATCGTCATGAAGGGTGTGTTCACGTTTGGCAAGATTTGGTATGATTAAAACAAACTCTGTTGCGATTGCTCTGTTGGAGTGGTTAATTTGATTAAGTGTGAACGTTGCCATCTGAACCCTGGTGCGCATCAATCAAACGGACCAAGACCACTGAAAAGGTGGTTCTCGGTCTACTTCCAAACGAACTCTGGTGCGGTTCGATTGAAATATGGACGCAACACAGACCAAAAACAGGACAGGATGTCACAAGGTGTGACCTAGAAAGGACAGTGTGTGACAGGGTTGAACGATTTCAGATTTTTTAAAGCCGACATTTATGTGATTAAAGTCAAATCGGCTAGTCGCTGATGACGTCATTAATGAACAAATAATCCTGAACCTCGTGCTGAGACTCGAACGCGAGTCGCCCTGTGCACAGCAATGGCATATTACACTGTACACCCTAACGCTCAAAATAATTAATTGGTTTGAGTAGGGCAAACTCAAATTAAACAAATTAGTTCAGTTTTTATGAGCATTTAGAACTATTTTCTTTTGAGTTCACGAAACAGACACATTTTAAGTAATCTGAATTGTATCATTGTTTTGAGTTTTATGAACTTGTTTCTTTTAATTTAGACAAACTTACCTGAAACTGAGCTGGGATTTCTATTTACCAGCATGCTTTGCCATGACACTCGAAAGGGAGAATAAATGCTAAAATTAAGTGATATATAATGTTTTTTGTGCAAGATTAATGTTAAGTGGGGGATTTAGTAGTGTTTAATGCTTTGCTATCCCAATTTACAACACGTCGACAGACAAGACAGAGCAGGTTACTTATGATATTAAACAAAGTCCCAGCTTTCAAATTGTGAATTTTTTTAAGAAATTTGAACAATAAAAAACATTTTGTGGATCTTTAATGTGTCGTGACAGATTGCTGTAGCGCCTCAGCTCAAGCGGCTCGTGAATCGATCATCTCTTCCAACTAGTTTATTTATAGCATCAAATAAACATGACTGAACATGAGAAGGAATGTTGTTTCAAACGCGGAAAGACGTCGGTACACACCATTTTTTAAGTTCAAGTCCACTGAGGTTAATCTTCTAACTCCTGACTGCTTTGTCGGACAAAATGGCGGATTCGGCGTTATGATTGGTTAGATCGCTTGTCAATCAAACTCCCGGCGAAGGGTCAATAGGTTGTTTGCAATCACGTGGTTCTGGTGACGCGCGAAATACCGGTGGAGGGCAAGCAGTGAAAATTAGAATGGAAGAGATGGAGAAAGGTCCTTTCTGTGCTGATTTACAAAGGTATAAACAGAAAATCACAACATATATTGGACGTGATCTTTATGTTATGAAGATGAGCGACTTTTCCACTGAATTGAAAGACTGTCCTGTCATCGAGGAGATAGATAGGAATGTGAAGCTGCCGTCATGCCGTGTTCAGTTCTAGTCTGGATTTGTTTATATCGCGCTGCCTTTCTACTAGTGAAGTTAGGGCAGTAGTTTTGATTTTCTGTCGCGATTGTGAAAAATGTCGCTATTGTAGGTCATCTATGCTGAATCGAGAATTGCAACAGGAGTTCACATCATCGTTCAGGGAAAAAACTGGACGGAATAATACAATTGTTGCCTTTTATACGTGTAAAAACACACTAAGGGAAGCAGGTTGAGGAGGTGACGGGAAGACGCCATGTATCAAATCTAATAATGTCACTGATTTAACCCACTCCCTATCACTCAATAAAATAATCACATAGCTGAGTGTTTTTGAAAGTGTTGTCTTTGTTGTTGAATCGACGTCTGTCAGCTTTTTAAACATTTATTTATTTGGGCATTTTCTACCATATGATGGCTGAAGCAGCAGCGCGTGACACTGTTCTCATGGTAACCAGATCAATATTGTGAACAGAATACTATAAAACTGAAGTGAAAACATCAAATGATCATTCAACAGGATAAAATAGCTTATCTTCCCTGCAAACGATACGATGAAGAATGTGGATATTTAACCGAGTCAAAAAGAAATGAGGTAAGCAGGTATCCATATTCATTTCAGTATCAGCAGACGCAAAACGCTATTAAAGGCGACAACTTTTAAAGTTAAAAAACAATATAAGTTATAAAAAACGGTATAAGCTATGTAAACGATATAAACCCCTTCTGGGTTCTCGATTTTATCGATTTAAGCAACCATAAACGATGCAAAACATACGAATTTTGAGTTTTTGATAGGATTCCTATATAGAAAAATCACTCCCTGCCCTCCAGACTCATTCGCGCTGCTGCTGTGACGTCATGTGCAAACAACCTATTAACGTACTTATACATTTGAATTGCTCTTAACTTGAAATTGAGTACAAAATTGAGATCTGCCAGTTCTGCTTACTTAAACTTTGAATTTCTTAACTTAAAAAATTTGATGTAACTGATTACCTCAATTTTTTTTTGTTTTGCCAACTTATTCAGGTTTACATGATTTGTAAACACAAATCATTCCAGTTGCACATTTTCACATTCTGATAAACTGTATATGTGTATATGTGTGCGTATATATATATACACACACACACATACATATATATTATTAATCTCATGATAATCAGTCTTCCATAGCCAAATGTAACAGTTCCAAACCAGCATAAACTAGCTCAGAAATTCAAGCCAAGGCATGCAAAACACGTTTGACAATGTTGTAATGAGTAAGAGTGAGTAAAGAGTGATGCTGACTAATCAATGAGGTGTAGCATAGAATAAAATATATTTAAATTACATGCACATCATAAAAGAGTTAAAGTAACATTCGGTTAGAGTGCCAGAGGAGGTGAGTGAGCCACAGAGATCCTGATTGAGCTCGAGGCGAGATCTTGAGTAGCACTCGCGTCCAACTGTGTGACTGTGTTGCTGGGGGCGATGGAGGGTGTTAATGAGGAGACGTATCAAGCTGGCAGCAGCACTGCTGCGTCTCACTCTCTCAGGTTCAGCTCTATCACGTCACGCAATATGCAGAGGTGCATTTTAGCCCTGTAGGGGGCAGGAGACTCTTTCACCAAGCCATGAACCTATATGAAAGATTATACATGCAAAAAACCAGTCCGCCCACATACGAAGCACATCCAAGTCTCGGGCACACAGGACGCAGCAAGCGCAAACACAGCGCTGCGGGCACTTCTGCTATTTTTCTCAGCAAATCATCTCAAAATATGGGAAAAAAAAGGAAGAGACAACTTTCTCGGGTATAAGCACAGCTGGAAATCAATGACGGGCAAATAAAAAACGACCAGCACTGGCAGATGGGGAACGCAGGGTCGTAAATCCACAGCGGATAAAAAAGATAGCCCTCCAAATGGCGATGCATGATTTAGCTGGGATTTAATGGGACATTGATAAAGTTGTCAGGGAAGTTATACGAGGCATCTCTTTAGGGAGGAGGAGGAGGAGAGACTGACTGCAGCATTCTGGGTAATTGAAAGGCCCTGGGAAAGAGAAAATTATGCTGCGCTCAAAGGATGTGGGCAAACAGAGTGAGTGTGTGTGGGTGTTTGTTTGGGCAGAGAGTGGGCAGGCAAAAACTATAAGAGCTAAAGTAGGGCTTTGGAAGAGTGAGCAGATCTTTTGGGCTGTAGAGCCGAGTCTGTAGATCACAGCAGTAAAGGTCGACTGAGCATGGAAGAAAACAAACCTCTGTTAACATACAGTAATACATAGCATAAGTAGTTGCTATGAGAGAAATTAAGAGAAATGTCTTTGGAAATATTATTTGATTATTATGTATTTATACGTTTTTGACTCACATGTATCTGAAATATAATTTTTTTAGTATGTTTTAGTATTTTTAGTTCTAATATTATTAGAAAAATATATATTATTAGAAATAAAAACACTTCAAAAAGTTAGTATGTGAATTTTTGCACTACAAATTAAGGGGGGAAAAAAATCCACAGGTTTTTGCCAGCCAACTGAATAAACAAAAGCTAAAGAAAACAAGGAGGAAAAATATGATATAACTGAAAATATTATTAAAAAAAATATATAAATGATTGGAAATATATGATTAGAAATAAATAAAACACTTAGTATGTGGATTTTTGCACTTTAAATTAAGCAAAAAAGGGGGAAAAAGATGCCTGATAAAAAAAAGATGACTGCTGTTTATAACAGAAAAGAGGTGCATGTAGGATCATACATACAAGAATGACTGCAGCAGTAAAAGAAGTCAAATATATAAATATATAAACTTTTGAATTCAATTTGAAATAGGAATTGCAATTCAAATATGAACAGGGAAGTAGAAATAAAATGAAATTTAAATAAATTCATAAAAGTATGTAAATAAAATAATAATACAAAATGTTTAATTCTAATCTCTACACAATGTTTTAACAGTGCACAATTTGGTAGTTCTAAAAGTGTGAAATTTATTGTTTTTTCCCCTGGTTTGCCACCTTTGACTTTGATAGCAAAGCTATTAGACATCATTTTCCTGCATATGCATATGCTCATGCAATTGGCTCACAGAAACGTATGCTCAGAAGAGTGCAACAACAAGCAAACGGGACGGGTTCACAGCCATTGAGATGGAGAACGCTAACGGCTCGCTCTCTCCAGGTATAACAGGACTCCTTGCTGCAGACAGTAACATCAACTGACAGTGTGAATCAGGCAGTCAGAGGCCACGGCCACAACATTACAGCATGTGCACATTGTATATGACAGACCTGCAACCTCAGCTCCTGCCTGATTGTTTTTGCTGTACTTTCTATCTCAGTTGCCATGGCTACAATGTCATGCCACAGCACGGAACAGCGGGGAAGGGTATAGTAGCTTTGTGTGGCCTGCAGGAGAATGACATCAACACTTCTGATGCAACACCTGTTGTTAAGACATGATGCACAGCGGAAAAAAACCTTTAAACCTTGAGTAGTTTATTGCATTTGCAATAGTCACACGTGTTCAGTAAATATAATACTACTACTACTAATGATCATCATCATGATTGCTTAAATAATTAGATCACCCAAACCCCAACTGATGAAGTCTGCATCACTGATTCTGTTATTTTCCTGTGAATCTGCTTTAAAACAATCTGTGTTGTATAAAGCGCTATAGAAATAACAGTGACTTCACTTGCAGCCAGTTGTAAGCTTCAATTTAATTTTGTCTCTATGATATGAGACTAGTACTAAAGCTGTTCTGACTGAAGATCCTGTCTGAACCAATCAGCTTCCACAAAAAAAAAAAAAAANAAACATGACAAGAGGAAGCATGAAATCAGAGAGCACTAATTGGAAGGAGAACATGCTAGTTTCTGCTGTCACTGCATCTGTTCTAGAAGAAAAGAAAGTTGAATTACTGGATTAAATGAATCACAGTCGCTCACTCGCCGCTGATGGAACACGTGTTTTCCAGTTCTGTACATATTCTAAAGTCAAAAGCGTGATAACTCTCAAGTAATGACTGAAGTTGTTGTAAGCTTTTGAGGTTTTTGTAAGGTTTTGGATAGAATGACTCGTGTTCTAAAGGAATTACCATTTGAGTCAGTGTTCTAAAGTGAAGATCATGGTAACCCACTAGTGATGACTCAAGCGTTACTAAATCTGTCAGAAGCAATTACTATCCAAAAGCTTACAATGACTTCAATCATAACTAGAGAGTTTACTTTAGAATACTGATCCAAATAATCAGTAATACCTTTAGAAGGATGTAGTACATTTACATTTATGCATTTGGCAGACGCTTTTATCCAAAGCGACTTACATTGCATTATACTATACATTTGTATCGGAGTATGTGCAATCCCTGGGATCGAACCCATGACCTTGGCATTGCTAGTGCCATGCTCTAACCACTGAGCTACAGGAAAGC
>RJVU01051648.1:5839495-5852132 GCA_003731715.1 Anabarilius grahami
GAAATTACTGTATTTCTTGCTTAAAATGAACCCAAAATATGTTGGAAATTAACATTTATTAATATGTTTAATAAACAAACATTTATTAATACTTTTTCGAATAATATTTAAACAATAAACATTTATTAAATTGCATAATTAATAAATGCTCATCTTTTTGATTATTATTGTTGCCTCTAGTAATTATGAGTCTGATTTTTAATTTCCAACCTATTTTGGGTTCATTTTAAGCCAGACATATAGTAATTTGTAAACAATTGTTGGGTTAAATAAAACTACCCAGCAGGTTGGGCAAACATTTAACCCAACTGCTGGGTCAAAACAACCCAATCGCTGGTTTTGTCCATTTTCAACCCAACTTGGGTTGTTTTTAACCCAGCATTTTTTAGAGTGTAGTAACACTTCAGTCATTACTTGTGGGTTACCATGATCTTCATTTTAGAATTAATTATAAATCATGCATTATTCACATTAATTATGAACCTGTATATAGTAGTCCTTACGCTCTAAAAAAAATACTGGGTTAAAAATAACCCAAGTTGGGATAAAAATGGACAAAACTAGTGCTTGGGTTGTTTTGACCCAGCTGTTGGGTTAAACTTTGACCCAACCTGCTGGGTAGTTAACTATTGTTTTAAAAAATTACTATATTGCTTGCTTAAAATGAACCCAAAATAGGTTGCAAATGAACATTTATTCAATATATGACTACCAAACTACCCAGCAGGTTGGGTCAAACTTTTAACCCAACCACTGGTTTAAAACAACCCAATCGCTGGGTTTGTCCATTTTCAGCCCAACTTGTGTTGTTTTTAACCCAGCAGTTTTTAGTCCTGTGTAGTCCTCTGGGAGGCGTGAAAAAATTGTAGTTATTGATTAGCTAATAACAATTCAACTGAGCACTATTACATACTAATTCGCTAATCAGAGTTTTTTGTTAGTTAATTATATTTACTAGGATGCTAATATTGTGTTATTCATTTGTTCTTGTGTAGTTATTAATTAACGAAGGAACAGTATTCTAAAGTCTTACCAGAAATGTCAACCTTTCAATGCTTCTAAAAAAGTCAAATAAAGAGAGACAATAAAAGGTTTACTCTCATTAAAATATGTAATTTAAAATGATTGTAGAATGATTTATTTAAAAACATCCTAACGTCCTTTTCCCTGAATAGGAAAAAAAAACATATCCACATATCTGAAACCTTATCAATAAAAAGTGCTTTATTTTACCAGGTGTGCGTGCGTGCAAAGGTGGAGGTCACGCTATGAGAGAAACTGATACTGTTTTGTGCCTATATAACGCAATCCCTGCTGTGTGCTTAACCAGCATAAATAATACACAACCTCCCTGTCCTACATCTCACACACACACAGTGCTCAAGGCACTAACACACTCACCCTTGGGCCTTCACACACACACAGAGAGAGAGAAAGATCTAACATGCCACCAGAGGTCCATCATGCTGGCACATCCGCTTGTCCTCCGCCCTCCAATGAACTGTCCAATGAAACATCCTCCACTTAAGACCCCTTCACTGGTCTGAGGACCCTTCATACCTTCATACCGTCACTCTCACAGGCACAGATCCTCCGCTACACTATTACAAGCACATTCTAAGATCAAAAAACATCTACAGAACATTAATTGTGTCAAATAAACATGCACCAAAAACAATAAAATGAAAAAAAGGGTATTTTTTTAAAAATTAATTAATGAATGCATAAATATTGCAGAAAGCAATATCATGTTTTCAGACCATTTCAAGTTTGAATCTGACATGACAAAGCAGTGATATCTAAATGACAGTTGTTTACTTTTTTATTTGGCTTCCATTAACTCCATTATTGTCTTTATTCAGGACGATTCGATGAGAACACGCACGAAAACAAGAGGCGGGATTTATTGCATGAACCAATCATATCCAATCGTAACCTATCATATCCAATCATTGCACAATGGACGGATTGCCTCCTCTCACATGACTTTTCCCCATTCATTCTCAATTACCCCCCACCAAACTCACTGCACGCTTAGTAGGGGTTCTGCTTTAACTCAACGGGATCAAGGGAGGTAAGCCTCGCACTGTAACTTCACCAGCGGTTGTCGTTGTTGGACAGTGTTACTTATAAAAACGAGTGACTTTTACACTTTTTAAATGTCACATTTTGTAATATGTGTGTTGTATTATTATTTTCTCATCTTTTTTTTTTTTTGAAGAGGCACTGCCTCCCTTGCCTCCTTGAAGGAAACGCCCCTGATATATATGTATTTTTAATACATTTTAATAATGATTAGTGCAAAATTTATGCTGCGTAATAGACAAGCTCAAGTCCCTATATATATATATATAGGTGAGTAAATAATAAGAGAGTTTTCATTTTTGGGTGAACTATTGCTTTAATATCAACAACAGCATTAAGTAAAAGTAAAAGAGAAAAGCCCTCATGGATCTTGGCTGGATAACTTCAGTAGGTTTAAAAGGCCTCCAGAATTAAACATGAGCATAAAGTGAGGAATAAAGTACGGAAGTCCAAACCTGCATGCATTGTATGCAAGCAAGAAAGCATGTATGTACATACTTATTTATGTATGTAAAGGTAAATATGGAATAACTACATGCATACCCACCAAAAATTGATGTATGTATGTGGCAAGCAGGGTGGGGCCAAGAGCCATGGGAACGGAGTAAGGCCAGTGGAGCGGGTGCTAGTGAGCATCACTTGTGTGACACACCGGTCTTGAGTCTCATTGAGGAGCTCCGAAAAGATAAAAGGAGGAGTGATAACAGTGCAAGACGAGAGAGGACCAGGCCTGGACTTTATGTTGAGTTTTATTACATTTATATGCAGCAGTCATCTGTGAGGGGCTGCCGCTTTACTCTTGTTTTGTTTATTTTATTTTTTAAATTTATGTTGAACATTTGCCAGTTTCCACCTCCTTCTTCCCTGAACTTTAAACATTGCTACATTAGTGCTGAAACGCAGGAGGAAGGAGGAACGCACTGTCAAAAAGCCCTCACCGCTGTGGGAAATCCGCGGTGCCATCGAGCTGAACAGAGTCTGCCGCCATGGTCGCTCGAGGCAGTGGGCTGGAGTAACTTGTGAGATTTTATATATGAACATTTAACATTTTTGGTGGGTATGCTACGGAAGAGGATTAGGGCCAAGCAATAATAAAAAAATAAAACCATCTCGAGATTAAAGTTGTTAAATTTCGAGAAAAAACTCATTACATTTCGAGAAAAAAGTCGAGATAAAATGTTGAGAATAAACATTAAATTACGAGAAAAAACTCGTTAAATTTCAAGAAAAAAGTTGAGATAAAATGTTGAGAATAAACTCGTTAAATTCCGAGAAAAAAACTCGTTAAATTGCGAGAAAAAAGTCGAGATAAAATGTTGAGAAGAAAGTCATTAAATTAACGAATTTATTCTCGTAATTTAACGAATTTGTTCTCGTAATTTAACGACTTTTTTTCTTATAATTTAATGAGTTTATTCTCGTAATTTAATAACTTTATTCTCAACATTTTATCTTGACTTTTTTCTCGAAATTTAACGACGTTTTTCTCATAATTTAACGAATTTGTTCTCGTAATTTAATGACTTTTTTCTCGTAATTTAATGACTTTATTCTCAACATTTTATCTCGACCTTTTTCTCAAAATTTAACGAGTTTTTTCTCGTAATTTAACGAGTTTATTCTCAACATTTTATTTCGACTTTTTTCTCTAAATTTAACGAGTTTTTTCTCGAAATTGAACAACTTTAATCTAGAGATGGTTTTATTTTTTTATTATTGCTTGGCCCTAATCCTCTTCCGTAGTATGCATGTAGTTATTCCATATTTACCTTTATTTTAACACTTATTTATGAACTGATTTATGCAGCATGTACACAAGCATTTCAGCCCATATTCTCAGTTTTTCTCCAGGTGCATGAGATTAAGCCTCTAATCCGGCTTCATTTAACACCACTTACTCTGATTACTCACACAAGCTTTTTTATGCTGTTGAAATAGAGAAAATGTGCTGAAAATCCTTCTAATTAGTTCCAATATCATTTACAGGGAAACAGGGAATTAACGCTCCCTCTCATTGGCTGTCTGATAAGGCGTTATCTGGCGCTGGGTTTCTATGTGTACACTTTTGATCTTTCTTTTCCCCCCGGCGCTTTTCATCTTTCAGGGGACGGCGCTGTACCTCGGGCTGTGCATCGCGGAGATTTACCCTCGACGGAGGGAGGCTCGCTTTAGCGTAGCCCTGTTTAATTAACCGCCGCCTGTATCAGCCCTTCCCAGCACACTGCTGATATCCGCAGACGCAATTCATCCTGGGCCGATACGACAGACGGAGAAGAGAGAGAGTGAGTGCGTTTATACACGACCATCCAAGCGTTTGGTCACACCTACTCATTCTGCATTTTTACACATGTTAGAATAATAGTAAAGTGATGAAAACATTTCAATTATTTAAGCAGAAGCCTTTAGACCAACAGGTTCTTTAAGGGTCAGTTCTTCCATATTTTTCCATATTTATACTTTAAGTAATACATATTGCATTGCATTTATTAATTAATTAAAAAAAACACTTTTTGTTTATAATATATTTTGCTGCATGTTTATTTTATGATCTATGGATGTTTTTTGACCCTAGAATGTCAATTTACATTTGTGTGTGGACTCTCACTTTTAAGATCATGAGAAACAAACTCTGTTCAAGTGTGTCCATACTTTAGACTGGATGTGTCTGGAGACAGAATGGAAGAAAATGGAAAGTGAGATTGCAGATAGACTGGACTGATGAGCGTATGACTCTATCACGGGTTTCCTGGACAGTAATTACTGCACTGACTCTTGGGATTGAAGAGGAAAATAAAAGAGTGACCACAATACTGATGGTCTGAGATTATGTCCATGAGAAAAGATCTCTGCTGAGAAGACCAGCTCAGACCAACATGAATTCCAGGACGGTTTAAGGTAATGTTCAATAATTTGGGGCCGGTAAGGTTTTTTAATGTTTTTCAGCATTTTCAGAATTTTCAGGATTTTCAGCATCATTACTCCAGTCTTCAGTGTCACATGATCTTTCAGAAATCATTCTAATATGCCGATTTGACAAGAAACATTTCTTATTAATAATAGAAGTAATAGAAATAGTAATAGAAAGTTAGAAAATAAATAGATTAGTAATAGAAAATTCAAAAGAACAGCTTTTATTTGAAATCAAAATCTTTTGTAACATTACAAAAGTCTTTACTTTCACTTTTGATCAATAAAACACAAATACATCTTTGACGAATGAAATTTTTTTTTGAGTAATCTTCTGCTGCAATCTATTAAAATATCAAACTAAGTCATTCTGTGGAGAAAAACAACTTTAGATATGATTATATACTTTAAAGGGGCAATGTGTCGAATTTTTTGTTATTAGCGACACCGGTGGCCATTAAGTGAACTGCAGCCAGCAATTCACCGACATCATGTTAACAGATGAGGTAATTAAAATTATGATAGTTTGAATATAAAGTATATTTGAGACTATAGACTATACAGATCTGGCTATGTGAGACTTTAGTTTGAATTATTCCTTTTTCTTTGCATGACACATTGACAAAGTACAGAATGGCTCTTTTGGTATCATCCTGAACATTTTATAAGCATTCGTTTCATGTGTCACTGAACAGAAGAGAGGAGAGAACACGAGCATGCATAAACGTCACATCCTCAGGATTCTCACATAAAAATGAGTCTACAGGCTTTCATAAACAACCAGAGAAGGTCTTGGTTATTAATAGGGATGCACGATATATTGGCCACTATATCTGTATCGGCTGATATATGTTCATTTTTAATGTTGTTGTTATCAGGCCGATATATTAAAGCCAATAAATAATGGATTATTTTCTTCAGCTGAGACACTTCAGATGCACACTGTTCGTCATGGTTGTTTTGAATTGCTTGAAATATGATTGGAGTCACTTCAAAAAGGAAAATACAGTTAAAGGTGCTAAATAGGATGTTTTGTTTTATACATTTTTACAATATTACTTGAAATTGTCTTTACTAACTGATAAAAGACTATTTATTAGGTGCACTGAAAGGAATATTATTAATATACATCATCTGTGCACGAGGTAGGGCCTTAAAAACATCAGCCAATCGTTTACGCGATCACCGTGTAAACGATTGGCACTCTGGCTTGTCAATCACTGCCATTACGTTCCTTGTGAGAGACGTGCGGCTGCGCGCTCCAGTAACTTTCCACACTCCATGGCGCCGCATGCAATGTTTTTGTCAGGAGACAGGAGTAACAACTGCAGATTATGAGTTACCTGCGGTGAGTCCGACATAATGAATCCACTAAGTGTGTGCGCGGCTTTAAGTCACGCACACACTTAACGATTGTAAGGCCCATTATGAATGTAAATTGATACTTATGACTGATCGCGCTCAAACGCGTCCAGTCAGAGCCGGTTGCGTTCAGTCTGCGATTACAGTCGGTGTTCAAATTCCATGTGAAAGTATATAAATCTGCTTCAGGAGCAGGAAACAATCGCTGTATGTTGAGCACAGTCTTAGAATGTTTTAGCTAGTCGTTAAATGTGTGCCCGGCTTAATAACACAGCAAAATGCCGGTGGTAAACACTCGTGTTCCAATACTCGTGCACGAGTTTTGGGAGGCGTTCCCTCGAAAAGAGCTGTGAAGGAGGGGGGTTGTTCTTACGCATGCGCTCATTTCATAAAATCAGTCGACGAAAAGATCCTCTGTACCACCTTTAAGTGCAACACGTGCAGCGCAAGTCTAACATTATAATTGTGTGCTTGGGACATTGCTTTTAATGGTGAGACTTTTGTTTTTGTAATCAGGCTCTCAAATTATATAAAAATTTTTTTTATTTTTTTTATCTGGCAATATATCGGTTATCGGCTTTCAAATATAAAGAATTATCGTTATCTGTCGGCCTTATTTTCATATCAATGCATGCCTAATTTTTAAATTTCGTTACAAGCTGTTAACATTGTCAATACAAAATGTGATACAAAATGTGAATACATGAAAATTCTACATATTTAAGTAAAACAGAAAGAACAATTCTAGTAGGCAGCATCCAGTATTATATACTAGTTAGTGTTTAATTCTAAACAGTCTTATTTCAGCATGAGGTGGATGAACTTCAGTCCACAGCATCTACACCAACATGACCGCAATGAGAGGTGATGTTAAAGAGGATTGCTGGTCACAGGACACTTTTCTGCCCCATTAATCTCATATAATCCCTCCACCACCCTCCTATCAGCCCTGAATCTTCCCTAGTTTAGTTAAATTAACCAGAGCCTGTAATCTCCTACATCAAAACACACCCGGCGCTCAAACTCAGTGACACGCTGAGAGTCACACCACATCTGCAATCATCTGGATAATTCTGAAGTAATGAGAGACAAACCAACAGGGCCTGTGAAATATGTTTTTCTGGGACTAGATGTATTTATTTTAGCTGGAAAGTCAACAAAAACAGTGTGCACATTTTAAATACCCACACGGTAATGTCTATTTTTGGATAATCCAGTGAATGAAATACTTGGAAATGAAAATCACTTGATCTCAGTTGATTATTTTCTGTTTTGGATTCTTGATGGACAAAAACCAAAAGATCTGATTATTTATGATTTTCAGCCTGACATCAGTCTGTCAGATGATCAGATGATCGGTCTGACATCAGCGTTCAAAACAAATATTATAAAAAAACAACTCTGTGTTGTGAGGCAGTCCTGCCACTGATATATACACTACCGTTCAAAAGTGTGGGGCCAGAAAGTTTTTTTGATTATTATTACATTTATAATAATCTATTTCACATAAATGCTGTTCTTTTGAACTTTCTGTCCATCAAAGAATCCTGAAAAAAATGCATCACAGTTTCCAAAAAAATATGAAGTAGCACAACTGTTTTCAACATTGATAATAATCAGAAATATTTCTTGAGCAGCAAATCAGCATATTAGAATGATTTCTGAAGGATCATGTGACACTGAAGACTGGAGTAATGATGCTGAAAATTCAGGTTTGATCACAGGACAGCTATTTTAGATTGTTTGTAATAATATTTCACAATATTACTGTATTTTTGGCAGCTTTGGTGAGCATAAGAGACTTACCAACCACAAACTTCTGAACGATGTTCAGTGTATTTACTGCGGTACAAACCATTTTGAAAAATCCCTTTAACATTTCTACTGTTGCACATTATATGCATTCTGCATAACTCTAGTACTAGGCAAGCAAAGCAAGAAATGTTACTCCATTGTGTATATACTGAAATTGATCAGCACCCAGGACCAGAACTATGTGTTTTATAATGCAGAATAAACTCACAGCAGGATCTCAATTGAAACTGAGTTCAGCTGAAGTCTCTCCGTGCCTCTCTCTGCATCTCAATACAGGCTTACGGGTGAAGCCCAGGGCACAGACACACACAGATTCACTCTGGCACGACAGGGCACGACTGGCACAGAATCAGGGATGAGGAGACACGAGCATCAGGCTATCAATGCCTCCATAACAGCTTCCAGAGACCAACACCAAACAACTTCTGAAATGTTACGCTTACCGATTTTAAGAACTAATAGATATATCTATTCCATTAACTATTCATTTAGTGTTTTTTAATGACCAGTTTTTGAAACAGTCAGTAACTGCACTAATTTAAGTCTCAAGTCTGCAGTAAAAATGATGTTTCAAAAGTTTGGAGTCGGTAAGTTTCTTCTGTTCACCAAGGCTGCATTTTTTTATTTATTTATTTTCTAAAATACAGTAAAAACAGTAATATTGTGAAATATTATTACCATTTAAAATAACGGTTTATATATGTTGAAACGTAATTTATTCCTGTAATCAAAGCTGAATTTTCAGCATCATTACTCCAGTCTTCAGTGTCACATGATCCTTCAGAAATCATTCTAATATGCTGATTTCATGCTCAAGAAACATTTCTGATGATTATCAAAACAGTTTTTGCTGCTTTATATTTGTGCCACATGTGATGCTTTTTTTTTTTTTTTCAGGATTCTTTGTTGATTAGAAAGTTCAAAAGAACAGCTTTTATTTGTCTTTTGTAACATTTTAAATGTCTTTGTCACTTTTGTGACATTTTTCTTACTGACCCCAGATTTATGTACCAAGTGTGCCGTACACGTCCAGAAGAGTGAAGCCAAAGCATTTCGATCACCCCCTGGTGGCTGGCTGCAGTATAGGTCATAAGCCCCGCCCTCTCCATGTAATCAAATGGGATGCGAGCCAAACTAAAAAATTCAATTACACTTCAAATCATTTTTTCCCAAAGATGGTTCCTGTAATTTTAAGTAGTTCTTATGCAGAGGTATGTACAAGTGTTTGTTTTACCAATAATTTTGGGTTTTGATGCTGTAAAACAGGGTGTAACGTCATGATTGACAGCTGCGCTTGTGGGTGGGACCTTGATATGGCGGCTCCACTACTGCGCAGACTCGGGCTCCGAATGACGTAATCGACAATGACTGTTTAAGATATATTTTGGCTTTATTTTTCTACAGTGGAAGGAAGCGAAGACATGTCTTTTTTACAGTCTACCATAATAACACCCCTAGTGGTGACAGAGGGCACTGCAACAGGGCAGATTATGAATGGTGGAGTCAGAGGAATATAACTTTAACAGCAGCTGTGGGAGGGAGGAGAGACACTCGTGAGGAAGAGGATTTAAACATCAGAATGAGGGCAGTGTGACAGCGTGGCCCTCACGCAGGGCAGATGGCTTTTCAGGGATTACGGCGAGAGCGCGGTGTGCTTTTTGAGAGCAATAACACGAGCATCTCTCACTGCTGAACTCAATAACGGTGCCGTTTCAGCCGTGTAAGAGGGTACGTTATAATCCTGCTAAAGTCAGACAGCAGCCAATCAGAAATGCTTTCTCTTCAGCATATTCAAACTTGACTTGTTTATGAGACGCACCAGAACCAGTGACGTCAAACCTACTTTGAAAATGTGAACAAGATTTTAAAAGATCTTAAATTTCAGACCATTTCTATCAGAAAGCATCAAATGACGATTAACTATATTTACGTATTGGAGCTAATGGAAGAGGGTTCCATGAAAATTTTTCACATTGAATATCACAATCCTTATCTCTTCTGCAAAAATAAAGTAAATCACGTGACCAAAATTACAGATCCAGCTTTGGTTGTCTCTCTCAGACAGTCTCCAGCTTCTCAGATGTTTCTCCTGACAAAAAGACCCTCAGATCTACAAGATCTCCAACTGGACTCTGATTTTCCACAGTCTACAATCAAAAGTCAGAGATCTCAAACATTTCTCATCAAATTCTCTCAAGAGTAAATTAGCCTTGATTCACATTCATTTAATGCTTTGTTCCAAAACCTGCATATGCATCAGACAGATAACGCCACAATACACTAATAAGCATTAAAAAACACAGCACATATAAATATTGGATAAATTCACCCACTTTATATTAGACTATAATTAACCTATTTTAAACTATTTTTATTTCTGTTTTCGGTATCAAATGTTTGCCAACATTTGTCTGGCACCGTCTGCAATCTGGAATGGATTTATTAACTGAGCTCAATGCATTGCATCCGGGGATTTCTATGGAAGCTTGTTTCTGCCACTGAATAAAAAAAAATAAAAAAAAGACTTTTATCTCACAACTCAGACTTCTTTTCTCATAATTGTGAGATATAAACTCGCAATTGCAAGAAAACAAGTCAGAATTGCGAGTTTTTTTCTCACAATTCTGATTTTTTTTCTTGCAATTGCGAGTTTATATCTTACAATTCTGACTTCTTTTCTCAGAATTGTGATATAAAATCAGAATTGCCAGTTATAAAGTCCAATTTTGAGGAAAAAAAAATTCTCAGAATTTCGAGTTTCTCTCACAATTCTGTCTTCATCTCGCAATTCTGACTTTTTTCTTGCAATTGCGAGTTTATCTCACAATTCTGACTTTATAACTCACAATTCTGACTTTTTTCTTGCAATTGCGAGTTTATCTCACAATTCTGACTTTATAACTCACAATTCTGACTTTATAACTCACAATTCTGACTTTTTTCTTGCAATTGCGAGTTTATCTCAAAATTGACCCTTCGCAAAGACCCGCCCCCCTTAGTTACTGTTGCTTTGTCCGACAAGCCGTGGCGCTGTCTCACCACACGCAGTGAAAAATACATCATGGAGCAAAGAGGATACTGACAACATGTCCACAGGCAAGCCAGAGCAGGTTACTAACGATATTAAACAAAGTCCAATCTTTCTAACTGTGTAATTTTTAAAGAAATTCAAACAATAAAAACCGTTTTCTGGCTCTTTAATGTGTCGTGACCGTGGTCGTGACAGATTGCTGTAGCGCGTCAGCTCAAGAGGCTCGTGAACCGATCATCTCTTCCTACTAGTCCATTTATAACATCAAATAAACATGAATGAACATGAGAATGAATGTTGTTTCTAACTCGGAAAGACGTCAATATACACAATTTTTCAAGTTTAACTCCACCGAGATTACTCTTCTAACTACTGGCTGCTTTGTCGGACAAAATGGCGGATGCGGCGTTCTGATTGGTTAGATCGCTTGTCAATCAAACTCCCGGCGAAGGGTCAATTCTGACTTTATATCTCACAATTCTGACTTTATAACTTGCAATTCTGACTTTTTTCTTGCAATTGCGAGTTTATCTCACAATTCTGACTTCTTTTCTCAGAATTGTGATATAAAATCGCAATTGCGAGTTTTAAAGTCCAATTCTGAGGAAAAAAACTCTCAGAATTGCAAGTTTCTCTCACAATTCTCTCTTCATAACTCGCAGTTCTGACTTTATGACTCAATTCTGACTTTATAAATCGCAATTCTGACTTTATAACTCACAATTCTGACTTTATAACTCGCAATTCTGACTTTATAAATCGCAATTCTGACTTTATAACTCACAATTCTGACTTTATAACTCACAATTCTGACTTTATAACTCACAATTCTGACTTTATAACTCACAATTCTGACTTTATAACTCACAATTCTGACTTTATAACTCACAATTCTGACTTTATAACTCACAATTCTGACTTTATAACTCACAATTCTGACTTTATAACTCACAATTCTGACTTTATAACTCACAATTCTGACTTTATAACTCACAATTCTGACTTTATAACTCGCAATTCTGACTTTATAACTCACAATTCTGACTTTATAACTCACAATTCTGACTTTATAACTCACAATTCTGACTTTATAACTCGCAATTCTGACTTTATAAATCGCAATTCTGACTTTATAACTCACAATTCGGACTTTGACTCAATTCTGACTTTATATAACACAATTCTAACTTTATATCATGCAATTGCGTGTCAAAGTCAGAACTGCGAGATATAAACAATTCTGAGAAAAAAGTCATAATTGTGAGACAAACTCAAAATTCTGAGGAAAAAAAAGTCTGAATTTTTAAATAAAAAGTCGCTTTTTTATTATTTATTTAGTGGCAGAAACAAGGTTCCATAGATTTCAGAGTTATTATTGTTAACTAAAGAAAAAAAGAAAAAATATCTTTATTAACTAAAATAAAACACAGCATATAA
>RJVU01051648.1:5859727-5870579 GCA_003731715.1 Anabarilius grahami
ATATTAGAATGATTTCTGAAGGATCATGTGACACTGAAGACTGGAGTAATGATGCTGAAAATTCAACTTTACCATCACAGGAATAAATTACTTTGTAAAATATATTCAAATAGAAAACAGTTATTTTAAATTGTAATAATATTTCACAATATTCCTGTTTTTACTGTATTTTTAATTAAATAAATGCAGTCTTGGTTAGCAGACAAAACTTCTTTTAAAAACATAAAAAATCTTACAGATCCCAAACTTTTGAACGGTAGTGTATATACACATATAGTCATACGGTTCATCCTAAACTAGATTCTCCACTGTCGTGTTTGTCCTTCATCCTACAGGCGCAAACTTTACACAGCAAAGTCAGGGCAGATGACAGAGAGTCGTATCACATAAACACCATTCAAATAAAGCGAACGCTGCCTGAGAGGCCAAAGGGGGCATTTCTTCATGCTCTGTTTCTCCTGACACTGAGAGTTTGCCTTGCTGTGCATGACAGTGAAAAGAAATGCACACTCACAGATGAGTTTCTTTGCACCATTGAAACATGTTGGGCTTCTCGTCAGAATATACGAGGAACACACTCAGAAAAATCCCTACTTTCAAACCACACAGTGCGCTTGATAGCACAAACTCTATTTATTTGCTATGGAAAGCTTCCCTTAACAAGTGCATGCTGGGCATTTGACCTAAATCCAGAACTACTGACCGTCTTTAATGCATCCTTAATTATCCAATAAAGGCTTTGCCTGTAGACAAAGAGGCCAGCTCATGTCACCACAGGCAAATCCACTTAGTATCAGCTCACTTCATTTAAGAGCAAATATTAGGAAAAACACACAATAGTTAAGGTCCATTTAGCTAAAATGACTTGTATAACCCACAGGAATAGTTCACCCATCATTTACTCATCCACATGTCCTTCCAAACCCTTTTTCTTCATGCAACACAAAAATAAATGTTTTTGAACGGTAGTGTATAATTTCACTAGTCTGAATGCTGCTTCTCTCCTACATATTCTACATTAGCAGTGTGTCTTCATGCATCAACTAAAGCTGGAAGCTGAGTGCAAATCAACCCGTTACAGCACATGCAGCTGTGCAGCTCTGAAGAGGCGCATTGAGTGACTCGAGCCATTACACTCGGCGTCAGACATCCCACACACTCCATCCCACACAACACATCATACACCTGGGTGGTCAAGGCATGAGCGGAGGTCAAGATCACAGCAACGTCCTGACAAAAATACAGCAAACATCACACTATAGATGTCAAAAGGTTCATTTCACAATAAAACAATGTGACAATGCCTGTACTTTTACATTATCAGCAGTACAGACTCAATTCGGTACTCAAGGGCTGTCTGAGTAACAGGCGGCTGCTTTTGAACGCTCACATGCACATATGCAGAAATGCGTCAAATGCATATTTGATGAACGCTCACATGCAAATACGAAGAAAGTGTCAAAAGCGTATATTTGACGTGCAGATTTTAAAAGGGACCTATAATGCCTGTTTTACAAGATGTAATATAAGTCTCTGGTGTCCCCAGAATGTGTCTGTGAAGTTTCAGCTCAAAATACCCCACAGATCATTTATTATCGCTTGTCAAATTTGCCCCTATTTGGGTGTGAGCAAAAACACGCCGTTTTTGTGTGTGTCCCTTTAAATGCAAATGAGCTGCTGCTCCCGGCCCCCTTTCCAAAAGAGGGCGGAGCTTTAACAGCTTGCACTTCGTTTGCTTAACAACAACAAAGCTGGAGAATCTCACGCAGCCAAAATGACGATTGTCAGTAACTACTTCTGTAAAAGAAAATATCTCACCTTAAAATAAAGTGTTACCGGGTTAGGTTTGGTTTAGGATTAGTTGCAATAATGCACAATTTATAGTAATTACTATAGTAACTACATGTAACGTGTGTAACAAGGACACTGTAAAATAAAGGAATGCAGTTGCAAATGTTAATGGTTCTGAAATGCTGTTATTATGACAACCTGACATTCCAAACTCAATGACTCGTGTCAGCCAGACATCAGAATCAGCCCTGGTTGATGGGTGATCCATTACTGGCGAGCGGCAGTGTCAGAAGGGTCAGTACACGACGCTTCAACCTAAACACTGTGAGTTAAACACACAAAACTCTGACTGAGTCACTCTTACTCAAGCACACAGCGATGACACGGAAGTGCCATGAAGCCACGGTGCCATTCCTGTCCAGAGGGCTGGAGTCATCAGAGAGCCGCCCGTGCCGTTCCAGACCAAACATTTGCCGAAGGCGTGTTTAACGCGTCCTTTTTGGAAGCATGTTACAGAGTTCACACTTCAGTGCCACTGTTCATGCGCTCTTCGCTGGCCTTCACCCAAACAAGCCCACTGGCACACGTACGGTTTCAGACAGCCCTGCTCCTGCACTGGTCATAACAAGGCCTGGACGACAGGCTAGTAATACACAAAACACCTTTACACAACTAGGTCAATGTTAAATGATTGTTCATTGCTGCTTCACAATACCAAATGCATTAAAGGTGCAGTAAGCGATTTCTCAAAAATCATTGTTGAGCACTGTTGATTTCTGAAATCACCCCAAACAAACACACCCCTCCCTTCATTGCTCCGCCCTCAAAATGCACAAACATGCAATGCAAGAGTGTCTCTGAAGCGAAGCAAAATAATGTTTTGTGAAAAATAAACCGAAGATGGCGAACGAAGAACAAGGAAGCACAAAAAATGAACACAGTACACATAAGTATATACAAGCAAACGTTTGTTGTTAGTCTCCAGCAGCACACACTCAAAACCAATGCTACTCACGCATGGAGCAGAAACAACGCAACCTTGGCGTCTATTTTCAGGCCTTCACACTTAGATCTCTCAAGCTCTGGAACGCCCCCAACTGCTGATTGGCTCACTCTCCTCCCCCATCATGAGTGGACACTAGGGCTGTCAAAATGATTGAAAAGCTAAATTCGAAATTCTTTGTTAAATATTTGCAAAATTTGAATTATATTCGAATTCTAAAGGTTATACTTAATGTTAGAGGAAAAAGTACTTTATTGTCTGCTATGCCCACAAGAGAGCGCAAGCGAGCACAATAAGCAAATATACACCAAATCAAGCATCGCATCTTTTATTGAAATGAAATTCACTTTTTTTATTTTTTTTTTTTACTGTTTTTAAATAAAATATGTCATTACTGTGCATGCAAGGTAACAAAAAGTGCATAAAAACTGTAAGTACATCACAACGCTAACCTGAGAAAACACGCTTCAACAGACGGCATAATGTTTGTACTACATGAACACAAAATAGCAACCTGCCACTCAGAAAAAATCCGCTCATCACATTTACATTTACATTTATGCATTTGGCAGACGCTTTTATCCAAAGCGACTTACATTGCATTATACTATACATTTGTATCGGAGTATGTGCAATCCCTGGGATCGAACCCATGACCTTGGCATTGCTAGTGCCATGCTCTAACCACTGAGCTACAGGAAAGCCTGAAAGACGCTCACTTCACATATTGCTCGTCAAAACACTAGAAGGTGATTTTTTTTTTTTTTTTGTCAATGTTTCCAGCTGATGAAAACACACGCTCAGCTCTGGGGTGTGTTTCCCCAAAGCATCGTTAGTCAACTACGGTCGTAAGTCCCACTGAACTCTCTTGGTAACGACGGAACTTGCGACCATAGTCCGCTTCGGGAAACGCACCCCTGACCTGCCGGTATGGTCAAGTATGTATTTGCCAGCTGCGCAATATGTGGAAACAAACATACCGCACGGTTTTTGCCACCAACTGAGAGGGTTTTCGTCAGCGAGTAGCGTAGCTTCTCTTTCATACATATCCATCTGCTCTAAAGGCCTGATGCCTTCTTCAGCACTGCTTAGGGTCTGACTGCATATGCCGTCAAACTGGTTGGCCATAGCACACAGTGCAGTCTTTTTTTCTTGCGTCAACATCAACGCGCTCACTTTTTGACTCCTCCGTTATATTTATCACATTAATGCACCCTGCACCGCGCTGTACTGGATAACATAAACAAGCCGCATCAGTTACGTCATCATGGCTTGCGCTCCTCTTGACACTACAAAAATTTGAATGCACGGGTTTTACATTCGAATGTGCCTTTTTTTTTAAATTCGACGAATATTCGAAATTCGAAATTTTTTTTGACAGCCCTAGTGGACACGCCCCCACTGCTGGTTGGCTCTCTCTCCTCCCTCATCATGAGTGGACATGCCCCCTTCTGCTGATTAGCTCACTTTCTATCCTCCCCCATCATGAGTGGACATGTCCCCTACTGCTGATTGGCTCACTCTCCTCCCCCATCATGAGTGGACACTCCCCCACTGCTGATTGGCTCACTCTCCTCCCTCATCATGAGTGGACACACCCCCTACTGCTGATTAGCTCACTCTCTATCCTCCCCCATCATGAGTGGACACACCCCCTACTGCTAATTGGCTACAAGTTTGTTGTGGCGCTCGGTCCAATCCACTTTTTCAAAAATCGCTTACTGCACCTTTAACTAATGTTTACAAATTGAGCTGTGTTTTAAAGCAAACAGCTGTTCGGCTGAAATAATTTAATTTGAGCCCTTTCCTCAACCTTTATGGATGCAGACGGCACCCTCAACCCTAATCAGTCGGCAACACACCAAGACGAAGCTCCAAATAAACTGGGCATGACAAGACAGATAAACCAGACGCCCTTGTGTTTAACCTCACTATCCGGTGATTGATCAGTATAGTCTGTGGGTGTTTTATCGCTGACCCCGCTATTGTTCAAGGCTTGCTGGGATGAGCGTTAACCAGCGTTTAACATAGGAAAGATGCTCAGCGAGTCAGACTTCAGCAGCAGATGCAGAACAGACTCTGACAAGAAATGCAAACAGTATTTATTAACTCCCAGATCAGACAGCTTTCAGTCTCACCACCCGCTGCTTACGCTTGTAGCTCAGTAGAAATGCGTTAATATTTAAGGAAAGCTCCTAGTTGAATGCTCACTCCTCTAAGCCAGAGATTTGATGGATACATTGCAATGGCAAAGCATTCAGCATCTGGGTTTTCCTCTTATGCTTTTTATAAGAGGAAAAACAAATATGTCAGTTAACAAATGGCAGAGAGTACACCTTTACAGGGGTCCTTGTTTATGATTTCACTTTTTTAACTTCAGTTAGTGTGAAATGTTGCTGTTTGAGCATAAACAACATCTGCAAAGTTACAACACTCAAAGTTCAATGCAAATGGAGATATTTTCTTTTACAGAAATAGTTTTTTTAAGACTACAACAAACGGCTGGTAGGGACTACAACGAGCTTCTTCCCGGGTTAGTGACTTCATCAACCCTAAAATTTACATATACCCTTCCCCCGAGAACACACAACAAAAGGGGTGAGGCCATGTTGGGCTGCTTTAAAGAAGAGGAAGAGTTGCTGTAGTAGAGTGTTGTTGACATGCCGTCATTTTACGCCGGACTGCTTCACAAACAAGGGTCAATTCAATGCTGGATTTGCAGAAAAGATTAACATGCTAGTCGATGAGTTGAATCAACTCCACAGCAGCTACATAAATTCACCACTAACCATTCAGAAACGTGCAGTTTCATTCTAAAAGTTTTAACTACTTCCTCAGTCTCTCCATCAGTGTCGACTCCGGTTTGAACAATGTAAGACTGAACACCGTTACTGACAATCCTCATTTTGGCTGCGTGAGATTCTCCAGCTTTGTTGGAAAGGGGGCTGGGAGCAGCAGCTCATTTGCATTTAAAGGGACACACAAAAATGGTGTGTTTTTGCTCACACCCAATTAGGGGCGAATTTGTCAAGCTATAATAAATGATCCGTGGGGTATTTTTAAGTGGGGTCCCCTTTAAGGCTTATATGGACAGAATTGGTATTCCCTCATGCATTTCATGCCAATCAAACATGCCTGTAACAAACAACGTACTGTTGTTAGGCTAGTTTAGGCATCCTTTGAGAAGAAATGTGCGTGATTGGGATATTGCATTTTCACAATGCTACTTCATTCAATTTGACCTTTGTGGATTTGCAATACTAAAGCTATTTTTCCTCATTGCACGGCAGTATATAACAGAGCACAGATGTTTACTGCAGTGCAATGAGAAAATAAGCTTCACTGTACATTTTGGCAAAGTCATCCAGGTATTTTGTGCATATAGATAATTTGTGCACAGTATACATACTACTACATAATGCAAAAATAGTAAGAATCGGTATAGCATGCAGTGCAAGCCTCAAAAGCCTCTAATTAAAATCAATCTTCATTTAATTTACAATCAACTTCTATTTATTACAACACTGAAATTAAAGAAAATGTTTAAATAGATCTTTCATGTCATTTCCACATTTTTTTAATGAAATTATAGAGGAAGCTGTGCTCTTGCACTCTTGGAGCAATTGCCACGGGTTGCATGATTTCTTTACAGAAACATTTAGACGAGTATGTGTGTCTTTTATCGTTTGTCATACTCAGAGAATTTTAATTGATCGCCCGCCGTCTCACATTCATGCGAATGAGTAGCTCAGGGAAGTAAAACTAGCTCTGATGATTAGCTGAATCTCTAGAAAGAGGAACAACAGACAGAGAAAGAGAGACTCTTTTCTAAAGACTTATTTTTAGGGCACCTCAGTGCAGGTGAGCGTCATCCAGAGGGACTTGAAGACAGAACTGATAATCATCTGGAGACCTCACAGTATCAGAGCCACAAAGTTCAGATCATACTAGCTCAATTACAGACACTCGGCAACAGAGACAGACAGCGGGCTAGATCTTATCATCGTACTTGCTGAGGAATAAGGAAAACACAATTCTAATTAAGTCAAACACCATGTAAAACATTTTTAGATAGTACTTAATAGCACTTATAGTACAACACACTCATAAATACACAGACATATGAATATGAATTTTTTATTTATACAGCAGTTCTTTCTGGTTCTCAAATCTGATTGGCTGAGAGCCGTGTGATATTCTCCCAGTATCAGCACTTGTCCTGTGCCACCGTCTGTATCACTCTGCTTGCGGCGACTGTCATGGCGGTCGAGCAAATCCACCATATTTTTATAAATACTACTGTTATGTCATAAAATGTAGTTAAGAGTTTTTTAGGCTAGAATGTAGTTTAGACCTCAAGTATGTGATTCATATATAAACACATAGCGCCTAGTTACTTATTTGTTTAGATGCTTTCGCAGATGAGAGCTACAGGCCGTCAGCGGCCATTCAGTGCTCATGTACCCGCCGAGAACAGCTTCATCTCGGCCAGTCCTTCAGAAATTTGCAGCTGGCTCTTATGTAGATAGTGTTTAAATATGAGGTGTAATTAATTTGGTGTATAATCAAATGGGCAATCTTTGGTCTTATTAATCTATTATTTGTTCGAGAGCAAAACGGTTTGGGTTAAGAGGAAAAGTATATTTCATAACTTTACATTTAGGCTATATTTAACTTAAATCCTGTACTAGAGAGCTACATTTGTACATTTGACTTAATTCTTTGCTTGTATTTTTTTATTTATTTGATTGTGTTTATGTCTTTTATAATGGCTTTTGTTGTTAATTTAAATATTGTTGTTCAATAAATATTTTATATAAATAATATGTATTTGGTATTGAGAAAGGATCTGTCAATAGTGTCAGTAAAAGTTACATTATTATGCTATTAGATGGTGGCAAATACTTTTTTTATGAGTTAGTCAGAACAAGGAAGTTGTTTTAGCGCTGTGGGAAATCCCCTTAACTTTTAAAAGGACAAAGACAAAGATATCACTTTCCTCAGTGGATATTCAAACTGATTTTTTATAATGGATATAATATTATTGACATCGAATCACAGCCGTGCTGATATACAGCCATATTGCATGGATACTCGTATGATATTGCTCATATATACACACATACATATACAGGTGCTGGTCATATAATTAGAATATCATCAAAAAGTTGATTTCACTAATTCCATTCAAAAAGTGAAACTTGTTTATTATATTCATTCATTACACACAGACTGATATATTTCAAATGTTTATTTCTTTTAATTTTGATGATTATAACTGACAACTAAGGAAAATCCCAAATTCAGTATCTCAGAGAATTAGAATATTGTGAAAAGGTTCAATATTGAAGACACCTGATGCCACACTCTAATCAGCTAACTAACTCAAAACACCTGCAAAGGCCTTTCAATGGTCTCTCAGTCTAGTTCTGTAGGCTACACAATCATGGGAAGACTGCTGACTTGGACAGTTGACCAAAAGACGACCATTGACACCTTGCACAAGGAGAGCAAGACACAAAAGGTCATTGCAAAAGAGGCTGGCTGTTCACAGAGCTCTGTGTCCAAGCACATTAATAGAGAGGCGAAGGGAAGGAAAAGATGTGGTAGAAAAAAAGTGTACAAGCAATAGGGATAACCGCACCCTGGAGAGGATTGTGAAACAAAACCCATTCAAAAATGTGGGGGAGATTAACAAAGAGTGGACTGCAGCTGGAGCTTCAAGAACCACTACGCACAGACGTATGCAAGACATGGGTTTCAGCTGTTGCATTCCTTGTGTCAAGCCACTCTTGAACAACAGACAGCGTCAGAAGCGTCTCGCCTGGGCTAAAGACAAAAAGGACTGGACTGCTGCTGAGTGGTCCAAAGTTATGTTCTCTGATGAAAGTTAATGTTGCATTTCCTTTGGAAATCAGGGTCCCAGAGTCTGGAGGAAGAGAGGAGAGGCACACAATCCACGTTGCTTGAGGTCCAGTGTAAAGTTTCCACAGTCAGTGATGGTTTGGGGTGCCATGTCATCTGCTGGTGTTGGTCCACTGTGTTTTCTGAGGTCCAAGGTCAACGCAGCCGTATACCAGGAAGTTTTAGAGCACTTCATGCTTCCTGCTGCTGACCAACTTTATGGAGATGCAGATTTCATTTTCCAACAGGACTTGGCACCTGCACACAGTGCCAAAGCTACCAGTACCTGGTTTAAGGACCATGGTATCCCTGTTCTTAATTGGCCAGCAAACTCGCCTGACCTTAACCCCATAGAAAATCTATGGGGTATTGTGAAGAGGAAGATGCAATATGCCAGACCCAACAATGCAGAAGAGCTGAAGGCCACTATCAGAGCAACCTGGGCTCTCATAACACCTGAGCAGTGCCACAGACTGATCGACTCCATGCCACGCCGCATTGCTGCAGTAATACAGGCAAAAGGAGCCCCAAATAAGTATTGAGTGCTGTACATGCTCATACTTTTCATGTTCATACTTTTCAGTTGGCCAAGATTTCTAAAAATTCTTCTTTGTATTGGTCTTAAGTAATATTCTAATTTTCTGAGATACTGAATTTGGGATTTTCCTTAGTTGTCAGTTATAATCATCAAAATTAAAATAAATAAACATTTGAAATATATCAGTCTGTGTGTAATGAATGAATATAATAGTTTCACTTTTTGAATGGAATTAGTGAAATAAATCAACTTTTTGATGATATTCTAATTATATGACCAGCACCTGTATATGTGACCATGGACCACAAAACCAGTCATAAGTCGCAAGGGTATATTTGTAGCAATAGCCAACAATACATTGTATGGGTCAAAATTACAGATTTTTCTTTTATGCCAAAAATCATTAGGATCTTAAGTAAAGATCATGTTCCATGAAGATATTTTGTAAACTTCCAACCGTAAATATATCAAAAGTGTATTTTTGTGAGTGTGTATGCATTGCTAAGGATTTTCAAATAGTTATATCTCGGCCAAATATCGTTCTAACAAACCATACATCAATGGAAAGCTTATTTATTCAGCTTTCAGATAATGTATGACTGGTTTTGTGGTCCAGGGTCACATATGTGATAAATATATAATATCTCTTTAAATACAAAGAGAAAGAAACCCATGTGTGATGGGCTACTTAGTTAAAACACAGCCAATTTAACCATCATCAACATACAATCAGCCTAAAAGCTGAAGGATGACTACAATATCAAGAAGACACAAAGCCACACTTTCTCCATAGAATTACAGTCATCTTTGAAGCACGTCTCTATTTTTCACTCGGAGCGCAGATAAAGCTGTTGACAAGCGGCATGCATCTTTATTTAATGGCAGTGTGGGACTTGCTGAAACTGTGATAAGCTGCTGCTGTTATTCAGCACATGCCACTGGGGGTCGTGACCCAGACAAAAATATTAGTGGGGAAAACTTGACGATGTGCAGCAATCCACACTGGAATTACTTGAACTGCTTTTAGCATCAGACGCATGTCGACCCCCCTTCCATTTCCAGAGAAATGGCTGGGAAAAAAAAGACCAGGCATGTGGGGAAAAAGCGAATGCTTTCAGTATGGTGCCTGACCTCTGCTCTACATCTGCGCTCAATTACACAACACACACACTGCATCTGAACATGCGCTGTGCAACGGTTTGATGAGGCAGGGCTTAAATGCAAAACCCCCTAAAACACATGGTCTTAGATGACTGGATCATCCCTTCCTATCAAACAGCGTGAATGTTTAAAGGGCTCGCTTAATGGAAAGCAGGATTTTACATGCTCTTTGGAAATCACAAGTGATCTGAAAGGCTCTACACAGGCCCAAATATTACCCTAATCAACCCAAAATAGGCATTACCATGATGTTATGTAATATACTGTATGAACCTCTTTTGGTTGAATGATAAAATAAAATAAAATAAAATAAAATCATAATATAAAAATAATGAAGCATAAAAATAGAAAAAAAAAAGTATTCTTATACCCATAGCATCATGTCAATCACAAAATAAATAAAATAAAATCATAATATAAATCATAAATCTTTTTTATGCTTTATTTATTCATTC
>RJVU01051648.1:5891528-5914487 GCA_003731715.1 Anabarilius grahami
TAAAATTATATATATATATTTTTTTATATATATATACACACACATACACTAACTTTCAAAAGTTTAGGGTCAATACAAAATAAATTAATACTTTTATTCAGCAAGGATGCATTAAATTTACAAAAAGTGACAGTAAAAACATTTATAATGTAACAAAATTATATTTCAGATAAATGCTTTGTATTCATCAAACTTTCTATTCATCAAAGAATCCTAAAAACAAACAATGTATCATGGTTTCCACAAAAATATGAACAATATCAACACTGATAATAATCAGAAATGTTTCTTGAGCAGCAAATCAGCATATTAGAATTATAAATGAAGTCTCTTATGCTCACCATTATAACATCTTACAGACCCCAAACTTTTGAACGGTAGTATATATTTATATTATTTACTTGTTTTGTTTTTTACAAGCATTTTAAAGAACAACCTAATCATTTTTCCAAAAGACTATCTGTTTTTGATACATTTCATTAAAAATTACCCTAGGGGACAGAAAATGTTCCCTATAATTGAAGATTCGCACATATATCAGCACAAACAAGCACTGACTTTGCCGAGTACATGCCGTGACACCAGCCTGTCCGATCCAATATAAACAGCGCCTGAAACGGAGGCTGTCGGACGCTCTTTGACCCTGATAAGCTTCAGACGCTCACAGCGCTCTGCCATCCATATCTGACCTTCCCACAGTTACTGCACACGCAGCATCCTGCTTCCTACTTCCTGTTATGATCCAAGAAGAAAGACTCTTGTCATGGGGACGCATTTCATGGACTTCTTCTCCTTGACATATCAGCATGTTGATATTACAAACTATTTAGAGATATAACGGCTTAAATTTTGTCTAGACACCCATTTAATGGAATAACCCAGCAGCACATCTCTTTCTCACACACACACACAAGTAAATGAGACCCTATAAGAACAAAGTGGTACATCCTCTTGAAATCTCTCTTCCCCAACAGGAAGGCTTTTCCGAAGCCATTCTTTACAAGCTTTGCCAAAGTGAGTGGCATTATCTGTCACTCGCACACACGGCCAGCTCATGCCGATGTCTCTATAGCTTATGGAAATGAGCCCCGGCCGCCAATTGAAAATACTAAGAGATGAAATCTGCGAGACAGACACAGCGGGAGAGAGAATTTAAGAAGCAGTTTGAACACAGTCCTGAATAAACAGCCCAATCACACTGAGACGTATCCAAATCATTATGGAGATCCATCTCACAATAAAGAGAATGTATATTGTGTATGTGTTTACTAAAGAAACAAGCCACATAAAGCACTGTTACAATAATTTTACCACGCCAAAGGCTGTTCTTAGACAATGTGAAAGCTTATTGCTTTAATAAAACTACAGCAACATCAAACAGATAAAGATTGTTAAATGTACAAATACTGCGGATAAGAGCAACAATTCTGTCAAAAACATTTAAAGTATCTTAAAAGGGACCTATAATGCCCCTTTTACAAGATGTGATATAAGTCTCTGGTGTCCCCAGAATGTGTCTGTGAAGTTTCAGCTGAAAATACCCCACAGATCATTTATTATAGCTTGTCAAATTTCTCTCTATTTGGGTGTGAGCAAAAACACGCCGTTATTGTGTGTGTCCCTTTAAATGCAAATGAGCTGCTGCTCCCGGCCCCCTTTCCAGAAAAGCTCCAGCTCGCACTTCGGTTGATCAACAACAACAAAGCTGGAGAATCTCACGCAGCCAAAATGAGGATTGTCAGTAACGTTCAGCAACGGTGCTCAAACAGCAACATTACACACTAACTAAAGTTAAAAAAGTGAAATTATAATCAACCATCCCTTTAACAGTCCTAAAAACAGGCTTCATTTTCTTTATGCTAAAAATAGTAAATCAGAAATTTTAGACTGCAATATGACCAAAACAGAATTTATGACACAGACTCTGTAACTGTAAGTTATTGCACACTACATTGCTTTTACTCTAGCTCTACAGACAAAAAGGATGTAGTAATGGACAGAGTTTAAGTTATATTTAACCTGGAATATTGCTTTAGCAGTGAATCAGCCCACATGTCGTCAGCAGGACTCAATACGGCTTAAGAGTATCGTCACAGTCTGTAAGTTTACCCAAGCGTACACCGTGAGACAGATACAGATACAGGCTGCATTGCTATTCAGGGCCAGAGAGCGAGACAGCATCTCATCCCAGCCGGCAGGAGGACAGGATAGTTCTCCATTCACTCACGGATGCCATGCATAATTAATGCAAGCAGAGTAGATGAATTCAAGTCTCAAAGAGAGCGACTTTGCCCCAAGATAGTCTCGTGGAGCCAGACTTTTGACTTGAAGCATAACGTCTGTCTACACCGCAGAGTTCTGGCTATAAACCACATTTAAAAAGGCCATATTTATGCCCTTTTACAAAGTCTTGATGTTGTTTTTGGGCTCTACTAGAACAGGTTTTCCTGCTTAAATGCTCAAAACACACATTATTTTTCCTATATTCTCCATTGTTGCAGCTCCTCTCTTCCCAGTCTGTCAGTAATGCTCTGTTTAGTTCATGTCTCTATGAAGCCCCTCCTTCTGAAAAGCACAATGTGCTCTGATTTGTCGGCTGGAGCAGTGTGTTGTGATTGTTCAAGAACTTCGAGCGTGTTTGGGAAATCTCCCGCCTCTTACCATAACCACCAGTTTCAACACACTACTAACCAACTCAACCATGCCCCGCCCCTTTATTTTGCATATGCCATATTTAACACTCTGAGGTCTAAAGGTCACGCCGTCGATACCACCGCGGTTGTTTTCTTACCAGTGTGAAAGAGACTCAAAATACTCCAATGTTGCACATATAATTAAGAGTTATACACCATTTTAATCTGTGGAATATCTTCTTTCATTTGTGTACACTCAGAGTAAAAACAAAATGTTGCGCTTTTTGTAAAATAAAGAAAACTAACATGATGCGTGATCTCTCGTCTCCCTCTGAACGAAGTCCAATCTGATAGTTCTCAGAAAATGAACTGTAACTTAGTGAATACTAATCACAAAAAAATTACACTTATGTCAAAAGAAACGTTGAGATGTCAGGTTTTAAATCGTGTAAGTCAAATCGAAAACAAACATTCTCTGTTTATGTAATCTGTATGAAAAGAGAGCCATGTCAGAAGTCCGTGATTCAGCTCATTATCCGCTAATGCGGCCACGCCCACGGAGCGAGCGCTATTCAGAGGCAAATTCAGTCAATACATGCAGACATAGTTTCAATCGTGTATTTATTATCTTGAAAAGTGTTTATCTGGATGTTAAAGCCATGGTTAGCGAGCTCTAGAAGACATGCAGTTAGTTCCTGGTTCTTCTTCTTTATATGGATTTGTGGACTAAAGGTGTACAGAGCGCCCTCCGGCTGCGAGTATGAATTGAAAACACAGTATATAGCACTCATAGTGATGAGAATAAATATAGAATAAATATTACTCCTCTTTATAGAAATTTGACATAAATATATAAGAATCATCAATATTTCTCCAAATGTGCATGCTTTTAAGCTAAAAGCCTATATGAAATGCCATAGAGGTAACAATTGTTCAGACACTTTGCATCACAGAAATACATTATATTTTAAAGAATATAATAGAATACCATTATTTTAAATTGGGCTGAGACATGATTACAGAGGGTTTTTTTCACAGCCTACCTGACTGAAAGAGCTCATTAATATGCAAGTCATTTCAGCTCATTACTATTCAATTCTTTTGTCTTCTCAGGTGTAAATGAGCCATTATTCATGATGACTCACGCCTCCACGCATACTGTTTCTCTTGACAAAAAGTGTCTTACAAAAACTAAATCAATATATTGTTTTATATGAAGGAGTAGGCAGCATAATTTTTACATAATTCTGAAGCAAAAACTCTAGTCTACAACCTCCAATACCCTAAAGTCTTATAAACACAGATTTTTTTGGCCTTATTTCAGTGACTTAAGTTTTTTGTTTTTTCAATAACCACGCATAAACGTTATTCCTTCAAAAATACAAACATGTACATACATGTTCCTCACATATTATTGTAGCCTAGTTTGTGCTGAATACAGTGTAATGACACTTGTGTCATTTATATGTTTATGAACAACTGAAAAAAGCACAAATGTCAGGGCATGTCAAAACTTCTCCAGGGCCCCAAAAATCCTCAGACCCCAGAGGGTTAAATGAGGAATATTCCTCAGTTCAGAAACAGTGCTTACTGATATAATAACTCCCTTTGGTGTGACTTTGTAAATTTGCAGATCTTTTTCATGCTCAAACAGCAACATTACTCACTAAAGAAAATTAAACAAACAAAAAAAAAGCATAATAGGTCCTGTTTAAAACAATTCTCAACCAAAAATCTGGATAAATTATTCGAAATTGTTCACTGGCCGTAAACTATACAATAGGTGTTTGCAAAGTGAACAACTTGGTGCATTAAATGCATGTTTATCACATCTGACCATTATTACTCCCCAGCTCTCTGCTTCAGTGAATAGAGCACTTAAAATATCCCTGAATTTTTGCCTCGTTCAGTTTCAATCCCAGATGTTTCTTGATGACTCACACAAATCCACAACAAAAATCTCATAAACTTGATCATTAAGTGGCTGGATAGTGTTGCAGTAACGGTCCCCTAAAGCATCGCACAGATTTGTGCACACAGCACAACTCCATAATGTTAAACTGCTGATGCTGAAGCCTTTTTGGTCCAGTTTGATTAATAAGGTTGTTTTTAATAAAGCTCTGTCCTTGATAAATGAGACAATACTGTTGAAAAATGACTGATACTCAGAATCATAATGCTGGGGTGCGATTATATAAAATAACACTGATATTACCATTGAGATGAATGAGAATGCTAAAGCAGAACTTTCTCAAGGTTATAATATATTTTTTCCATTACAAATGACAACAAATTACTTTTTTCTTTGCATTTTAATGCTAACCTAGCTAGTAGAATTACCTGCTATGATAAAATGGATGAGGTCATTTCTATTGAAAACCGATGTTAAGTTGTTCACCACAAAGCCTTCAGAGCAAAAACAACTCAAAGACTTAAAATCGCATTATAATAAACAAATCTGACTTCAAGCATGCAATTTCAGATTGACTCCAGAACTATGTTAGACTCAAACAGAGACTGCTGATGGTTTATGTTCGTTTGTAGGCAGGTTATGTGCTAACAGTCATTTAGCTCACGACATCTGGCTCACAAATGGAAACACAGGCCGGTTCTGAGAGAGATCACAGACTTTGGCACATGCTCTTTACAGCAGCAGTTCAGTTCAGACTGACCTTAAGGTATTTCTGCTGAAACAAAGTCCTAAATACACACTAAAAACAGCATTTTAACACTCCAAAAGTAGATAGAGGTCAGACACTTTTTATTTATACTACAGCATTAACAAAAGTGTTGTAACATGGTGCTCAAAGACCAGAAAAGTCAGAACTGATGTCTTAAAGGGGTCCTTGATTATGATTTCACTTTTTTAACTTTAGTTAGTGTGTAATGTTGCTGTTTGAGCATAAACAACATCTGCAAAGTGACGACGCTTAAAGTTCAATGCAAAGGGAGATATTTTCTTCAACAGTAATCGCTTTTTAAGGACTACAACAAACGGCTGGTAGGGACTACAATGAGCTTCTGGGTTGGTGACATCACAAACCCAAAAATGTACATAAACCCCGCCTCCGAGAACACGCAACAAAGGGGGTGAGGCCATGTTGGGCTGCTTTAGAGAAGAGGAAGAGTTGTTGTAGTAGAGTGTTGTTGACATGCCGTCATTTTACGCCGGACTGCTTCACAAATGAGGGTCAATTCAACATTGATTTGCACAAAAGATTAACATGACGACACATGCTAGTCGAGGAGTTGAATCAACTCCACAGCAACTACATAAATTTATCCACTAACCATTCAGAAACGTCCAGTTTTATTCTAAACGTTGTAACTTCTTCCTGAGTCTCTCCATCAGTGTCGACTCCGGTTTGAACAATGTAAGGCTGAACACCGTTACTGACAATCCTCACTTTATCTGCGTGAGATTCTCCAGCTTTGTTGTTGTTGAGCAACTGAAGCGTGAGCTGTTAAAGCTCCGCCCTCTTCTGGAAAGGGGGCTGGGAACAGCAGCTCATTTGCATTTAAAGGGACACACAAATTTATTTATTTTTTGCTCACACCCAAATAGGGGCAAATTCGACAAGCTATAATAAATTATCTGTGGGGTATTTTGAGCTGAAACTTCACAGAAACATTCTGGGGACAGCAGAGACTTATATTACATCTTGTGAAAAGGGGCATTATAGGTCATCCTTAATGTAATTTTAGCTTATAAAAACAAAACTCTCCTTTTGTGTTGGGTTAATTTCACCCACATTTGATCTTTAAACTGCTTGAAACACCGGTTAAACTATTTATTTCTTCTTAAAAAAATTGAACTGATCTGTTGGTAACGAGTTGATTGCTCAACTGGACTGATAAGCCTTTGTGTAAACAACTCAAAAGATCTGAGTGAACTCGATTCTGTTGGATTAGAAGGGGTCATGTAGACCTGAAATAATCTCATCAACAGATTCTCTCTTTTATAATAAGATCTCTGTTTAAATTTTACTTTTTACAAACATGCATATGTTTATTACAGTACGTTTTACAAACTGGTTAGTGGAGACTGAATATTTACTAAATATTTGCAAAAAATATCTCCTGGTATTTATGTCAGCTTTCCTTGTAGGTGTCATAGATGCAAAAATGGCGATTATTGCAGTGGTTTTCTCGGGTTCTGACTGCTCAGACACTGAAGTTTTGTTCAGAATAAATGTAATGCACATGTAAATGAAAGTTTAGTGTTCATATAAACAGAACTTTCAGAATCTGAAATCCAACTGGAAATATTCGGATTGACAAATTAGTGTATGTAAACATACTTTGCGCCTGTGATGGTGTTTGGAGTCCCGCATTGGTTTCCATGCAATATTTATTTTAGTCTGTAACAAGCTACGATAAATGTTTTTTTGTTTTTGCATGATTCTTTTTTCATATAGTTGATTTTTGATGAAATGCATGAAAACCAGTTCATGCAATTCAATTTGATCCCAAACACAAACGGACAACTTATTTAATGAACACAGCAGGACGGTTAAAAAGATCTTGGATATCTTTAAAAGAAAAGAACAAAGAAGAGTAAAAGAAATATAACAGCAAATCTCATACTGTGAGTTACCGCTGTAGCTCTAACGCAGAGATAGTTTATTCAGATAGAATAGCTAGCAGAACACAGTTGCACATCTACTGTACGATGCTGGATCCCTGGAGAAACGAGACATTTCTTTGTTTACCATCCCATTAGGAGAAACGGAGGTCTCTTGAGATGCTGATGATCCAAACAGTTGGAACACACCCTGTGAGGTTCAGCACAGACTCCTCACACCTGTGGGACCCCGGAGGACCCTTAAATAGAAACGTGGATTTACATGAGCGTCTGATGAAAGGCAAGAACAGAAAACCCACCAGCCTAGAGAGGCTTACAGTGGAGAGATACAGTACGAATGATGCTGTTTATCAGCATTAAACAGTAAAAACTGACTGTAAAACTGAGGAAGCTATTGTGTAGGATCTCATTGCAATTTAAAGGGGCTATTTAGGTGCTCAGAAAACAATAAAAACTCGCCTTAAACGGCACCTATAATGCTTTTTTATTATTTCACCTTTCCTTCAGTGTGTAATAAGATGCTTGTGCATGTAAGCATTCTGCAAAGTTACAAAGTTCATCTCTCCAACAGAAAACACTTGCCTGAAACGCCTTGTTTGTACTCCGTGACTTAAGCTGCCTTCATATGCTATCAGGATTATCATAAATACTAGTTTCCTAGTCAGAAACTGGACAAGAATGCCCTCTCAAGTCGTATTTACTACTAGGAAACTGGGATAATTTTGATAAAGTGGATTATCTAGACAGTGCGGTGAATGTTTATACGGTTGTCAATGAGTGGGATGCTACATTTTATTCAAAACACAACTATCAGCTGTTTAAAAAGTTACCTACATTTGGTTCTTGAATCTTGACCATTTAAAATATGTAAAATTCAACAATTTGAACACGGAGTCACATTGGGGTCCCATTATCTATGAGACTGAACTATACAGGGCCTTAAAAATAAAGATTTCAAAATAAAAGTTTATTAATAATGAGAATCTAAAAGGATATTAAGATATCTTGAATACTTCTAGAGTTACACGCATGCAAACTTTGGGAAAAGGAATATTTATGGCACTCAGACAGGTATGATCTTTGCAATTGAGTTGATAGGACACGAGATACATTTCTAGTTTAAACATTATTTGTTCTTCAGATATTCCTCTTTAAAATAAAAAGTATCAGCTGTATGCAAAGTGACCCACATTTGGTTTTTGACCACTGAATGCGTGTACAATTTACCAATTTACTCAAGGAGCCACATTAACACGTCCATATCTCTGGGATTGAACCATCGAGGGCATTTAAAATAAAGATACCAAAAGGAAAGTTTGTTAAGAACCAGAATCTAAAAGGATATTAAGATATCTTTAATACTTCTTGAGTTACAGGCATGTAAACTCAAGGAAAAAAACACAAATAGTGCTTTTTGCCATTTTTGAACTGTCGCTGTTGGCATATAATGAAACAAAGATTGCTAAAGTCAACAGATTTGACTAATAGATCTACTGATCTGTGTAAAAAAAAAAAAAAAAAAAAATGTTGCTGCCATCTTTCTAAAGTCATTTTACACCAGAAGAAGGCCAGAAGCATTTGCATGTGTGAAAACGGAAGGGAGTGAACAGGAAACCCTTTAAGATTCAATCTGACACAACAAACCAGCTTCAACGTTTCTACTGTTTTGCCCAAGATATATTGGCTAACTAAAAGTTTGGGTTGATTTTAGAGCAGAGGGACTCTGGGTTCTGCTTCTGCAAGACCACACCTGCAAACAAACTTCCTGTTTCTCTGCTTCTCTAAAACCACATGATAGATGCAGAAAGGGAGGGTCACTTCCAGAAGCACTTGTTACACCCACTGCAGGAGCAAACCGTTTTTCTCTATTTCTGTCATGTGACTGGCATGATAGGAAAGAGGTGATGGGTCGCATGAAACCTTCCAAACACAACGATACCATCAGCAACACCGTAATGCAGCCGGGCAGATGGGTTTCTACCTAATCTCTCACAGTTCTTGATCATTTCAGTTTCACAGAAACGAACCACAGCTGTTTTTGACCAACTGTGAGTTTGTGCGTGGAAACACCCTATTAATAACAACAACTTAAAGTTAGTTGGTAATACTTTACAATAAAGGTCCCATTACATAACAGTAGTTGATGCATTAACTAACATTTACAAAGATAACATGTGTTGCTCATTGTTAATGTTAGTTAATAAAAACACTAGGGCTACTTAACGATTAATCGCGATTAATCGCATTCAGAATAAAAGTTTGTTTACACATAATATATGTGTGTACTATGTATATTTATTTTGTATTTATAAACATACATACATGAATATATTTAAGAAAAATATATTTTAAAAAATTATATATATATATAGATATATAGATAGATATAGATATATAGATTTATATAGATATATAGATATATATAAAAAATACTTTATTCAATAATATCTAGTGATGGGTGATTTCAAAACACTGCTTCATAAGGCTTGGTAGATTTACAAATCTTTTGTTTCGAATCAGTGGTTCAGAGCATGTATCAAACTGTCAAAGTCACGCCCCCCAGTGGTGAATCATTGAAATTTCGAAACGTTTATGATGTAACGAATCTTCATTAACTGAAATCACGTAACTTTGGCAGTTTGATATTGCTATTTTCACAATTGATTAAATTTTTTGTTCTGACAGAGTTGAAATCCACCTCTCGACCTGCAGGTCTATTTTCACAATCTACTTTTATATTCCAGCCTGCAGTAAGTAAGGTTGGTGTCATTAAAATGAGCAACACCAAGAATACTAGCATCTGTTTACCAACGCAACTATAAAGCCTCAAGAGAAGACACCAGTTTCACTCTTACTGATGTGTTAATCCCTTTAGATTTACCACCAAAACTTTACACACACGGTGATGGACACACACAGCATGAGATGTGAAGAATGTGAGCTGCTCTCTGAAGAGAATTTACTCAATGAGAAGCAGTAATGATGCATTATACTGCATTATGCAAATGATACATCATCAGTAACGGACGACTTCTGTGAGAGAACGGATGCTTTCGTGCCATTCATGGCAGAGTTTAAGCCAGACCAGCTTTTCAAGTGGACTCACTGGTGCACAACAGAGTTCAGAAAGCTGCTTTCATCCAAACTGAACTCTGACGTCAAACTGAGCTTAGGTGAACTTAAAATTTGCTTAAATTAATCTGAAAAAGCACCAAATAAATAAATAATATGATGCCCGCAAATTTTACAGAATGTCCTGGAAATTGAGAGAGAGAAGCTCTGTTTCAGTGATTCAATCAAGCCAAAATGCATTTACCGTTTCCACCTGGTATACATGTTGTTTGAATGCATCTCCTTTGACAACTTCTGTTCAGATTTCATCACACTCTACATCAATTTTACCAGGAATACTATACGTACAAATATTATTAAATAAACGCGGCTTACGACTTATTAATGTATGTGATGAGACCAAACGCACAGATAATATAACATATAATATAATATAATATAATATAATATAATATAATATATATGCATATTAGAATGATTTCCGAGGGATCATGTGACACTGAAGACTGGACTAATGGCTGCTGAATATCAGAGGAATAAATTATATTTTAAAACATATTCAAATAGAAAGCAGTTATTTTAAATTGTAAAAATATTTCACACAATATTACGTTTATACTGTATTTTTGATCAAATAAAGGTAGCCTTAGTGAGCATGAGACTTANTTTTTTTTTTTTTCACATTATAAATAAACGCAGCATCCATTTTTCCTTGCATCCTTTGACTAGCGTTACAGTATTTGATCACTCTCTCATTCATTCAAGTGATTTTAAACCATTTAACATGACAAGATGCAAAACAGAACTCAAATCACAACTGCCGTGCTGTCTGTTATTCACCCGAAACATGCACACAGAAAGCCGCTTCAGACAAGTACCGAATTAAGTTCTCTTTTGAACTTGAATGGACAAAAACACACAAAATCATGTCAAAATACCTATTTTTGGCGATTATCCTCGTAATCAGTCTTAAATTAGATAAAAAGTACTGTAAAGAGGAAAAGAAAATCAGATACATGTCATATCTGTGTCATGTGCTTCAGGTCTTAAAGTGACAGCAGTCAATGTGTCAATGTTGATCAAACAACAAAAGAAAAAGAGAAAATCACTTACTGCTCTTGACTGAATAACTTTTGTAGCTTTATTAATGATTAATTTTTATTAAGGTCACTTAAATTAAATGTTATATTTTATATAAAGGTTATTAAATGTTTAAAATGATGGCTTTTAATTATACTGTAATGCTAATTGGCTATAATTAATGGTTAAAATTGAGAGAAAAAAATCCATTTAATAGAGACATCAGTAGCAGTATCGGTATTGGTCGTAATGGCCTTTATTAGTAAAAAGTTGCCATTAAACATTTAAAATATACCATCTTTATATTGTTTCTATGTTAATTTGGAGATTCAATAAAAAAAAAATTATGTTAATGCAATTAATCCTGATTAATTACAGAAAAATATGAGATTAATTATTTTTTATTTTTTATCGATTGACAGCACTATACACACACACACACACACACACACACACACAATTCACATTATGATACATCAAGCAAGAAAGAGAAAGGAAGTTGGTCTGTCATGATAATGGATAGTCACTCAGCAACTAAAACAGGGAAGTTTGGCATTTTCTGAAGCGACGCTTCATTAATTGTCACTTTGGGTTATTATAATCTGCAAGTCCACAACACACTGACGTACGATCATTAAATGAGACTGCAACAGATTTGCTCTTTGCTTCTTTCTGTAAACAAAGTGGGCAGATATTGTCACTCCCACACAAGTTAAACAGGAAAAATGATTCAAGTCCTCTGGGCTGTAATGATTTCTGTGTACCGCTGTTTCATTAACGGCCTAATTGTGTTAGTAATGAACAAAACACCCTTCCCAAAAGCAGTGCGCCGCGCTGAACATCCAGATAATTAAAAACTATTTCTACCAATGTTGCCCCAGCGGAAAATCACTTACAACGCCTGACTGAACCAAAGACGGCATTCGCAATCACTGGAACCAGGTAAAATGATGCAGAATATGATCTTTATGAAATGTGTCAAGACGTCTGAAATGCGACGCTTAATTTCAAATAGTTTTGCATTAAACAGCATATTTGTGAAATTTGCTACTTGCATGATTTGCATTCCTGCTCTGATCTTTATGGAATGAAGAATAACTCGAAAATATAATACACGGAGTCTGAGGCACCAAATTTAATAGAACAGCTAAAATCAAATCACAAATTCAGACATTTGAATACGTTCTCCACTGGTTTATGTTCCCGAACATAATCACACATGATGTTTCTCAAATTATATTGCAGAAAACACATCCAGGCCACAATTAATCCCAAATGTATTTATTTTTTTTAAATAAAGCTTAATATTGAACCATTAATTGTTTTTGCATGGTGGCATCAAATCACTTTTGTTAAAGGGATAGTTCACATGAATTGCTTTGTTCTGTTGAACACTAAAGAAGATATTTTGGTTACCGACATTCTTCAACATATCTTCTTTTGTGTTCAGCACAAAAGAACAACTTGAGGGTTTATGAAAACAAAAAAAAGGTAGAAATCATGAATATCCACCTACAAAAACACATCATTTTCCATCGAGACTTTATCTAGGGAAATATAAGCTGCAGATGGAGCTTCTTAGCAATAACATAACAGACTATTATGTTAAAAAAGGGTTATGTATTAAAGTTCCCCTATTATGCTTTTACGAATATTTCAAATATTCCAAATCACAACAGACTGGGCCGTCTGACCAATCAGAGCAGAGCAGGCTCGTGGAAAGGAGGGGTTTAGAGAGACTGAATCTTCGAACAAACCGTTTTCAGACTCTTTTAGAAACGATGTGATATGTACATTATGAGAAAATTCGTGTTTTTGACCTTGGGTACATGTAAATCTGTTGTAAGAGACTCCAAAACAACATTAGAAACCTTTAAAATGGCAAAATAGAGGCACTTTAAATAACCACATGTCCTATTTTTCCACAATATAAACAGTACAGGAAAATCTCTACCAGCTGACACGTTTCTACTGTAGCGTGATTTATAATGTCATACCGCCAAAACCCTGAACAGAATCATGACAATGTCATTGTCTCCTTCTCAAGCGTCTGATTTTCTATAATTAGTATGTTCAGAATTACACTGCCAGTGTGCGGTGGAAAAGAGCAGAGATTTTCAAAGTTGAAGCAATACAGTGAAGTTAGACCGCTAGCTTAAAACCTAGAATTTGAACTCTAAGCACTTTTGAGCGCACATTGGAAAACTCTCATCCCCAGCAGAGCGTTTGGCTCGGAGCAGAGCGCGGAGGTCACGTCCACCCATGTCTGCTTACTGGAATCTGATGCAAAGTAACTCAAAATAACAAACGTGGAGGCTGGCGCAACAAGAGAAACAAACAAATGAGTCCTTTAGAGACTAAACAACCAGTAAATCATTTGCTTTAACTGACCTTGATCCTAAACTTTAGCATTTTGTAGTAGTTTCCATGCACAAGATAAATTATTTGCAATAGCATAAATTGAATAGAATCACAGTGCTTCATCTCAAATTGTTTTGCATTAAATGGCATTTTTGAAAAGATTTTTGCGCTAATCTTCACTGAAAGAAAACAGCCTAATATTCACAGAGGCATAGCAGATATAATAGAGCCACTAGAATTAGATCACAAATTTAAACCAGACATTTTAATACATTTTCTTCTAGGTTATTTTGCAACACAATCACAATGATGTTTAGTATCGAATTATACTGCAAGTACACTTAAGGGCCGTTCACACAGAGCACACTTGCATTCAAAACAGCCAGATGGAGAGCATCAGCATGAGCTCCCACAGGGTTCCATGGAAAACCTGGATACGCATTAAGGAAATTTTGTGAGGATTTGCGTTTTCCACACCTGAAAAAGAGTCATGGAAATTCCTATAGTAGATAAATAAATACACAACCATTCCAAGGTTTGTGGATGGTAAGATTTTGAAAGAAGTCCCTAATATTGTAAAATATAACAACTGTTTTTTATTTGAATATATTTTAAAATGTAATTTATTCCTGTGATCTTCAGCATCATTACTCCTGTCTTCAGTGGCACATGATTCTTCAGAAATCATTCTGATTTGCTGCTCAAGAAACATTTCTTATTATTATCAATGTTGAAAACAGTTGTGCTGCTTCATATTTTTATGGAAACCGTGATCCATTTTTTTCAGGATCCTTTTATGATTAAAAGGTTCAAAAGAACAGCATTTCCAGTTATGCTCTTGCTTGCAAACCAAATGATTAATGATTCACAAGTGAATTGGTCTGCATTTGAATGACTCAAATCCTTTTCCAGTGACTAAAAACAACTTGCAAGGTCATGGAGAATCAGTCAAAAACTTTGGATGCACATTTAAATTGGAACTACTTTTAACTTGATACTGCATATTAGAAAAAAGGACAGAGATACTGTATGTGAACAACAGCGCATGTGTACAAAAAAAAAAAACATTGCAGAAGGATTGCAAGAACATCTCCTGTGTGAACAGCTCCTTACGACATCAGTTGTTGGTTGACCGATATGGGGTTCTTAACAGACGACGCTGATGCTGGATGGCAGAAATAAATAGCTCAAAAATCTTACTGAAACAAACTCAATCCTCCGGTTTCACAGACGAGGCTTAAGCCTAGTTCCAGACTGAAATGCATGTTTGAGCTGTTTTAACTGAAAGCGACTTGCACTGACATATCTTATGTCACTGCCATTGTTTTGTCTCAAGATGTACATTAGTAATGTTTTTTTTCTTTTTTCTAAGGCATGTTTATAAAAGCTACTTAAATGCCCTAATTGAACTAAGGCCTAATCCTGGCTTAATCCAAGCCCTGTCTGTGAAACCAGGCCAATATTTACTTTTTTTTTTTTTAATTACTAATTTCAACCATCTACGATGCGAGTAAATCAGTCACATATGCAACCAAATTTCACGATAGGCGACTAAAAAAAAAAGATGTCTTTTATTAGCCAATGGTTAGTAAGTTGTATGATTTCAGTTGCCTGTAATTGAGTTAGAGGCAAAAAAAAAAAAGTTTTGCGCAGATATAATTGCATTGCCTACTGAGATTTACGCTCCGTCGCTTGGCTGAGAGCGCCCTCTGTCGCTTTCTCTTACACACGTGTGGAAAGAAAGAGCACATGCCAGGCTCGTTGACAGAACTGTCACTGTCCCGATTGGACCAGTGCTGAATCGTCATGAAAGTTTATCATTTGCACGTGTAGATAACCCGCGCACGCCCAGAAAGACGCATTTGACAGCACACGAGTCCTGAATTGAGCTCTCTTTCACGTCTTACGCTTGAACAGACAATTTCACACAAAATTATGTCAAAATGCCCATATTGGCGAGTATCCTAGTAAACATAGTTGGTTATGTCTTAAGTTGAATACACTTGAGTTGTCACTTCGGTACCACATTGGTACTGACATTTAAAAAATGTGACGCTTTAAGCGCTTTTGAGCGGATTCATAAACACCTCTGATTGGCCATTGTGTTCATGGCTCATCAGATATGTCTGTGATTGGCTTCAATGATCAACGTTTCAGAAACATGTAAATAGTCATCAATGATGCTCTTCACCAAGCGCTTACACATACACATGGAAGCGTTTTGAAAGCAGGCGTCTATCAGCGGACTGATCAGTCCGCTGATGGACGCCTGCTTTCAAAACGCTTCCACGTGCTTTCAAACGCTTCCGTGCGTTGATCATTGTAGCCAAACGCAGACATAGCCGATAAGCGCATCAACACAATGGCCAATCAGAGGTGTTTATGAATCCGCTCAAAAGCGTTCAAAGTGTCACATTTTTTAAATTTCAGTACTGACTGGTACCGAAGTCAGTACTTTTGACAACTCTAGAATACACAGTTGAGTTATGGTACTCAGAGTTATGTTTTATGCAATTATTTTGATAGAGGGAAACAAGATACATTTCTAGTTTAAACATTATTTATTCTTCAGACATTCCTCTTTTAATGCAATAAGTATCAGCTGTGTGCAGAGTGAACCATTGGTTTTCGATCACTTAAAATGGGTAAAATTCAACAATTTGAACATGGAGCTGCTTTGAGATCCCCATATCTATGGGACTGAACTATAAAGGGCCTTGAAAATTAAGATTTCAAAAGGAAAGTTTGTCAAGAATGAGAATTTAGAAGGATATTAATATATCTTGAATACTTTTAGAGTTACAGGCATGCAAACTATGCAAAATGAATATTTATGGCACTGATCTATGGTATTATCTATGAAAATGAGTTGATAGAAAAACACGATATATTTTTAAATTTGACATTAGCCTATTTGTTCTTCAGATATTCCTCTTTAAAATAAAAAAAAGTATCAGCTGTATGCAAAGTGACCCACATTTGGTTTTTGACCACTGAAAATGTGTATGATTAAGCAATTTACTCATGGAGCCACATTAACACGTCCATATCTCTGGGACTGAACCATCAAGGGCCTTTAAAATGAATATACCAAAAGGAAAGTTTGTTATGGGCCAGAATCTAAAAGGATATTAAGTATCTTTAATACTTCTTGAGTTACAGGCATGTAAACTTGAGGCAAAAAAAACACAAGAAGTGATTTTTGCCATTTTTGAACTGTCACTGTTGGCATATAATGAAAAAAAGATTGCTAAAATCAACAGATTTTACTAATAGACCTACCAATCTCTGTGTAAAAATAAAATAATGATGCTGCCATCTTTCTAAAGTCATTTTTACAACCCTGTAAATTGGCTCCAAATCTCAGGTGAAAATTGTCATTTTGACACTCCTCTACAAAATAGTGGATTACTCAGTAAATATACATCTGTGACATTTAATATTTTGTCTCTCATCACTATTTATGGTAATCTTTCTACAGAAAAAATATTAACAAAATCGGGGAAGTTTCCGAAATTAGGTTGATTTGACACGGAATGACCCTATATTATATTTATGTCAAATTTTTTCATTTGCATTGTTCTTGCATTCCATGTAAAAAGTCTGACGAGTAAAATAAAAAATGTACTAGCCAATGGCGACTCGAGCTTCAGTGTGTCCGTAGAAGGTTGAATGTTTATTAATCAGCCTCTCCAATACCTCAGTTACAGTCAAAACTGCACATCAAGTTTAGTTTGCAAAGACTGTTGAAAAACTCTGCACATATTGAGAAAGTCAAATCTTAGTGGCGCAGGATAAAACAGAAGAACAGATGCAGTAATCATGACTCTCGTTTAGCGGCCGCTCTCCATCCCCCGTTTCAATAGCCAGGAGCCAATTGCACTCTCCTGCCCCCTCACCAGTAGCTCAGAGGCCTGCAGCGTCCTCCTCCGCTCCGAGAAGTGGAACAGGATCTTGGCTTTCCTGAGAGGAAGCGCTCAAAGCTCACGGCTCCTCTCTTCGCTTCCACCCAGCCTCGGGCGAGAGCTGCCAAGCTGCTCCTTGTAACTCTATCCATCTCACAGAGCGGTGAACGCCCATTCAGCATGTCCCAACAGGGGATAAACCCTCCAGTCAGCACCCCGTGACAAAAGCAGGGAGGCTCTGATGAATGAGAGGCCATAGACTCGACAAGCTTCGCATGCTCGTGGATACAAACCTCAAATTCCTCTAGACTTTCTGGGGAATGTCAAAAAAACCAAACAAGAGAGGAGCTTCAGGAACAGCTAGAAGAGATTATATAGCCATGTCATTTATAAGACGAAAAGATCTAGATAAATACAGGAGTAAATACACCCACATACCAAAATGATAAGCCCCGCCTCCAGCTCAAACACATTAGGATGAAAGAGTGCTGCAGGGATGATGTATTTTTGTACGCCGAAACCCGCAAAGGAGTTCGCATTTTATAGTCCTGAAGGTTTATTGAATGGGTTTTTGGTTAAATGCCTAAAATGAGGTCTGTGGTAAACACAAGCTCAAGATATTTTCACGTTTTATTCTACAACATAAAATACATCAGTAATACCCTCTTGTGAGGGTCATTAACAGGTAAACTCATCTATGCACTAGCCCATAATCACAGCCTCATTGAGTTTATAATCACGCCCTTGCAAACTATTTTAACTCAAACTTTCAGGGAAAAAGTTAACAACCCTCTGGAGTCTGAGGCTGATTTGGGGCCTGGAGAAGTTTTGACATGCCCTGACATTTGTGCTTTTTTCAGTTGTTCATAAACATATTAATGAAACTTGTGTCATTACACTGCATCCAGATAAACACTTTTCAAGACAATAAATACACGATTGAGACGATGTCTGCATGTATTGACTGAGAACCATCAGATTGGACTTCGTTCAGAGCGAGACGAGAGATCACGGATCATGTTAGTTTTCTTTATTTTACAAAAAGCACAACATTTTGTTTTCTACTCTGAGTGTACACAAATAAAAGAAGATATTCTATAGTTTCAATTGATATATTACTTATGTCTCTATGACAAAAAATGACGGAGTTTTTGAAGTCTGTTTTGCTGCAATGTGAAAAAAATCCTACAAAACGCGCCGGCGCGTTACCCGACTCCAGAGAGTTAAACCAAGACTGAAAGAGTTGTCGGATGCTTAGTGATAGAGATGTTTAAGTCATGTGACCATGGTGTAGTTCATTTATAGGCTACATTGAGCTTTTGACTTCTGCTGATTGTCTTTACGCTTCAAAATACATAAAATTCATTTTTGAAGATTATCATGATGAACAAACTATGTAAGAATCATAAGCTTTTGTTGGTCACAGACCTTATTTTCTGCAATAATCCAAAAGTCAATGAAAAAATCCTTTTGGGTTTTTGTCGAGGGATTCAGGATGATGCGAACATACATGTTGTCCTACAAAAACACACCATCCCTGCTCCAATAAATGAGTACTGATATTGAAATGAATGCTACAATGCAAAAAAAAAATATATATATAAAAATCTTTCTGGTCCTAAAATAGGCTTTATTTTCTTTATGCAAAATATGTTGATTTTTATGCAAAATAAGCATTCATTTGTGTTTGATTTATGCATTGATAAGCATTGATTTGATTTATGCAAAATAAGCACTTACATTAAAATTAACACCACAATGCAAAAAAATCATAATGGTCCTGAAATAGACTTCATTTTATTTATGCAAAATGTGTTGATATTTATGCAAAATAAGCACTGATTTATGTTTATGCAAAGCAAGCAATGATTTATGTTTGGTTTATTGAGCACTGATATTAAAATTGTCACAATGCAAAACTTATAATAGTCCTAAAATAAGCTTCATTTTCTTTATGCAAAATATATTGATATTATTTATGCAAAGTATGTTACTATTATTTATGCAAATAAGCATTGATTTATGTTTGATTTATGCAAAATAAGCATTGATATTAAAGTCCCCCTGTAGTCAATCATTTTAGCCCTTAAAACTCATCTTTAATCACCAAAATTACATATTTAAATGTGTTTTCCTGTGAACAAAAAAATTCTTAATGCCTTAAAATAGCTTGAATGTAACTCTACACACTTGCCTCATTTAATATACATGGATCTATGAATATGATAATTAGCCCCGCCTCCACTCACTCGAACGAGCTCAGAGATGATCCACTTGGTCAACTTACTGAGGTAAACGCTACACAATAGTATTGCTTTTTACAACGTCAGACACATAACAGTAATTAATATGATTAGCCTTTTGCTTGACCACGTTATCAAACAGCTAATAATGTGTTGTTAATGTTACACAAACCATGTTGACATTCACGAGTGAGACAGCTGTCTTCTAACAATTTTTTTTTGTTTTGTTTTTCCAAAATCTGTCGTCTTATGTTTTTTCTTTTGAGTTGAAATGTTAACTGTTTTCGTCAGATTCACACAAGTATAGCTCCCAAACTGCCACAATGATGCTTTCAAGCACTTCTATCAACATTATTTGAACTTCAAAAAGTGTTTCATTAGACTAGTTAGATCTGGTTTCAGATTAGCCGGTCCATAAATGTCACGCAACAGAAACAAATAGTAGTTTGTCGCTTCAGGTCAATCGGACATCCACTCCTGTCTTAGCGAATGGTCCTGAGCCAAGATAAACTCGGACCACTGAAGCTTTAAGTTCAATATTTGACTTGCACAGTCATGGTTGATGCAACAACTAAACAACCAATGGTCAAGGAGAACATATGTAAGCCTAAAGAACACAGCGCTGAACACCTGCTGAATGCAAATGAATATTGGCCAAACAGATTAAGAAGCTGCAACTTTGGTTGACAAATAAGCAGAACTACCATACTTTAGCACACTGGGGGAAAAAAAAAACATCAGCAGTTTTTCCTAAATTGGCTAAAAAGCTAAGAAACGGATGGCCTAATGTTTTGTACGCTTTGCACACTTACAAAACTGTGCTGTAAAGATACCAGAGAAGATACTATTGTATTCAAAAAGCAAAATTAGCTTTTTGAAACATCCATACTGGTCGAACACTGAATCTCTAGAAGAGCTGATCTTCAGAAGACTCTCGTCTGCAGGATTATTATTTAATGGAGCTGTTTATCATGATTAGGTCAGACATGAATATGAATCGCTCTGACAGGAGGCGGCACAGAGGGAAGCCAGAGGCGTCCGTGTAAAAACAGCACAAACGGCTTATTCGTAAATAGTTAATTCAGCATGTGGCTTTAACGGCAACAGTATAAAACCTGCATGAATCACTGAAATGACATGCAAGTAGGTCAGTGCAGGTTAATACACATCACAGGGTACACAAACAGACAAGAAATTAAAACTTGCCACAATCCTGGTGTTTTCATGTATGATTCATTACACATTCTTTTGAATAAAATGGTTTATTTTCGCATTATATATCAAAATATAACATCTTTCCTTATCCGCTGATTCTCAACTCCTTCCTGACTCTATGTAACGCCCACTTTTGACCATCCAATCAATTCCTGAGCCCACATTTGTCTTTGAATATCCGGTTTCACTCGGAAACATGTCAGATTACAAAAGTAAAATGGGTTGTTTCACATTGACTTTAAAGTTCAATGAAACAGCATGCATGAAAAGTTTGTTTTGTAGCTTGATTTTGCTTTTTTCTTTCATTTTATGACTCCTGCCTACAGCAAGGTAAGAAACAGTCCAATACTGGCTTTGCCACCACAGCGCTTTATAAATACCCCGCGGCTTTGGAAAGCATCCAGCGCTTCTGACACTGTGAAATATGATATAACAATAGAAAATTCAAAGGAGAATTTCAGCTGTAGAGAAGACACATTTTAATACGCTCACTGCGCTCTGGAAACATACATTGTTTCTACAGTTATTCATTTCACAAAGTCTGACAAAAATGACTTCGGCAAGTTAGAAAAATCAATTTGATGTCAGCAAGCTGGACCTTACTCTTGAACTATTGTGAAACAATATGAACCTGAACAAATAGCATTTTCACTCTGACATTTAAAGAAAAAAAATTCACCCTGAAATGAAAATTCTGTCATCATTTTCTTCCCTTCATGTGGTTTCAATCCCCAATGACCTCAAACAATAAGATGAAATTCTAAAGAATGTCCTAAAATAACAAAAGTGCTATCAAGCTCCAAAATATCGACAACAAAAAAACTATCATAAATTAGTCTAGCAAAGTAATGCACACAACTTGTGCACTATATTCCTAGACTTCTGAATTGTTTTAGATGAGGAACAGACCCAAATTTAAGCCATTATTCATTGAGAAACTTCATCTCCACTGCAGCTCTCACATCAAACGAGTCTTTAGAGAAGTTGAATTAATGTTGAAGTCAATGACATTGCCATTCATTCATTAAAAGAAAAAGATATCCTTCAAAATTCCCCCTTTGTGTGGATAATCATGGGGGTTTGGAACAACATGACAGAAAAAAATGTCAGAATAATTTCATAATTTATTCTTTTAGAGTACAAGTATCACTTCACATACAGTGAGATGCATCAAAACTTTTCATACACAAAAGCAAAAGTTAATAAAAGCATTAAAAAAATTATTTTGCATCTGATATGTGCAGCCAAATAGTAAGCTACAAAAAGTGCATAATGTTATTGATATATATATATATATATAAACACAGTATATAAACATAAATACATGTCAAGATTCATCATAAATAGCAAATTTCAACTTTAAATGAGACAAAATATATAAAAAAAAAATTTTAAATAAAAATGCAAATACACCAATAAACGTAAAACTAGATTTTAACACTTACTTTGGGGGAAAATAGTGGTGTTTGCAAATGCAAATCTCACTGCCATGATTACAGGGTATTGCTATGTGATTGCTAAGGTGTTTTGGGTGCATGTTTACTGGACCAAGTCAAAATAAATATATTTTGCTTTTTGTAAGCTTAAAATCACTTAGTACAATAAAAACACACCTCTCTTCAACAACATGATTTGAGGAATCATTCATTTGCAGTACAAACTGTGAGAACGAGTTATACACCGAAGTTTAATGCTTAACAGCAAATATCAGCAATAATAATAATGACAGCAATTTATGTTTAATATAAAAATAAAACAAGCACTTTACCATTAAAACACACCACTCAATAAAAAAAAAGTAAAAGTAAAGCCACACTAATAATCATGTTTACTAATAACTGAATCATGTTTAAAAGTAAGAGTGT
>RJVU01051648.1:5914581-5947268 GCA_003731715.1 Anabarilius grahami
CTATGTGGGAGTGAAACTCATTCTGATACAAGAGGTTTCACTACCACACCAGAAACAGCTCTAATGATCACTGATTCACCAAGACATATTCAGGAACAACAAACCTTCACTATAGCACAGTCAATGTCTGTATTCCACATATCAAAGCATATCGCTGACTGAAGTACCAAAGGTTCCTTTTATCTGGATTCAAACCAGCAGCTTCAAACAACTGTCACAAAAACAGAGCAGCAGAAAAGAAGCCTGAGCACTCACTGATAAGTGTCAGTACGGAAAGTGACACGTCAATAATTATCTGCTCATACGGCCGTATGGATTCTATGGGATTAAAAGCATCGGGAGAATGGGGCTAGTTGTCTCACTGGCTAGATCTCAGGGAAAGTTGTCACATGTGCTTCAATATGCAGTTTCATTTTGCATTTAATATGCACAAACATGTGACAACATGCCCCACCATAGAGTTCAATGTGTTATATAAACTATAACTTGTTGCTATATCTTTTACACTTTACTCCGACTGATTTATATTGACTTTCACTGGAATAAATGAGACAACTAGCCCCGACTCCCCTATAGCATTATCCCAAGTGACACTACAGGCACAATCCGACAAGTTTCAAACCTACAATCATTTAGGCTACACAACTCTGGAAGCCTATTCCTGTCACATAAGAAAAAATGATTGATAATCATAATAAGTCAAAACATACAATGTAAAAGATTTTGGGGGTCAAAACTCAATTTTATGTTCACTTGCTGCATTGAAAGTTTTCAGTTGGCTCAAATAAATTATGTGAACTGAAGGTCTTTTAACATCAACACTTTAGTTGAACCAACTGAAAAATTTCGATGAAGCAACACAAAATTCAGATCTTTTACAACACACAATCATATGACATATCAAGTCATATAATTATTAAATAAAGTCAAAAATATGAAATAAAGACATTATGACATAAAAAGTTGAATTTCCATGACATTTCTATACATAATAATGACTCGTAATTGTGACTTTTCAAGTCAAATTTAAATCGAATTATGACAGTATGTCAATTTCGTTTTTTTATGCCTTAGTATGTCATCGTTTTTACTTTTTAATCCTACTTTTTATCCCATGAATATAACTTGATTAGGATTTCCCAAAGCAGTACTTTTCTTATGTGTCAGAAATGGGCTTCCATACACAACAGTCAATAATAAGAGTCATCCATGCGCACATCTCACCTCTTTGACTTTCTCCTTCCGCTGAAGCGTCTCGGAATCAGATGGATTTCCCTGGTCCTTCCCCAAAGCTGGTTTCAGCAGGCACTTTTTAAACATCTCATAGCTGAAAGCGCTGCTGCGCTGGCCGTTGTGAGCGGCCGAGGTGACCCGCTCGTCCCTGGCCGCCGGTTCGTGCGCCCTCGCCGGACTCCACTCGTCCTGCGCTCTACTCCCAACAGATCTCTCCACAGTTCTCGCTCCATGGGTGACCGAGGGCTTGCGGCTCACTTTCAGTTTGACATTCGCCTCACCCCCCTTTACACCCGCCCGCTGATGCTCTTGATCAACGGGCACCTTTTTGGAAAGTTCATTGTCAGAGCCTACGGTCACCGCTGGATTCTCGCTCTTGGAGAGGAAGATGCGCTTCAGACGCACGGAGTCGGGTAAAAAGAAAAGAGCCCCGAAGCACAGAGTTACCAACCCCGACAGGAACAGCAGAAAGACGAATTTCTGAGACAGACGAAGCCCCATGCCCGATGCTGAGACACCGGGTAACTTTCGGAACACCATTTAAATTCTCAACTCGCGTCACGCACGATTATACTGTGGATACACACTATGTGCGATCAAAACTTCTCTTGTCTGGTGGTTAGAAAGCACAAGCGACACGGCTGTTGTGCAAACTGAACTCTCTCCTGGTCAAAGTGCCTAAATCTTTCGGAATCAATCGATTTAAGAGACCACAGGTGGCGTCAGCACATTTGCGCACAGCAAGAGCGTCATTGCGCATCACTGTGCGCTCAATGCTTTAAAACCTGCTTCCTTAAGTTTCAGAGCAGTCATGCAACATCTCATCCGAGAGACCAACTTGAGACTTTAACGTCTTAAAGCAACAAAACGTTACGCACAGCCACACTGCTTTCTAAAGATGATGGTGCTCATCAAAGAGAGGAAATTAAAGTAGCATATATCATCACATTAACACCCTGCTTTCTAAAAATGACACTGATGCTTAACTAGTAGGCGAAATTAGGCGTAAATGCAAAACCTAAGGTTAAAGCAGCATTTAAGTAGTCTATAAAGGCATGCGCAGCCAACATGCATCACATATTACATGCCTTATATTAAAAGGCGAGCAAAGTGCCTGCAAACACACTAAAGAGGATCACCTATGAGACCTGCTTTAAAAAAAAAAAAGTTAAGCAGCATTTAAGTGGCCTAAAATGTCATGCAAACCCAATCCATTTATCAAAATGCAAGCGAATTTCCTACAAACACAGCTTTCTGAAGACCAAAGCTGACAAAATGTACTTTAAAAAAGTGAAAGCATCACATTAAATGCTTTATATTAAAGGGCAAGCATCACCGTGCTTCCACACAACTGCTTTCTAATGATGCTGATGATGAAGACTTACGACCAAACAGCGCAACACTGAACTTTAGCAAATGAAATAAATATGACAACCCCCAAAACTGCAAACTCATAGGTTACTTCACAACATCTACGCGCGTTTGGCACAGTGCACATCACTCCACGAGTCAAGAGCTGCAAAAATACATCCAAAGATCAAATCAAGAGTGTCCGCGAAACGATAAAACGCCGAAATTCGGTCCAAGTGTTTGTTAAAACTGTTGTTTTCCCTTATGCGCCGTGCACACTCTCAACTCTTCTATGCTCCGAAAGTCTACGTCCAATGCATGAAGAGGGATGTTTGTGCTGGTAAAATGTGATCGACTGATGGATGGGTCATTCTTCGGAAATGTAATCTAATGAAAACACGCTGTATCTTGCCATTACTGCGCGTTCTCTTCCGCGCTCGCCTGGTTTATCACCAGAGAAAGACCGAAGAAAAAGAACGCCGATGAAAGCCGATCGCTGCGGGAAATTCTCTTGCTGTAAACGCCTGGAAATGAAGCCGTTATGATCCGCAAACAGACGGCGAAACAGAGCTCAGCGACTCTACGACTATCCTGGGCGGTCTGCTGCAAACGCCTTTGATCAGCAGCAGCAGCAGCAGCGGCGGTGAGGGGGAGCGAGTCATTAACGGCGCCGCGCGAGCGCAACAGCGAGCAGATACATCCATCGTGTGGCGTGTTTGGGTATAAATTTGGAGATGGTGGTTTCCACTCAATGAAATAACATACATGTATTTACAGTGGGGAATACAAGTTTGTTTTCAGTTTCAGTTCATTTTGGCGATTTGGAGTCAGTCAAGTCACCTTTATTTACAGTGCCTTGCGAAAGTATTCGGCCCCCTTGAACTTTGCGACTTTTTGCCACATTTCAGGCTTCAAACATAAAGATATGAAACTGTAATTTTTTGTGAAGAATCAACAACAAGTGGGACACAATCATGAAGTGGAACGAAATTTATTGGATATTTCAAACTTTTTTAACAAATCAAAAACTGAAAAATTGGGCGTGCAAAATTATTCAGCCCCTTTACTTTCAGTGCAGCAAATTCTCTCCAGAAGTTCAGTGAGGATCTCTGAATGATCCAATGTTGACCTAAATGACTAATGATGATAAATAGAATCCACCTGTGTGTAATCAAGTCTCCGTATAAATGCACCTGCACTATGATAGTCTCAGAGGTCCGTTTAAAGCGCAGAGAGCATCATGAAGAACAAGGAACACACCAGGCAGGTCCGAGATACTGTTGTGGAGAAGTTTAAAGCCGGATTTGGATACAAAAAGATTTCCCAAGCTTTAAACATCCCAAGGAGCACTGTGCAAGCGATAATATTGAAATGGAAGGAGTATCAGATCACTGCAAATCTACCAAGACCTGGCCGTCCCTCTAAACTTTCAGCTCTTACAAGGAGAAGACTGATCAGAGATGCAGCCAAGAGGCCCATGATCACTCTGGATGAACTGCAGAGATCTACAGCTGAGGTGGGAGACTCTGTCCATAGGACAACAATCAGTCATATACTGCACAAATCTGGCCTTTATGGAAGAGTGGCAAGAAGAAAGCCATTTCTTAAAGATATCCATAAAAAGTGTCGTTTAAAGTTTGCCACAAGCTACCTGGGAGACACACCAAACATGTGGAAGAAGGTGCTCTGGTCAGATGAAACCAAAATTGAACTTTCTGGCAACAATGCAAAACGTTATGTTTGGCGTAAAAGCAACACAGCTCATCACCCTGAACACACCATCCCCACTGTCAAACATGGTGGTGGCAGCATCATGGTTTGGGCCTGCTTTTCTTCAGCAGGGACAGGGAAGATGGTTAAAATTGATGGGAAGATGGATGGAGCCAAATACAGGACCATTCTGGAAGAAAACCTGATGGAGTCTGCAAAAGACCTGAGACTGGGACGGAGATTTGTCTTCCAACAAGACAATGATCCAAAACATAAAGCAAAATCTACAATGGAATGGTTCAAAAATAAACATATCCAGGTGTTAGAATGGCCAAGTCAAAGTCCAGACCTGAATCCAATCGAGAATCTGTGGAAAGAACTGAAAACTGCTGTTCACAAATGCTCTCCATCCAACCTCACTGAGCTCGAGCTGTTTTGCAAGGAGGAATGGGCAAAAATTTCAGTCTCTCGATGTGCAAAACTGATAGAGACATACCCCAAGCGACTTACAGCTGTAATCGCAGCAAAAGGTGGCGCTACAAAGTATTAACTTAAGGGGGCTGAATAATTTTGCACGCCCAATTTTTCAGTTTTTGATTTGTTAAAGTTTGAAATATCCAATAAATTTCGTTCCACTTCATGATTGTGTCCCACTTGTTGTTGATTCTTCACAAAAAATTACAGTTTTATATCTATGTTTGAAGCCTGAAATGTGGCAAAAGGTCGCAAAGTTCAAGGGGGCCGAATACTTTCGCAAGGCACTGTATATAGCGCTTTTTACAATGTAGATTGTGTGAAAGCAGCTTTAAATTGATAACTGGTATATAATTTTGGCTGCACAGCAGCTCTTAAAGAATAGTGTCAATGCAGGCAGATCAGAAGCACTGTTGATTAAATGTCAAGAATACTGTTGAATATCAAATGTCAAGTCAAATGTCAAGTGTCCCCAACTAAGCAAGCCAAAGGCGACAGCGGCAAGGAACCCAAACTCCATCAGGTGACATCAGGTGGCAAACAGGTGTTAAAATGGAGAAAAAAATCTTGGGAGAAACCAGGCTTAGTCGGGGGCCAGTTCTCCTCTGGCGAACAGTGCTTTGTTACGATTCAGATTCAAAGTATTTATTCCAGTTCCATCCGGTTGAGGATCGTATTCATCACGCCGGTATGGACGGTTTGTTGAGGAACTGTGCTACTGGCTGTCGTGTCGATGAGGCCTTCACAATGGATGATCTAGTCGACTCGATCTCTGCTGATACTTCAGGGCTGCGTTGTGGTCGTGTCATGGCTCCGATCCTCGGTCTCATCTGGGTACGGCCCGGATCCGGTTGACTACGGTATACCTCGGGATAAACAGAAAGACTACTATTAGAGTAGATGCCATTCTTCTTCTGATGTAACGAGTACATCTGGTGTTATAGGAAGTGTTCCCGGTTCCGGCTGACCTAATTTATGCAGCCTAATAATCCTTTAACGGATTGGAAAATATAAATTGATAATATGTTATGTGTATGCCAGGTTAAAGAGATCCGTTTTTAGTCTAGATTTAAACTGACAGAGTGTGTCTGCTTCCCAAACAATGCTAGGAAGATTGTTCCAGAGTTTAGGTGCAAAATAGGAGAAGGATCTACCGCCTGCGGTTGATTTTGATATTCTTGGTATTATCAGCAAGAGTGCACGCTCTTAAAGGATTAGATCACTTTAAAATTTAAATTAAGCTTTAATCATCCTCAAGCCATCCTAGGTGTATATGACCTTTTTTCTGATGAACACAATCGGAGTTATATAAAATATATATAGTATGAAGCTCAAGAAAGTGCATCCATCCATTATAAACGTACTCCACATGGCTCCGGGGGGTTAATAAAGTCCTTATGAAGTGAAGCGATGCGTTTGTGTAAGAAAAACACCCATATTTAACACGTTATAAAGTAAGATATCTAGCTTCCACCAAACCACCTTCCGTATTCAACTTACGACGTTGCATTGTTAAACTAGTTCAATCGTATCAGTTACGCTTTTTTCGTAAGTTGAATAGGGAAGGTGTAGGACGTAGCGTAAGCATTTTGAACTGTGAGAGGTGATACACTTTCTTCGTAAGTTGAATATGACGGAGTATTTTATCTATCTTATAGAAAACAATCGTAGAATTAGTTTGCTTACTGTAAAAGCTAGAAGTGTTTTGAGGCCTCTTGGCCTATGTGACTGTAAGTGTCAGATGCATCTGAGAAGTTAGCTTGGCCACTAAGCATTTTTTGCTGGTAATTTTCCACCAGACAACAGGTGGCTGGGAAATGAATAAGATCATTATTAAGGGTGTCACGTGAAGGCTTCTTGCCTCCGGGGAGTGTTGATTGTTTTTGATACGTTTCATTTTGCCTATGGGAAAGGGTTGACCATCAATTGGCAGAATTCCACCACGAAAGATTAAGTCAAAAGATGTAGACTAGTTGGCAGTCGGCCACCCTTACAAAGAGAATTATCTCTTGCATAAGCAACACCTGCAGTTTAATTGGTGAAGTGACTGTGGTGAAAATGTTGGGGAGTAATTGGGAGACTCCAGGAAGAGAAAGGGAGGAGAGCACCTGTAAATGAGATCATGGAAAAGAACTGTAGGGGTGGATCTTACACTGTTTTAACAGATAAGAAAAATGTATAAAAACTGTGCCCTGGCTAAAGAGATTTAGATGTGAAGCTGGCATCTCACTTTGTTGCTTGTCAATAAAGTTAAACTCCTGGGACCTGGAACTTCGACTCTGAGAGTTTTTCTTTGAGACCAGAACTGAAGGGACACAGAGGCATCGAATTTGCCACAACAAATATGGAAGGCAGTCTGGTGGAAGCTAGATATTTTACTTTATAACTTGTTAAATATGGATATTTTTCTCACACAAATGCATCGCTTTGCTTTAGAAGGCCTTTATTAACCCCCGGGGCTGTGTGGAGTACGTTTATGATGGATAGATACTCTAGCATAAGCCTATATAAACCTTAATTGATTAAATAATCAAAAAAAAGGACTTATAAAATGGTATTATGCTGTACCCACATTGGACCAGCGGTTTGAAAAATGGATGGATGGATGATTCAGCTGCGGGCGCCATCTTCTGGCAAGATGCGGGAATTAATTCATCACATCATGGGTATTCTCTTGATATTTGATCTCCATATCCATTTACATATATTATATATATCTTCCAAGGGGTTTTTTCCCTCCTAGGACTTTTTTCCCAGTGTTAGCACGCTGGGTTTTTCTCCTAGGGGGTTTTTTCCACCCCTGGGAGTCAGCCGACATTGGCTTAATGTAGCACCATCTTGTATATGTTACATATTACCACGCTTGCTTGTACAGCTTATTTTTANCAGCGGTTTGAAAAATGGATGGATGGATGATTCAGCTGCGGGCGCCATCTTCTGGCAAGATGCGGGAATTAATTCATCACATCATGGGTATTCTCTTGCCGTTGAGCATACATTGGCTGTACACTCGTTATTGCGGTGCATTGTGGGATTGAATGAGTGCACTTGAGAACATCCGCTATGGTTTCGGACACCACTACAAATGGCTGTCCCCTCAAATAATGCCCTATTTAATGGGTATAGGGGGAGATTTTAGACACAGCCCTTGATTATTGTTAGCTGTCACTAAGAATCTTCAACATGCGCAGCACCATTTTTTGCAGCAACCTCCGGCATCGTAGACGCCATATTACATTTTTCACATATCAGTCCATTCAGTGGGTCTTACTATCATTGTATCACATTCTTGAGTGTTAATAATTCAGCTGATTCAACATTGAAAATATACCTGAAACATGTTTTGGTGACTTTGGAAAACATGCTATAAGCTATTGCACAGACACCTAGCACAGCGTTTTTTTCTTTTTCTTTTGCAAAACACTAAATACAGGTCCATAGATGGTTAAACAGATGCAAGACAGAAAAAAATGATCATAATTAATATACACAATTCAGTATGCAAAGGTACAACGTCAAAAGTGTAGCAAGTGATTTCAAGCATTTTGCTAAAGCAAGTAGTGTTGGGATCACACCTGCAGTTCTCAATCCGTTAACATTCCCATTCGTCTCAGCGGCTGTTGCTGGGCTGGTGTGGGATTTGACATTTCCCATCTTTGCTCATGTGCTCAGGTTGTTTTCAATCAATCACCTGATAGATTTGGTCAATATGACAAATCAAATAGGCCACAAAGTAGGCCTGTTGGCATATTTCCTCAGAATATGCAAATATTTTTGAATGTTAATCAATAAAGAAAGATGTTTTTTCTGGGTGGAGTAAATGGGCCTTACAAACCAGCCAAGCCAGAGCCTTTGGCTTTGTTAACTTCTCTTCAAAACCCCGCCCTTCAAAGTGATATCAGCCAATCAGATCACAGCAAACCTGAACATGTGCAGGTGTTCTCAGGTTGGTTAAATTAGCCCATAAAAAATAGTTTACAACCTCATCAGTGGGAGATTTTAAAATCATAGAAAACATAAATCCCACACACTACTCAAGTTTGCATAATCACAAACATTATAATGAGCAACATTTCGGTCAATCGACCTTCTTCAGGCTTACTTTACATTAACTTTAATCTTAAAAGTATAAAGAAAACAATGTTTGAATAGAGTCATGCAGCATATTCTGGGCCTGTGATCCATTCACTCTTAAGAAAAGGTTCTATTTAGAACCCTAGGGTTCTTTATTCCATTTTAAAGAACTCTTTATGCCGACAAGGTTCTATATAAGGAAAAAATGTCTTTCATGTATTACTTTCAATGGACTATTTCATTTTTTTCTAGTGATAAAGTATGTTTACAAGCTGCTAAATTCATAAAAGTTAATGAATTAAAATAAAATAATTCATTAAAACTAAATCCATAAAAGGTTCTATATATGAAGCACCTGACAGAACCCTTTAAGGTTCTATATAGAGCCTTTTCTTGTTGATATTCTGCTTGTTGTGAGAGAATGTTTAATCACACCACTGGCATTTTGTCTAGATTTAACTTGGTTTAGCTAAGCAAAACGATTCACAAGTTTAAAGCGAATAAGCAACAATCAAGGCAATCCATACAGAAATTCAACAGATTTTCCAATCAAACTGGACGGAGACAGAGAGCAGTTTTCCTGGAACAAAATAAGACGAATGGTCCTGATTAATCTGGTGTTGATCATTAAGAAAAAACAACCAACCACAGCAGAAACAAAGTTAGTTAAAGGAAAGGTCAAGAAAAAAGTATAGTGCAGTCGGCAGCAGAAAATTTCCACTCAGTGCTGATTGTTTAGGTCTCTCGGGACGGCTGTTTACAGGCCATTCCTAATGGGAAATAATTATTCCCAACACAGGATGTTTAATTTAGCTGAACAGGAGATTCAGAGAACAGACAGTGTGTAAATGACCTGCTCTACAAAACTTCACGACAATAAAGCGAGGCTTTGATTGCAAATATAATTGAATTATTCTGGAGAGTTGAGACAGATCGAAACTTCACATTCTCATATACACAAGCCAGTTTGTTTACTCTCTGGCATTATGCATTTTAATATCAAAGTGTTTGACAGACAGCACAGAAAAAAAAATAGCAATGCTCCCTATTAAATGTTCATATGCATGAATAAGTTTAACATTTAAAGTCACTGCATATGATTCCTCCTAAGCTCAAAAATTATAGCAAATAATCTAAGAAGACATTAAAAATGTCTACCCGGAAAAGGATTCCCTCCAGCCAAATGTTTCCCAAATGCTCAATATGAAGCATAAAATACTCACCATATGCAGACTTTCATTTTAGGTTTATTGGCGCAGATGCAACAGTCTGATTCATCATTTGAATATCTCAGTAATGGGATCTAAATATCACAGAAAGACACTTATCTCAGCACTCAAGAACAATCTGGGGCAAATACTGTAAGCATATCGTGATGCAAATAGGTCACATTAATCTCACCAGCCATATCAAGTTTCATTTCTCTGCTTCTCAGTGAGTCAAAGCAATTGAACAGCATCCAAACAAGAATAAATAAACACTAACATGGACAAAAGAGCTTGCTGTGTGGTCTAAACCCAACTTCTCAGGCTCAGTCTGGCGTTATTCAAATGTCAGAATTATGAATGTTAAAGAGAGATGGGGAGTCAGGCTCATGTATTTTAGTATCACAGTCCTTAATCAAAAGAATAGCTGGAACGTGTTTAGCAGCATTAGATGCACAAATCCCAGGTTTCTTTGAAATGAAAACCATTCGTTTTTTTATGGCTTTTGTTTTAGTTAATGAAAACAACCCTGAGGGAATTAAGTAAATAATCTCATTTCCATTTTATTTTTTATGCAAATTGTAGGCCTAGTGTTTACTGCAATCTCAAATATTTAATGCTGTAAGAAAAAAAAAATCTACTTAATATGATCAATAACTTACGGAAGAGTACGGAAGAGGATTAGGGCCAAGCAATAATAAAAAAATAAAACCATCTCGAGATTAAAGTTGTTAAATTTCGAGAAAAAACTCGTTAAATTTCGAGAAAAAAGTCGAAATAAAATGTTGAGAATAAACTAGTTAAATTACGAGAAAAAAACTGGTTAAATTACGAGAAAAAAGGTGAGATAAAATGTTGAGAATAAACTTGTTAAATTACGAGAAAAAAACTCGTTGAATTACGAGAAAAAAACTCGTTAAATTACGAGAAAAAAGTCGAGATAAAATGTTGAGAATAAACTCGTTAAATTACGAGAAAAAACTCGTTAAATTACGAGAAAAAACTCGTTAAATTACGAGAAAAAAGTTGAGATAAAATGTTGAGAAAAAACTTGTTAAATTACGAGAAAAAAGTTGAGATAAAATGTTGAGAATAAACTTGTTAAATTACGAGAAAAAACTAGATAAATTACGAGAAAAAAGTTGAGATAAAATGTTGAGAATAAACTCGTTAAATTACGAGAAAAAAATAGTTAAATTACGACAAAAAAGTCGAGATAAAATGTTGAGAATAAAGTCATTAAATTACGAGAATAAAGTCATTAAATTACGAGAATAAAGTCATTAAATTACGAGAAAAAAGTATTTAAATTACGAGAAAAAAGTCGAGATAAAATGTTGAGAATAAACTAATTAAATTAACGAATTTATTCTCGTAATTTAACTAATTTTTTCTCGTAATTTAACGACTTTTTTCTCGTAATTTAACGACTTTTTTCTCGTAATTTAATGATTTTATTCTTGTAATTTAACGACTTTATTACTGACTGTATGAGCTTAATTTAGACAAAATCTAGATTTTGATCTTTATTGCTAGGAAATAACAAACCAAGGTATAAAACTGCATTTAGACAACATGGTTGCAAAATAATAATAAAAGAAAGAAAAAGAAAATATAGCTCATCAAATGAAGAGTTTGACCCTTTGAGGCTGATGAGGCTGATCATACGTTTGATTATTTTGTAAAGAGTTTCAGACTTGTGTTGGACTCCATCTGCAGAAAGAGCCTTTTCTATTAATGAAACAGCAGCGACCTCTGCTGGTCGTGTCGTGCATGTGCATCTCAGTACATCGAATTTAGGCTGCATTCGAAATCACATACTTCCCTACTATATAGTAAGCGAAAAACAGTGTGTGACAAAAGAAGTGTCAGAATTCACAGTACTCGTAAAGGACGGAGTAAGTAAAAGTACCCAGATGATCTACTACTTCCGGCGCGATTCTGAAGTGTGCATTCGATGGACGCTTTACTATCCCATGAGGCCGCAGGAGAGGATTTGTGAATGACAGTGAAGCGACACAACTGACTCTGGTGGGTCACATGATAAGACAAAATGGCGAACGTAATATGACCAGATTACATTCATACTACACACATTCATACCATATCATAGAACATACTTTTTAGCAATCGTGAAGTGACTAACTTTATTTTATACAGCGCCTTTAAAAGCAGTTTCTCAAAGTGCTGTAGACAAGATAAATTCATAAAACAATGAATAAAATAATAAAAACCAACAATTAGCAAGCATACACTATAGTCTAAAAAAATATGTTTTAAGTTGAGCTTTAAAAATCCCAAATGTCTGAGCTTCCCTAAGTTCAAAGAATAGGAGCATAAGAAGAAAAAGCCCTGTCAGCCACAGATTTTCATGGGTTTGAGTAACAGCCAACAGATTAGATTTTGAAGAGAGCAGTCTATGATTTGGGATGCAAGGAGTTAGTAACAAATAAATAATGTGTAAATAATGTGGAGCCAGACTATGCTTTGTACACTCTAAAAAATGCTGGGTTAAAAACAACCCAAGTTGGGTTGAAAATGGACAAACCCAGCGATTGGGTTGTTTTAACCCAGCGGCTGGGTTAAATGTTTGCCCAACCTGCTGGGTAGTTTTATTTAACCCAAATATTGTTTAAAAATTACTGTATTTCTTGCTTAAAATTAACCCAAAATATGTTGGAAATTAACATTTATTAATATGTTTAATAAACAAACATTTATTAATACTTTTTTTGAATAATATTTAAACAATAAACATTTATTAAATTGCTTATTAATAAATGCTCATCTTTTTGATTATTATTGTTGCCTCTAGTAATTATGAGTCTGATTTTTAATTTCCAACCTATTTTGGGTTCATTTTAAGCCAGACATATAGTAATTTGTAAACAATTGTTGGGTTAAATAAAACTACCCAGCAGGTTGGGCAAACATTTAACCCAACTGCTGGGTCAAAACAACCCAATCGCTGGGTTTGTCCATTTTCAACCCAACTTGGGTTGTTTTTAACCCAGCATTTTTTAGAGTGTATGCATCATGATTCTAAAATCAACACGAAACTTGACCGGGAGCCAGTGCAAGTACTCCAAAATAGGAGCGATATGATTGCTTGCTCTAGTCAGGATCCTGGCAGCCGATTTGTACACGCTGCAACTTGTTAAGTGTAGGTTGAGGTACTCTGGCAAAAAGGGCCTTACAGTAGTCAATCCAAGACACAACAAAATTTAGCATAGGACATAATCTCGCTATATTTCTGAGGTGAAAAATGATGTTTTAACAGTGCTCCGTACACAAGGATCAAATGTAAGCCTGGCATCAAAGATTACTCCAAGGTTCCTCAATTTTTTTTTATTCTCCAAAGCAGAACTATCAAGAGACAGTCAGTGAACCAGCTTTGGAAAGTAACGTTTTTTACTACTATTCAAACAGAAATGTGATATTCATCCATATCTTGATCTCAGAAACATAATCAGAAAGAAAGCAAACATCCAGATTTTCAGTGTATATAGATTTGAGTATCATCGGCATAAAAGTGATAATGAAGGCACAGTGATCGCAACAGATGCCCAAGTGGTGACAAATATGAAATAGTAAAGGGCCTAAAACAGAGCCCTGGGGAACACCAGTGGATATCAAACTGATCTCAGACCTGTAACCACCCAAGGAAATGAACTGGGATTGGTCAGTATAATAGGATTTAAACCAGTTTAAAGCTGTCCCCGAAACACCAAAAACACTTTCAAGGCAAGTGAGTAAAAATGATCAACAGTATCGAAAGCGGCTCTGAGATCAAGAGGGATGAGAATGGAAATAGTGCCAGAATCAGAAGCCATCAATAAGTCATTGGCGACCCTGAAAACCTGACTGAAGGGGTTCAAAGAGATTATTAACTGTATACAGAGAGGCAACAATGTGTTCTTGTATTTTGGCCAAAAACGGAAGATTTGAAATGGGTTGGAAATTGTTAAAGCATTTTCTTTCTTTTTTTTGGCACAGGAGTTACAGCTGCAATTTTTAATGCTGCTGGAACAACCCCCGTCTGCAATGAATCATTTATTATACTGAGGACAGTAGGGCACAAAACATCAAAGCAAGATCTAAATAAACTTATGGAATAGGATCAAGCAAGCAGATTTCATATTTGATACCTCCCTTTTGAGAGCCTCAGAATCAAGCTGTGAGAAATTAGTGAGAGAAGAACCAGAAAAAACAGAGGGATAAGATAGTGAAGCAGGTGTAACAGATATTTGTTTATGAACATTGCCACTTTTAGAGTAAAAAAAAAGTGACGAAAGGAATTACACAACTGTTGAGAAGCAGGCTGAGTGACATCAGCATTAACTTGACAATCTATTTATAGTTTGAAACAAATGTCTGTGATTTCCTTGATTGTTTTCAATAATGTGAGAAAAATAAGAGGAGCTTTCAGACTCAATTAATGCCCTGTAGTCACCCAGATGATTCTTCCAAGCTTCATAATGGACGTTCAAGCTGGTAAGGCGGCACTTACGCTCCATTTTTCAACAAGCAGCCTTTGTGCGCAGATTGTCAATTATATGCTCTGGCAGAAGGAAGCATTACGTGACTTTAAAGGAGCAAAGGAGTATAAATTAGTAGTAAGTGGATTATATAACTGTATTTGAATAAGTAACTTCTTATTAAAAATAAAGTACCTACTTAAGAGATTATGCGATTTCGGACGCAGCCTATGTGACAAAAGAAGTGTGTCTGAATTCACAGTAGCCTACACTGTAAACCTGAACAAGTTGGCAACACCGAAAACATTTGAGGTAATCAGTTACATCAAATTTTTTAAGTTAAGAAATTCAAAGTTTAAGTAAGCAGAACTGGCAGATCTCAATTTTGTACTCATACATTTTAATTGCTCTCAACTTGAAATTTTTGAGTAAGTTAATTCATATATTAAACTTAAAATGATCATGTAATTATATATATATATATAACATTAATCTTACACAAAAAACATTATATAACACTTAATTTTAGCATTTATTCTCCCTTTCGACTGTCATAGCAATATGCTGGGAAATAAAAATCCCAGCCCAGTTTCAGGTAAATTTAAGTTTGTTTAAATTAAAAGAAACAAGTTCATAAAACTCAAAACAATGAAACAATTCAGATTACTTAAAATGTGTCAGTTTCATGAACGCAAAAGAAAAAGGAAGTTCTAAATACTCATAAAAGTTAATTTGATTGAACTAATTTGTTTCATTTGAGTTTGCCCTACTCAAACCAATTATTTTGATTTCGGATGCAGCATTCAAATGAAAGAGAAAGCTGATGCTTTTAGCAAATGAAACCTTTATTTGTGTACCTTTGATTACCATAAATGTTAGTTCCCAGAATGCAAGAGCAAAATGGTAAAGCTGTAGACGACTTGACAAATACAGTGAATCCATGTAGTGCTACACTTGAAAAACTTTGACATCGCAGATTATATCTCAAATCTTACACTTTGATATTTTTTTTTTCTTGTATATAAAATATACATTTTGATGCACTTTATCAAATGACAATGAATGAGCCCAATCAAAACAGGAGACATTTACAGATTATATGACAAACACAGCAGATGTTAAAGACCTCATCAGAAACTTCAGACTCAAGTAAATAATCATGAGTTAACCTGGTTACAAATCCTACAGGTTGACCCATATAAAACCAATCAACACATTTCAAATCAGCCTCTAATATTACATGACCTTTACACCACCGTGATTTACCATAGTAAATCATTAAATGTATGGCTAAATTATTGCTATATTTTTGAAATGATCATGTTTGAAAGGTTCTGTTCACATTAAAGTGCTTCAAACGGCCTATTAAATTTAATGAGGAAAGGTTATATCTGTTTAAAAACAGAAGACTATGAAACTAAAGTTATGAAGATTAAAGCTCAAGATTATATTAGTAAAATCTTCTCACCACAAATGAACAGATTGTTCCGTTGCCTTGTATTTGGTGTCTTTTGGTAAAATAAATAACAGCACATAATTCATGCACATTTCAGTAAATGGTTTTATAAAGTCATTTCATTTAGTTTAAGAACAGTAAGCATGTTTGAGTGCAGTTACAGTTCAGTCATATATTCATCAGGATTATCCATATAATTCGATACAACAACATCTCCCCAGAATAAACCCTGAAATTAAAGCAAAAGATCAAGATTACAGTCATTTCAACGGCACCAAACAAGACTGAAATAATGAGATAAGACATTTAAAATCACGTGAAAGTGGCTTCATGTGTACAGACATATTATTATGATCACACACTCATTTCAGAGAACAACAGGTTTGATCAGTCTTGTACGTTAGTCTGCATTCGAGTCGCTTCCCGGCGTCACAAATAACATAAAAATAAGCGCAGGCCATTAAAGTGTCTGGAGCATCAATGGCTATGAATAATCAAACCGTAAATAAGCTTTTTTGATTACAAACAGCTTGAGGCGTAGATCCCGTCTGAATCTGCATGATCACACACACATGAACAGCAAAGTTACAGCATGCACAAAAAAAAAGAAAATAATGTAACTCACAGAATCGTCCATATGCTTCATGATAAAACCGTAATAAACTCTGACAACAGAAGGCAAAATTATGCAAAGCAAAAGTAAACCATTGTGAACCGAACATCGAGTACGTGATGTTTGTATCAAAAGGCTTTATGGTGAATATGAGTAGAAAATGACACACTAGACTTAATATTCAATCAGCTGGCTAGCCAAAATAATCAGTGCCAAGCAATAAAAAATAAAAATAAACAAAATGTAGAAAATATATGCAAGCTAGCACACTTATTAAATACACAGAATACCATTAAAACAAACTCTTCATTGGCATTCAGCTTCATGTCAAAGAAAAATAAAGTTTAAAGGAATATTTCACTCAAAAAAAAAAAATTTAATTCTATCATTAATCACCCTCATGTCGTTCAAACTGGATTATTATGGTTAACTAAAAACATTTAAAAAAAGTTACTTAAGACTTAAAAGTTACTTAAAACATTTCTCATTTTAATTTAGTTAAACTTGATGTACTAAAAACAACTAAAACTTTAAATAGACATTAATAAAATAAAATAATAGACAACAAAAAACCCTACTAAAAATGACAAAAACAATAAAATTACTAAAACTTGAAAATGGAAAATATAAAAACTCATTAAAAATATGAACTAATAAAACTTCAATAAATAATACAACTACAATTCCAGGCCAAAACATTAGTTTGTCTAATTTAGGACTATTATCTAGGTGAAATCCTACATCTTTAACATCAGAAGTAAGATATGGAGTGAGGTGCCTCTTTCGGCCCAAACGGAATGATTTGGGGTTTATCGTCATTAAGTAGCAACAAGTTATTTGTGAGCCACAATTTGATATAGGTATATAAAGTTGTGTCGTCCACATAGCAGTGGTAAGACACCCCAAATTTACTCATGATTAATTCCAGAGGGTGCATACACACACATATATATATATATATACAGTGGTATGCGAAAGTTTGGGAACCCCTTGCAGAATCTGTGAAAATGTGAATAATTTTAACAAAATAAGAGAGATCATACAAAATGCATGTTATTTTTTATTTAGTACTGTCCTGAGTAAGATATTTTACATAAAAGATGTTTACATATAATCCACAAGACAAAACAATAGTTGAATTTATTAAATATCTCCGTTCAAAAGTTTGTGAACCCTTGATTCTCAATACTGTGTGTGGTTACCTGATGATCCATGACTGTTTTTTTGTTTTGTGATGGTTGTTCATGAGTCTCTTGTTTGTTCTGAGCAGTTAAACTGAACTCTGTTCTTCAGAAAAATCCTCCAGGTCCTGCAGACTTCAGTTTTCAAGCATTTTTTGCATATTTGAACCCTTTCCAGCAGTGACTGTATGATTTTGAGATCCATCTTTTCACACTGAGGACAACTGAGGGACTCAAACACAACTATTAAAAAAGGTTCAAACATTCACTGATGCTCCAGAAGGAAACACGATGCATTAAGAGCCGAGGGGTGAAAACTTTTGAATTCAAATATCAAGGTAAATTGTACTTAATTTGTCTTCCGGGAAACATGCAAGTATCTTCTGTTGCTTCCGAAGGGAAGTACTAAATGAAAAAATATATATTTCAACAAAATAAGAAAACTTTGGACTTCTTCATCCTGTTCAAAAGTTTTCACCCCCCGACTCTTAATGCATCGTGTTTCCTTCTGGAGCATCAGTGAATGTTTGAACCTTTTTTAATAGTTGTGTTTGAGTCCCTCAGTTGTCCTCAGTGTGAAAAGACGGATCTCAAAATCATACAGCCACTGCTGGAAAGGGTTCAAATATGCAAAAAATCCTTGAAAACAGCAGGACCCAGAGGATTTTTCTGAAGAACAGAGCTCAGTTTAAATGCTCAGAACAAACAAGAGACTCATGAACAATCATCACAAAACAAAAAAACAGCCGTGGATCATCAGGTAACCACACACAGTATTGAGAATCAAGGGTTTCCAAACTTTTGAATGGAGATATTTTAATAAATTCAGCTACTTTTTTGTCTTGTGGATTATATGTAAACATCTTTAATGTAAAATATCTTACTCAGGACAGTACTAAATAAAAAATAACATGCATTTTGTATGATCTCTTATTTTGTTAAAATTATTCACATTTTCAGATTCTGCAAGGGGTTCCCAAACTTTCGCATACCACTGTATATAATGGAAATAATAATGGTACTAAATTCGACCCCTGGGGTACACCAGGTGACGTGAGCCACAGAGGATGAATGGACACCTAAATTGACAGTAAAACTTCTGTTTGGCAACAGTTCTTTTAACCCTAATAGATGAAGTGAGTATCTTTTCAGCACTCTGTAAAGCCTCCTCCAGCACATCCCAAAGGCTTTCAATGAATTTAAGGAACCAATTCATGTGTGAAAATTATTCTTCATGCTCCCCTCCAACCATTCTTTCACAATTTGAGCCTGATGAATCTGGACATTGTCATCCTGGAATATGGCCATGATGGTTGTTTAAGAAATGAAAACACACACTCCATCAATGAGGGTTAGAAGAACTGTTCCCAAACATATAACATGCTAGAAACATAATAATCACTGTAATAATGATCCAGTCAAGTATTTAAATCCAAACAACTTTTTTTTGGGCCGGACAGTGTATATCTAAAATAACCCATATTCTCATTTTTTTTTTTTTCAAAACTCTGAAAAAAATAACAGCATTCAGGTTTATACAAAATAAAGTTAAGTAAATAATGACAGAATTTTCATTTGTGGCTGAAATATTCCTTTAAATGTTTCCCCGACGGTCATTCATGTGAATACTGCAGTCCATGTTGTACATCAAAACCCTACATCACGGTGATTTGCATCGAATAATGACGGCTGTGAAACATTCGTCAAGCACAACAGCGCAGGCGAGACATGAACGAGCACAATCAGGTGAAGCACATGTGAGCAGCATGTCTGACTAAACACCCAAAGCAAGCAGGAACCCTTTCAGTCGAGTGCATGAAACTTCACCGAAGGCGTATCTGATGAGCGCGTCCACCAGAAAGTCAGAAGAGAGGACATCCTCTCTTTTCAAAGGCAAAAGAAGCTCAGAAAATAATGGGAAAAGAATTGGTCAGTTAGCATTGTAATAGTAGAATAAAGACATATATATGGACCTTTAGAGTTCACATAAAATATATATATATATATGATTTCACCACATCTTAGATTAAAATAAGACTAATCTACTCTCTGTGCATGCAAAAGAGTTTCTGAATTTGATATATAATTGATTCTTTTTAATATGCATTGCACCTACAGAGCAGGATCTGCTGGGGTCGTGGAGGAGAATCAAAGGACAGTGTTTTGATACTCGTGGTGCAAAGGTTTTAAAGGGAATAATTCAACGTACAGCAAGAGCTCTGCTTGAACTCCACACTCTGCATAGATCTTTCAGGATACAATCACACTGTTTGAGGGTCATCACGCAACACTTCACGAATCAACATTTCCAACCCGTCTTTCCACTACACTGGCAGTAATATATGTGTGCGAAGGCAGAGCTACAGGTGAAGAGATTCGGGAAAGTGTCGAACTAATTCACGCAAACATTACTAATATGTTTCCATTTAGGCAGCTTAGTATGGAAGGTCATGAGAAAGAAAAAAAATCATGATTCGGTAAATTATAATTATGACAGATATAAGTTGAAAATATGAGTAATGTAATGAAAATGTAAAATTCATAGTCAAAATTACAATATAAAAAGACATTTATGACATACAATCTACTTTTTGTCAACTATTTATCTCAATTTTGAATCTCACAATTATGACTTGTCAACTGACTTCCACTTAATAATCATAATTTCCACTTTTTATCATAATTGTGGCTTAGTGTCATAATTTCGCCTTTTTATCTCATAATTATGAGTTACGTGTCAATTTTGACTATCACAATTATGACTTTTATTTCAATTTCAAATTTTTTGTCATAATTTCCACTTATAATTTTGACTTGGTACATCATAAATTTGACTTAAAATCTAATTATGACTTTTTATCTCATACTTTAAATTTTTTGTCAATTTCCACTTTTTATCATATGACTTTCTCATAATTCATCTTTTTATATCATAAATGTGGCTTAGAGTGTCTTAATTTTGCCTTTTGTCTAATCATGACTTTTTAATCTCATAATTTCACATTTTTGTCACTTTCCACTTTTTATCTCATAATTCTGGCTTAGTATCATAATTGTGCCTTGTTATCTCATGAGTTATGTGTCAATTTTGCCTGTCACAATTATGACTTTTTTTATCTCAATTTCAAATTGTCAAATTTCAAATCATAATTTTGAATTTCCACGTTTTATATCATAATTGTGGCTTAGAGAGTCGTAATTCTGCCTTTTTATCTAATTATGACTTTTTATCTCATAATTTCACGTTTTTGTCCATTTCCACTGTTTATCATGACTTTTTCTCTCATCATTTCCACTTTTTATCATGACTTTTTATCTCATCATTTCCACTTTTTATATCAGAATTCTGGCTCAGTGTCATAATTTTGCCTTATCTCATAATTATGAGTCAGTGCGTCAATTTTGACTTGTTTTTGTCATTTTGACATTTTAATTTCTTCATTTCGAATTTTGTCCACTTTTTATCTCACACTTACGACTTAGTGTGTCATAATTTCTACTTTTTATCTCAGATGTGTATCAATTTTGACTTTGTCGTCACAATTATGACTTTTTATCTCAATTTAAAATTGTCAAAATTATGATGTGGAAATTATGACTTGTCACAACTGACTTGGTACATCATAAATTTGACTTACTGTGAATTTCCTATTTTTATATCATAATTGTGGCTTAGAATGTCGTAATTTTGCCCTTTTTTATCTAATTATGACTCATAATTACATTTTTTATATCATAATTTTTGCCTTTTCATCTAATAATTTCAATTTTTTTTGTCAATTTCTACTTTTCTCAGAATTTATATTTTTATATCATAATTGTGGCTTCAAATGTGTTGTAATTTTGCTTTTTTATCTAATTATGACTTTTTTTTATCTTATAATTTTGGCTTTTTAATACCACAATTATGACTTCGTACATAATAACTTTGACTTTGTCAATTTCCCACTTTTTATATCATAATTCTGGCTTAGTGTCGTAATTTAGCCTTGTTATCTCCTAATTATGAATTATGTGTCGGTTTTGACTTTGTCAATTTTTACTTGTCATTATGACTTTTTATCTCAATTTCGAATTTTGTCCACTTTTTATCTCACACTTATGACTTAGTATGTCATAATTTCTTCTTTTTATCTCATAATTATGACTTGCGTTCTCAATTTCAAAACGGGCTTCCGATGACCTCAGAAGAAAGTCATACGAATGATTGTTATGATACTTCTGTACTTTTTCGGAGATCGACAGACGAGGTCACTAAGACCTTTTATGGAAAAAAGCTGCGTGAAGAATCAAAATAAAAACATTCTATATCCATGTGTTATGAAATGAGGGTGAGCAAATAATGACAATCACTTTTGCATGAACTCTTCCTTTAAATCAAGGTTTGTTGATAAGATGGTCCAGATCTTTTTCACCAGTCACCAAAGCGCTTGAGTGCATTTAAAGGGAATAAAAAAGTACTAGATGAAAATGTTCTTTGATATTATATAAAGTATACGCAAAGAAAACAAAACTGGAAACATGATCACAACCAGTCAAGTCGGTCATGCAACTTTTTGGTGTAAAATAAAGTCTTTACATATGTAAATCTCTTTGTGCCATCTCCACGAGTCTCTACCTCATTCTCAGGTTTGTTATGTGCGCTGCAAACAGAGCGTGATCTGAATGGTCCTCCACGTGTGGTTAGCGTGTCGACGAAATAATTAGCCAGAGTAAATATGCACCATCTGGCTGATAAATATAAGAAAGGCCATAATGTGACCGGTTTCATATTGCTCCTGATAAACGAGTCTAAATCCCCTGGAGGTAAAACATAACTAATGATACCCGTGTCACAAAAACAAATAAAGCCAATTTATGTGAACGAACATGAACGCATCAATGCTTTGAAAACAACAACAGAAGCGTTTCACCTGAATATAGAGCGAGACTGAACAGTGCGAGCGTTTGGTAATGCATAGATCTGTTCCCTCGTGCGGAATATTGTTATTCCACAGTAAATGCTGGAGCGGCAACATTTACTTGCTGACTGACATGAGTTCAAACCAGGCATCATGTGTTCAAGGACCAATGAGATTTCACTGGTGCTGAATGACAAAATGTTCTTCCACTCATCGCTAGTTGAGATTAAAACCTTTGAATCGCGTCATGCCTGGTAAGGACACGGTGTTAAAGCCTATTCACACCAAGAACAATATCTAGAACGATAACTATACTGAAATGTGTTTTTCCGCATTTCCTTATTTTCCAACATTGGAGAGAAAATGTTTGGGTTAGGGGCGGGGTTACTGTGTGATGACTGAAATTGCAAAATGGCCTAAAATGGACTAATTAAACTGCAAAATGATACATTTTGTAATACATTTATTTTATTTTAGAGCTCACGGCGACATCTGCGGGACACTATTAACATATTAGCCAGGGTTCAAAGCGCCAAATGAGAGTAAAAATCATTGTCGAAATGGTGTTATTAGCCAGTTGCCCAGAAACTTTATGAATTTCGACAATATATAGTTGGAAGAATGTGATATGGCTTAAAGTCACAACAGTTCAGATGTAATTATATAAATATATAGTCTGATGCGCTGCATGTTTCAGAGTAAAGCACAGAACTGTGTTCATTTTCAGTTTCGATTCACAGTAAATGTTACTCTGCAAGTGCTGTGTGTGTTTGAGTCGCTTAAAATTTGCATTTGGGAACGTAACGTGCGCCAACCATCTTTTTAGATTCATAATGAGAATCGTTAATAAATCTGTTGTCAACAAAGAGAAGCGTTAAAGTCTCCCTGCGACCTTTCCGCCAAAATAAAAGCTCAATTGGTTTAGTGTTTGAAAGCAAATGTAATTAACAACAACAACAACAACGATAATAACAATTCTATTAATACATTTATTATAACATATATTGTATTATAATATATTATGATTATTAAATACTCTTTAAATTTTACAGTATGTATTAATAGTATGTAATAATTCAATAAAATATTTTTTTTAATAATAATAAATGCTCGAGTACTTTAAAAATGGGTGGATTCTGATTGGCTCAATATTTTTATCATTCATCAAACTCATTCTGATTGCAACGATGTAGTTATTGTTACAGTTGTTGTGGACTCTGCTATTCTTTTACATTTAGAATTATTTTTCTTTAACGTTTTATTATTATTATAAATATTGTGCTTGGTGTGAACAAGCCTTTAGGCTTAAAATGAAAAGAACAAATGACAAGCAAAAAAAATTATAATAAATGGCTTTTTTTTTTGATCGCTCCCTTTCATTTTCTTTATTTTAGTTCATCAACAGTTTGGTTTTTCTGACGTTCTCGTTTTGGCTTCCTATAGAATATAAATCTGTCTTCCATGTTACAGTAGTTAAGGAGCGCAGATACAGTCTGAGAGGGGACGGCCGGGGCTCGTTCATCCTCATCTGCTCTCTCAGGGGAGGAAGGGTTCATCCTCGTCTTCCTCTTCGGCGGCGGGGCCCGGATCGCTGAGACAGCGCATGAGCCGTTGCTGCGGCTCCTTGTCGTCGTCCTCGTCAGCAGTTTTGTCCTTTCTCCCCTTCGCTGCAGATTGTGCTTTCATCGTCAGGCCGCCCTCCTCCTTGCTCTCTTTCGGCTGGCTTCCTTTTTTGCTGAACTCGTCCACCATGTTGACGGACTCTGGGCTCTGGGGTGAGGCGAGGTCCACTTTAATGGTGGGGATGCTTTCTGTGACGGCCTTGATGCCCCACGCTTGAGGGTCTGTGTGAGGGAAGAGTGGAAATCTGTCAGAAAATCTTTAATTTTACTCTTAATCTCAGTATTTTACTCCAGTGTTGTTATTTTTCAACTAAAACTAGAGCTATTTAAATCATCTTCATTAACTGAAACAAAGTAAAATATAAATATTAGTTGAAAAACTTCATCTAAATGTATTGAATATCAGAAATTTTGCCACGCAACTAACTGAAATAAAATAAGTTTAAGCTGAAATACTAAAATTACTAAAACTAAAATTGAAATAAAAAGCTAATATACTAATAAACAAAAAAAGAATAAAATTACAAAAAGTATAACAAAAGTACTCAAATTTAAACAAATTAAAATGACAATATTAAAATAAAACCTAATTCAAAATATATTTTTAAAATATTATTATAGTATATAAATAATAGTAAAAGATTTACTTAAAGTAGAATTAATTATATAATTTGCAAAGGATTACAAATATTTTTTGCCCCATTGGCATATAGTTTTTTTTTTATTTATCACTTAATCTAAAAAAATTGTCTAAGAAAATTATATTTTTTAACTAAATTCAAGTGATTTTACTGGAAAATAAGTCAAAAATACAGTGTTAGAGTGCACAATTAATTTATGCAATTTACTAATAAAAATATGGTTCTGTAATTATTGCAATATGATCCATTTCTTGACTTCTATGGCCCATAATTGATCTTAAAACATCTGATATAGTTTATGCCAAAGTATTATTTTCAGCACTGTAAACCATAGTAATTCACTAAATCAAATAGTGTATGAAGCTTTCAGATTCTTTTTGCCCAGTTTGATTTCTTTTATGATGACAATGGTGATTAATATCCATTTACCACAATTTTACTGTAATGCTAACTTTGTAGATGTTTGTAAGGAATCCGGCTTGAGTGTGTTGAACAAAGAGTCATGCATATGATTAGTCAATAGGGGGCGCTGCGCAACAACTGGAGCCTGAATGATTGTCGAGAGGAAAGACCTGGAACTGAACCCACTCAGAGCAAAAGAAAGATTTCAGTGACACAACAGGATCATAAAATCATATATCTGTGATTCAGCAGAGTAAACGTCCTCACCCGAAGACAGTCGAGCTCGAGCAATGGTGGGTGAATCAGGAGGCGGAGCTGGAACAGTCAGGTAATTGTTCATCTGTGATATCTGAAAGTAGAGAGAGGGAACCTTAAACGGTGACATCTGTTGTGATTAATAAAGCACAGTCCAGCTATCAATGGCTCTTTTGTGTCAACTGAGATGAGTAACTTATAGACTGCCAGTATACATACTGTATATAACAGAGTATAACAATTAATTGAGATCCACAAAATTGCTGAAATTGAATAATTTTTACCAAAAATAGAATGAATTAATAAGGCTAGCGATAGATTTTGGAAACGACACAACTTCTCTAAATCAGCCAACGCTGATAATCTCGTCATATCCAATGATGAATCTATCATTAATGTCAAACCTTCTTTTCCAGCTCTATCATTTTCTTCCGTTTGATGATGCCGTTCCAGCCGTCCTCATACGGATCCGCCACCAGTGTGTGTCTGTTGTACGAGCGCAGCTGAAAATACAGAAGAAAATCTAGTTTGATCCAAGTTAATCTCATGAATGAATTAAATGCAAAAATCCTTGTTTGAGGATCTGCGGTGAAGTGCTGACGCTCACTCTCTGGCGGGTCTTCTGCAGGTTTGTGCGCAGGATCTTCCTGATCTCTTCCTCACGAGCCTTGGAGAGCTGCGGCAGCGCTCGGTCCTGAGGAGTCTTCTTGGGATGGATGTTCCTGGAAAACAAAGTGAAAAATAGTAAAATAGTACCTGTAGTTTGCCTTTTTTTTGCCAAATAATTTTGTCAGATAAATACCTTAACCAAGTTTAACGTTTTGTTCTTCCCTCATACTTAAATATAAATATATATATTTTTTAAAATATATACAATATTTTCCTCATATTTTGATGGTTTATTTGAACTTGTAAGGACATTAAAAAACAAATATCCCCTCCGGACATCACTTTGGGCCAAAATTCCACACATTCTCCATCCATTCTATAAATTCCTAATAGATTCCATACATTCCACACATTCTCTGTGCAATGCTTTATATCAATTATTTCACATTCCATACATTCCTTTCCATATATTGCATGCATTCCACACATACTGTATATTATTAATTCCACACATTCTCCATTCATTCTATGAGAATTCTCTGAAACATGCTAAAATCATTCTTTAAATTCAAAGCACATTCCACACTTTCTATATGCATTCTACACAACTCCATATCATCTATTCCATAAATTCTGAAACAAATCCTGATGAAGGTCAGGTGGGCACTCACTGCATGGAGACAGTGGAAGGCATGGCAGAAGGCAGCTTGGATCCGCCTCCACTCTCCACCAGCTCGATGGCCTGCTTCATCTCCATCTTGTGGTAGAAGGCGATCAGCTGAGGTTCTCTGGAGCGCTCACCCGCTATCAGGCACTTCTTCACGTACTTCTTATTGAACCGGTTCAGTCTGGAAATGAGAAGGAAATGGTGAAGCTTCTGATATGATCGCTGGAGGGTTATTTTTATTTTCTGCAGAAGTCCAGAAAACAAACCCCTGCCTTCAGCATCATCAGTGGCAGAGGAAACACTAAAGCTGTGTCTGAAATCAATGTGGTACTGTTGAGACGGGCACACACACCTTTAAATGCTTTATATAAATACTTTAAATTTGGGCTGCACGATTAATCGCATGCGATTGTCACGCGCATTTCGAATAAATATATGTATATACACCAAGATGATGTGTGGTTCATAAGAACAATTTGAAACTCTTGACATTCAGCATGTTTTTGTAACACTGCATTAAATGGACCAAAATACTTGTGCTTCTCCTTCTCTGATCCTAAAACTCACTTTCTCTGCAGCAACAACAACAGCAAAGTATATAAAGGATTAAAAAGACTGTGACCTCAGCCAAATAAACTAAAATCATGTCTGATTTCAATGGCCAAACATCACTGACGCCACTCATTCAAACACAGATCACATCTACATTCTTCATCAATCATCAAGACCAGACGTAGGAGTCATTATGATTTCATATACAGTTCAAATAATCACAAAATTTGACTTTTTCGGTTTTATACGTACTTGTCCTTCCAGTGATGATGTCCATAATGCCCGCAGATATCCTCAATGCCAGTTAGCAGATGGTCCAAAAACTAAAGACAACAAAATGAAAATGTACTCGCTATTAAATAAACACAAACGACAATATCTGGCAATAATAAAGCTACAGCTGAATATGATGTTGACAGTGAGCAATAAAGTGGACAGCAGAGAGATTTCTGCCAGTCACTCAAAGCATTAAAGATGATGAGATGCTCATGCAAATGGGTGTTTCCATAGAAACAATCAGTTTTATAAGTGGTGAATAAATGCCAATTTGTGGGCAAAATGTTCTGTACTGAGTTTTCTGGAGTGGATCCAAGCTCATGTCTGCATACAAACCACATCCTGCTTTTTCTGAAGAACATTCACATTAAACTCATGAAGATGGAGACTTTGTAAACATTTAAGTTCATATTTAACGTATATTATACATATATAATTTTTGATGGGGTTTCTCTTTAGATTCTCATGAATGCATTTATCATTACTGTTTTACAGTCATTTTTTACTTCAATTTACTTTTAAATTAGCATAAATAATAATGGAAATGTATTTTGCATTATGCATTTGTTGCATTTGCATTAATAATAAAAATGGTAAAAAGAATGTGCTTAAGTCTCATGAAATTAATATCACAATGCAAACAATCATAGTGGTCCTAAAAATGGGCTTTATTTTCTTTATGCAAAATATAATCGAATAAATGAATGACTCAATGACTTACTCATTTAGACATTAACGCCACCTACTGGCAGTTTTATATTAATACAAAATGTTGTGTATGAAGACTTTTTGGGTATAATATGTCACAGTTTACTTTATTTTGCTATCCTCACTATAAATGAACTATAGTGTCCTGCACCCACTAGTAAAAAAATATATAAAAAAAATTATATCTGAATAAACTTTGGTTTATATATTATATATATATNGCTATTTCTGTAAACACAGAACCGTAAACATAATAAACATGCATAATCACAGTGGTCCTAAAAATGGGCTTTATTTTCTTTATGCAAAATATTATTTTATTTTTTTCCATTTTACGGTGAAATATTCTGGACAGATTTCGTGAAATTCATCTGGTCACTTGGTATTAAAATGTTCTGATTCCTGTAATTCTAAAAAAATATCAAGCTGCATTTCTGTATGAAACTGTGACTGTACCAGCAAACAACCAGCAGGTGACACTCAAACACCTTCAGTAGTAGGACTGGATGTTACACAAACTAAGAACAAAATAAGTCAATTTTAATAATTAACTCATCTAACAAAGCTGAACAGGAATGTGGGAATCTGTGTGGGAATGGCAGAATATTAAGACAGCATAAAATATTCCTGATCACAGATGGGAGTAAACTCAAACCTGTGTGTGAATCTCCTCATTAATGGATCGCTTTGTTTCCTGTTTCTTCTTCACTGCCAGGAGGTCCACCAGAGGTCGAATGGTCATACCCTGCCAACACAAAGAGAGAGGAGGAAAATTGATGTATGCCTACAGATGGTCCTATTTAAATGCAAACGATACAGCTTCATTCATTCAAACTATGCAGTGTAACGTGTTTGTGTGTGCATATAAGAATATGGGCATGAAAATAGGAATAGAAAGGGATTTTATAATTCTTGTTCCAATTCTGATTAAAATCAAACCCTCCTGACCACTGAAAGAACTGCAAGTCATGACAAGGGAACAATTACATTTACACACAGTGGGCGGCGCCTCCTGTCCTTCAACACTGAGCTGTAATTCATAGCATGTCCTCACTTGTCCATACCATGATTTTTTTATACTATGCTGAGCAATGAAAGACAGGGCTGTGACTGTGACTGCAGCATTTATTACATTGCAGTTGAGGGTTTTACCTCAAGGTCAGATGCTGGCAGAGATCAAGCTACACCGCATGCAGCAATAGCAAATGCACCATCACATCTGACACTGCAAACTGTCTCTACCTTCCACTTCCTGTGAAAAGCACAAACTCTATGCAGCANTAAGATTCAGGATTTCTTATTTTGCATGCCTATTTTTAAGTCCCTATTTTTAAACCTATTTTTATAAATCACATTATAAAATGACAACAATATTTCTGACAGTACTATGCTATGTAGTCATTAATTAGTATGTTATTTTAATTTTCAAAAATGCTTAATGTTTAACTTATGATAATTTACTCTTAACTCTTGGTTGTAAAATAAAATAAAATAAAAATATAAATAAATAAAATAAAATAAAAATAAAAAATATATAAAAAAATAAATATTAAATAAAAAATAAAATATAAAAAATATAAATTAAAGATTAAAAACAAAAAATTAAATAAAATAAAATGGATAGCACAATTGTCAGGTCTGCACCTAAAGGCAATGACCCCAAATAGGTAGACCTAAAAATGTATTTAATTCACTGCATTAAATATAACTGCATTGCAAAATCATTTTACAAAGACATTTTTTTACCATCGATAAACTGAATAACAGTTTAAAAATTATAACATGATATCATAATGAAATAATACTGCATTTACTTTCTTAACTAGATTTTTATTAAGAAAGTTTTATCGTTACTTTTTAAAAAAAGGCCTCAGTTTGAAATTGATTAAATCTAATGCAGTCATACATTTTGAAGTGTGGCATAAGTGTCTAAATACTTTTTGGGGTCAATGTATATCTGACATATGACTACAAAAAGACCACACATCACAATAATCGCAAACATGTCCTGAACATAAAACACAAACAGGGTAACACAAACCTCGCAATCTGAGACCGTCCCTTATGTCCTTGTTTAAATGTGTGAATAGAGACACACCATTTAAACCTGACACCACATGATTTCAACACCAGAACACAGACTAGAAGACCAACATACTTCCAGCGGTCTCCACAAAGGAGAGAAACTTCCTGGAATCTCCATTGTAATGAATTCTCCAAAGTAACTCACCATTGGCACAGAGAAACCTAACACCTGGCTGAGTCATCTTGGTGACGTGTTAAAATGTGAGGGATTTACTAAATTGCACAGAAACTCATGAGAAGATTTGAGCTGCGAAGCCATTTGCATCTTTAACCCGAGGAGAGCGATGATGCATTGACCCTAAACCACTCAAGATATGCTAAAACAACTCTGATACATCAGCCCCCATCAGCAAATCCACGAAACAAACATCTGACCATTTCTGTGTACTGTACACAGAGTCTATGCTGGTCCTGCTCTTTTATAACACTGCTTCCACAAAAGCAGAAAGACTCACGTTACGGTATGAATCATTCAAAACATAAATGAAGAGGGTTACTTTCACCACTGCCATTTTCAGCACCTCATGCATATCTCAGAGCATTCAGGGCTCCTGCAGCTCTCCCAAAGAGCCATCAGCTGAAGGAATAATGGTGTAAAACACTCACAGCAAAAGCAAATAAACGATACGAGAGTGTTCGATAATCCACCACCCAGTATAACCTGATGGGGGTTTTCAATAAACAAGTCTGGCCCTGTTTCCACCTGGTATTAAGATGTGTTTTCGTCGATCGGATCACAAGTGGACAACACTAAATACAGGTGTAAACGGGGTCTAAAATGTTTTGAGCTTGTCCACTTTTGACCACTTCCAGAGGTAGCTGAAAACGCATCCGACCGGATTGCTTTTGTAGTGTAAACTTGTGGTTGAACAGCCACTAAAAGCCGCAGGTCTTGCAGGTGTCAGAACAGAAACGAAAGCTGATGCTCTCTGTTGCATGTTTTTCTGTCGCCTCCGGGCGCATTGACATGAAAATTGTGCAAGCTTATTTTGTCTATTATATTGAAAGATCTGAAAAACCCTTACATTTACCCGCCCATAGACCCTCCCCTCGAAGAAATCAGGACAGAATTGGTTGAAAGTGGACAAAAGAGACGGATTAAAATACCAGGTGTAATCCGAGTATGGCCAGACCGCCTTCTGTATTCAACGTACGCAGAAAGTATAAAACTCTTGCAGTTCACAAAGCTTACGCCTAAAAAGTGTAATTGACGCGACGCCAGTTTACACTTTCTTCGTAACCTGTATACGGAAGACGGTCTGGCGGAAGCTCGATATTTTACTTGTTAAATATGGATATTTATTTAACACAAACGCATCGTTTCACTTCAGAAGGCCTTTATTAACCCTCCGGAGCTGTGTGGAGCACATATTTATGATGGGTGGATGTGGATTGAAGCACTTTCTTCAGCTCATACTCACTGCACCCTATCACTGCCATTATAAAGCTCGGATGCGTCAGGATATTTATTAATATTTCTGCAATTATGTTCATCAGAAAGAAGAAAGTCATATACACCTAGAACGGCTTGAGGGTGAGTAAAACTTGGGCTAATTTTCATTTCAAAGTGAACTAATCCTTTAAGATAATCATTCGATCATATTTGAATCCATTTCACAGAATTTCATTGATTATCATTGTCAAATTCATTATGCAGAATTCCACAAATATTTTGCCTAATCAGTGCTAGGGTTCTGTAGACGTAATCATTCATCTTCATTGACTTTTTATAATTAATCATTTCATTTATTTAATATTTTACATTTATTAATATGATGTTCAGAATGTTATTTTTATTTTTTGAATTCAATCAAATTGTTTCCTAAAGTTCAATTAATAATATATAAAACAATGTGTGTTCTATAATTTATTATTTAATTTATTTTATATTATATTTTACATAATTTATATGACATTTAGGTAACACTTTAGTTTAGGGTCCAATACTCACTATTAACTAGTTGCTTATTAGCATGCATATAACTAGGATACTGGCTGTTTATTAGTACTTATAAAGCAGATATTAAAGCCTTATTCTGCACAACCATATTCTACATCCTTAATCCTACCCAATACCTAAACTTAACAACTACCTAACTACCTAACTAACTAATTAGGAGTTTACTGAGGCAAAAGTCATAGTGAATAGTGAGAATTGGACCCTAAACTAAAGTGTGACCGACATTCAAAATGTA
>RJVU01051648.1:5947334-5957810 GCA_003731715.1 Anabarilius grahami
CTGAGAGAAAAGGTCTTACTGCTGGACACTGACCTGCACAAATACAGTGAAGAAGATGACAGTAATGATGGCAGTGAGGAACATGTTTCTCATGGGGAAGTGATTGGGGTTGAGCAGGTAGACCAGGGAGAAGGCGATCGCTCCTCTCAGTCCACCGTAAGCTATAATAAACTGGTCCTTAGTGGTGAGTTTCACGATACGGAACTTGTTGATCACGAAGGTCAAGCCGACAACACCTTTGGATGAAACAAAACGTTTAATTAAACTCAAGCACTGAAAAGTGTGCCAACATTCAAATCCTTAGGCCATTAATCAAACAGAACTTTCTTTAATTAGACAAACAGTAATAATTAGGAAAATGGTAATAACATTAATTAATATAAAAGTAGTATTTTAAAATTAGTTCAGAACTACTTAAAGACGATGGACCTTCACTGAACCCATGATGCAAACACACAATCGCAATCACACCCCGTATACTGTTGTGAGTCATAAGCTGCAAGTTATACAAGTGAAATCTAGTGAATAATTCCTGTAAATCCATTTCAGGAAGTCATGCAAACTGTGGTGTCTCTTTACTCACCCAGAACACGAGCCACCAGAGAGAGAATGACGGTCATGATGACGAAGGTCCAGTTCCAGCGGTGCGGCCCGGCCACTGTCGACACTCCCAAGAAGATAAAGATGAGCGTGTCGCTCACGCTGCTCCACATCTTCAAGAAGTACTTGATGGTGGTGTGGGATTTATGGGATATGTTGGCCTCCACGTAGGGACGCGTGACGGCACCACACGCTATTAGCCTGGAAGCAGAAGAATCGCCTACGTTATTGATCTGATCGGATAAACCAGGACAGCTTGAAAGGCATTTTGGTCAGCCAGTTTGGGCTGCGTGATATGGCCAAAAAGTATTTTTTTCCACTTCATTCAATATTGATGTTTATCACAATATTCATTTCATAGCATTAATGGGGAATTAAATGCATTCCATTTTTGTTAGACCTTGAGAATGAATGTAAACATAACTTGTTTGTTAATAATACAGCATTTACTACAACACCCAAAATGGCCAATATGGAAAAATTGGATATCATTAGACTCAGTTGCCCCGAATCTGACGAGAGCACTTATATAATTTTTAGGCAAACCATTCAGAAGATTTAAGCAAAAAAGGCAATTTTTCATATCTCCTGACCAGTAGGTTGCGCTGTGCCGAAACGCTACACGTAGCCTCAGGTCACGCTTGAAATGACATGTACCAAGTTTGGTCTAAATACGTTAAAGCCTTGTGGACATATAGCCTCGCATCCAATTTGGCATGCTCTTCGTCAAATTCATTTGCGCATTATTTGAGAAGAGTTAGGTTGATCAAAACGTTTTTGATAACGTTTTGCCAGTTTTGATGGAAAATTATGTCATAGGATGCAATCAAATCATCTTACGCCAAGGAATAAGAGGAAAAAATTATTTTGTTCAAATTACGGTTCAAAAGTTATTAGCATAAATGTAAGTGAAACTTTGGACAGTTGGTGGCGCTAGAGAGATTGAGTTAGAGACTCCAAATTTGCAGTGGGGAACGTTTGGACTGTCCTCTATCGGTGTGCCAAATTTCACAACTTTTTACCGTAAAGTTCTATGGGCTGCCATAGACTTCCAGAGCAGAAGAATAATAATAAGAAGAAAACTAACAGATACAATCCAATCGCACATTCAGTGCTTGGCCCCTAAGAATACAATTTATTAATACATTATATTGTATTATTATTATTATTACTTTGTGAATTAATATAAGAATCATATATTTCTGTCATAATTCCAATTTATCGCACAGCCCTACAGGCCGTTGAACTCTGGGGTCCAAGTGTGGTTGAATTTTGACAGGACCTTGAATTTTGCCCCACACCAGCAATTTGCATAACTTTCAATAATTCACCAAAATACATTAGCGTACGTCCTTGAAAGAGAACATCTCAATTACCCCTCATTTATCTCAATGTGTGAGGAACTAATTCCACCTACAGTCGAAAGTGTTAAAGTCAACTGTGGGGTCATGACAACCTACAATGGTCTGAACTGACTCAGTTCAGAGCAACCACAGTATTATGGAGGTGCTAACTATCGCCACCTGTTAAATGTATGACCTGCTATGACACACAGTTAAACTTAGGCAGTCCCTGTGAACGCTGACTGACGCAGGTCACATCTGATTGGGATCACTTTATCAGGAGTTGATCATTTTAACTCCTGTGCTAGGGAGGCGGCTCCTCCTTTGTCATTAGTTCCTCTTTCTGTGACAACATTTCCTGTGAACACACTGAGGCGTGCCTTTAGGAGTAACGTTTTTGCATGAAAGGATATTTCACATCTCAAAAACAAAAGAAATGTGCCATTTAGAGCAATAAGAGCAATACGCCATTCAAGGCTGTGTGGTGTCCTCATGTCTTATGCGTCATGTTTTTTTTTAATAAAATGTTTTTTGTTTTTTTTCGGGGTTAAACAAGAGACGAAAAGTACCCTTTTTAGTCATGTCAAACCAAATGCATGAATAAATATCAAAGTCCTGTAGCTCAAAGAGTAGATAGTGGCATTAGCAATGCTAATGTCATTCCCAGATATACAGTAGGTTTCTGAAACACCCAATGGTGCAACTTTGACACATCATCAGTGATAAATGATCTGTACAAGTTGCACCAAGGTATTTCAGAAACTGCAGTATATCTGGGAATGACATTCCCAGATAAATAAACTGATATGTAAGTCACTTTGGATGAAAGCATCTGCCAAATACACCATTTCGGTGTTTGCAAACAGCGATGATGTGTTTTGTGGGTGGAGCCTATCTGTAGGCAGAAAATGACAGTTCATGGAAGCCACAGAATAAAATAATAAAAAGGTCATTTTGAGTTTATACCTCACAATTCTGAATTTCTGAATTCACAAAGACTGAATTTATTTAATCAAAAATACAGAAAAAGTGTCATATTATGAAATATTATTACAATTTAAAATAACTATTTTCTTTGTGAATAAATTGTAAAATGTAATTTATTTCTGTGATCAAAGCTGAATTTTCAGCATCATTACTCCAGTCTTCAGTGTCACATGATCATTCAGAAATCATTCTAATTTGCTGATTTGCTGCTCAAGAAACATTTCTTATAATTATCAATGTTGAAAACAGTTTAATTAATATTAATATTTTTTGTGGAAACTGTGATAATTTTTTTTTCAGTATTCTTTGATGAATAGAAAGTTCAAAAGAACAGCATTTATTTTAAATAAATATTTTGTAACATTATATATGTTATCAGATTAAAGCAATCCTTGCTGAACAAAAGTATTAATTACTTTCAAAATTCTTACTGCCCCCCACATTTTTGAACAGTTAAAAAATTATTACCTATACTGCCCAGCCCTATTCAAAACTATCCTTTTTTTAATTGTTTTGTTGTAATAGGTGGAAAGGTTTTGCTAACTTTGAGACACACAGTGAATTACTGCTCCATTTCTAGGCCTGTCTGAGCCTCAGACTCTTTTTATCATCCACTAAACCATCACCAGGTCATAACCGAGAGCCATCTTCAGCACAGAAGTATTGACCGAGCTCTGACAGCCTTTTACTAACGAGCCGTGCAGACACAGTGAATCCAAACGCCTTTAGACTATATATCAAATGTTGGCGACAAGCTGTTAAATCACTGGATGCTTTCAAAATGGAGAAATAGCAGCCCTGACCTGTTTCATCTGGCCCTGTTTATTGATTTTATCATTTAGTCAGAAACAGAAAAAGCTCGTGCAATTCTGGAGTCTTCTGCAAAAGGCATCCAAAGCTTACAACTACATTCAAATATTAAAGAAATTAAACACTTAAATCAACATGAAATATTAAAATTTACGTTCTTAATGCATGCTCCTGGCGCATTATGCATGATCAATCTGTGCATGTTATTTCAAATAAAAATGTAAATTTTCCAAAATAACTTCATGGTAATAAAAAGGAAAATAAAAGTATTCATTTTGCAAAATTCTTCAATTATAACATGAATTCAACTGTATTAATACTGCATCAGCTACTGATACTTAAAGGACTTTTATCGGAGGATTTTTGATCAATTTAAAACCAACGGCATATTGGATGCAGTATGAAAACACTGATATAATAAATGCGTGAAGGCGGCACTGAGTTGTATAATGTCTGTTGCATTCAACGTTTTTCCCTGGGTAAAATAATTAAATAGTTGCCAAAAAAAGAAAAGTAAACTGTACAAAATATAGTTTGTCAGCATATATAGTCTGAGAGCAAAAATAACCTCTGATGGTTGTCATGTTTTGTTTTGTTTTCTTACTTTGTGCCTCTCTTATAATGTTGGCATGTTGAATGTTAAATGGATCCAATCCATGTTTTGATGATACAGCAATAGAGGTAGGGCTGGGCGATATATCACATGCGATTGTTACGCGCATTTCGTCAGTAAAGCCGGTTCCCTGATTACCGCAAAATCGCCAGAACCGTAGATCACTGACAAGCCACGCAATATCGCGTTCATATCGCAGATGAATCGCCTTTGATAATGAACGCGATATTGCGTGGCTTGTCAGTGAACTACGGCTCTGTCTATTAAATGCTGCTCCATTTGAAAGCAGGTGATGGCGATTTTGCGGTAATCAGGGAACCGGCTTTACTGACGAAATGCACGTGACAATCGCATGCTATATATCGCCCAGCCCTAAATAGAGGGTATGCATGTGACCGTCGACCGTTATGACTGCGGTTACGCCCACTGAGTGGCAAAAGACTGAGTGGCAGCATTTAAAGGTTTAAAGCTTGAATGCTGCGAAAAACACACAAAACACATCCAAAACAGGAAAGAGCTTTGCGACTGACTGTACAAATAGCTTTGACACAAAATCTGAGGTATATTTTTACAGACTGCTGAAAGCTACCGAAAGAAGAAGCCAATAGATCGCTGCAATTCACAGAAACAGCTGAACTCCAGGCAAAGAAAAATGTTTTCCATTTATCATTTTGTGTCAAAATGTTGGATTTTGGGGTAAAATCATACCCTATATATTGTATTGTTATATATTGTGTTGACAACTCATCAGTTAAATTTTTACCATCTCATATTCTGCATAATTGGGTGTTTTTAAATAAACTGACAAAAAAAACTATACCAGTTTTAGGGCTGGACGATATGACGATATATAACATTGATATAAGTGATCACTCGGATTTAAACCTACCTATATTGTATTTATATAAACTGTTCACAGGCAAATTTGATTTATGTATTTCCCCATCGTCAAAATTAGGCACATATAAACGTCAGGAAATACGACTCCTGGCTGCATGTCAATATCCATGGATTAGGTTTCTTTGACATGTCATAAGGAACACTTTCAACCCCAACCTTTAGTGTAATCGTTTGTTTTACTCGAGTTTTCGCAGTTTCCCCTATTAAATCCAGTCATGCAGCAGCTTCTTTCCCACTCAACTCAGCTGAGGGAGCGCGTTCCGGCAGGAAAGTGACGTCTATGCATACCCTCTATAAACTAGTATACCTCAATGCATGTGTTTTTGCTAATCTATTAGCTTTCTCTAATATTAATCTAGTAATCTATTTTAATGATAAAAGTTCAAATAAGTGAGCAAGTGACAATATCGATATTGGAATTGGCCAATAGTTGTTTGTTAAAATCGGTATCTGCCGCCCAAAAAAAATCATGTCGGTGCATCCCTAGTCATTATTCAGCTCAATTTAGTACAATGTTGATTCAGTTTAGTTGAAACTAACTCAATTCAACTGTAAAGCAGCTCTACAGAAGTGGTAACTTACGCCATGATGCCGGACAGATGGAACACCTCTGCGGACAGGTAAGCCATGTAGCTGTAGAGGAAGACAAACAGAGGCTCGATGACACGAGTATGTGAGGTGAACCGTGAAGTGAAGGCCGCCAGGATGCCGTAGATGGCGCCCACCACGATACCACCCAACGACACCACCAGGAAGCACACGACACCCAGAAACACATCAGTGACAGTGATCATACCCACACTGGAATACTCCTCAAAAAGATGGTAGAGCACCTACAGAGAAGAACAACAGGAAGTGTGCATCAGAAATTAACAATACACAGCATCAGAACCATGTGATGTGATGAGTGATATGATGAGTCATGTGATGTGATATAGTGTGATGAGTGATGTGATATGTGTTGAGATATGTGATGAGTCATGTGATGTGATGAGTGATATGATGAGTGATGTGATATGTGATGTGAATTAATAGTAACACTTTACAATAAGGTTCCATTTGTTAACTACATTAGTTAACATGAACTAACAAAACAAAAATCTAAAGCATTTATTAATCTTAATAAATGTCAGAAGTTCTGTTAATATCTGCTAGTATCCGTTGATATTATTTAACGGACCTGAGCTAACATGAACTAACAATTAACAGTTGTATTTTCATTAAATCAAGCGTAGTGTTTGTTCTGGCAGGTCACATCAGTCAAGCTCGCATCAGCTGACTCTCAGCTGATCCACGTCTACCTATAGGAATACAATGCCTATCACAGCATCCCTGTATATAAGGTCCATTCAGTATTATCAGCAGCTTAATCACGTTGCTCAGGAGCTAATTACTCTCCCTCATCCCCAGCTCCTCCTCTCATCCAGTCAGGACTTGGCCTTCTGATAATATAATTCAAGAATAGGACTAATTATTGAACATTAATGATATCTGCAACACATTTATGTTGGTTCAGTTCTGTTTACCCTAAGGGGTTATCACTGCTTTCCCTGCTCTTATTTATGCAAGGCTGCATGGATGGGCAAGGACTTCTTGCCCAGAACAGAACCATACGACTAATAATCCAAACTATATGCTAATTGTAATCATCTTTGACGATAGTGGTTGACAGAACTAACATTGTAACAGATGTATTGCTCAGTGTTAATGTTAGTTTATACATTTAACTATTCATATAACTATATATTGACCTTACTGTAAAGTGTCGCCATTTAGTTCATTAGATAGATGTTAGTTAAATAGATATTTGCCACTTAGTTAGTTTAGTACTTTTGCTGTGACTTTATGGGCTTCTTGCTTAATATAAGAATATCTGTAAACAAACATCCACATTTAGTATTCCTTGTCTTATGCTGAGCTACACAGCATTAAACTCCTTATGAAATGAAATACATTCAATAGTATCAGTAAACATTCATTCGATAAACTCAATAAACATTAAATTTACCGCTTCCCAGCTGAGATGAGCATAATTGGACAACAAATACTCCTTAGATTAGTGGTGGAGGACTACTCAGACCAAATGCCTGAAATCATGTTTGACTTCTTTCATTGATCACATTCTAAGTGTAATTTGTTTCATAGACCACTTGAGACAGAAGCTCATTCAAAGCATGAGGTCAAACCGTTGAGGAAAAACAGTTACGGTAATGGAAATGACACGCCTCTTCAATAGGGCTCAATCACCTAATAAATTGAGCTGTGAGAGTGAACAAGTGTGCAGTGAATTCTCACAGAGAGAGAAGGACTAGAGCGATCCCATATATCATACAGAGACTAGTGGCTGAACGATATGAGTTTACAATAGCTGAAAGCAGTGTGCCTAATAGATTGGAATGACATATTTTTGGAAGAAATGACATATTTTTGTAGGTCAACCCGGAAGTTAGACACACACACAGTTCAGTGTACTCACCACAGTGACGGCATCATTGAGTAAAGACTCTCCAAACACCAGGATGTGGAGCAGCTCATTAATGTGGATCTCCTCAAACACAGCCAGCACGGCCACAGGGTCTACGGCTGAGATGATGGACCCAAACAGCAGGCACGACAAGAGGTCCACATGCAAGTGCTGAAGGCCCTCCAGCTGGCACACCCCGTACAGTAGACCTCCAACGAAGAAGGCATTCCAAAGGGTCCCCACCACTGCAAACATGAGAATAGTGCCCAGGTTCTCAGTGAATTGTCGTATGGGCAGGAAATAGCCGGCATCGAGGATGATGGGAGGCAGCAGGTAGAGGAAGAATATCTTTGATTCCAGCGCCGGAGGAGACTCGCCTACCAGCTTCATAAGACCACCGACCAGCAGGCCCACCACAATTAGCAGACAGCTCTCTGGTACGATAGAGGACACACGAGGGATCAGGTGAAACCCTAAAAGACGAAGAAGAACAAGACAGGAGAACAGCGGTCATTGATAATTAATATAATTAGTGACGCACCGAAATACATTTTTACAGAAACTGAAATTAATGTTTTCATTTAGTTGATATATATATATAAAATTATAATTTAATTACATTTTTTCTCCAATCCATTGTTGAAATATAAACATTTAAATGGTAGCTTTAATAAAAACTCAAAGATTTATTCAGAAATACATTAAATAATGAAGACATAACTAACAGGTTAAGAAAAATATAACGAATATGTATTTTAGTGCATATATTTATTAAAATGCTCCTCTCTAAAGTTATTTTTTCAAGCTAACTAACGATCTATGGCCATTGAATGGCCAAAACCAAAAGTTATTATTTTCCCTATCACACATTTTTTGTGTAATTAATCGTGATTAATCATACCTAATATTAAAGTTTTTAATATAACATAATATAATATAACATAATATAACATAATATAACATAATATAACAATATAATCCAAATTTTTATGCCATGTTTAACAGGTTTAAAATATACTATACAGTTTAGCAAAACATTTTTGCAATAGACTTTTATGAAAACAAAGTAAAGAAGTGAACTGGTAGATATGTTATGTTCAGTAAATGTGATGATTTATGCAGTTTATAGTCTTATAGTTTATAGGTGCGAGGGTCCTGTTAGGTATACATTAATTAGCATTTGGATATAAATTCCTCCTCTCCTCATGTAAATTTGATTTTATGATATTCAAATTTGTTATAATTTTTAATAGCTTACTCATGGCCATAATTAAAGGAAATATCCATGTTGCAAAACCCAATAAAATCACTTTATGTTCTGTGTAGAGCTGCAGCTCTGTTGCACAGCAGTGTGAAAACTCAATGCGATCCTGCTGTTGCAGTTGATGCTTTGCTGACTTGTGAAACAGGTGTGAATAATGTCAAAAGTGTCAAAGCATCATGACAGGGTCATGAAGAATAGTGCGCAGTTGCAAAAAAAATGCCACAATTCGTCCATAATGCCAGTCAAACTGTTTTCTTGAGAGCCGAAAACACAAACAAATGATTGACTTCTAGTCTATCATCTTTAGTTTGTCCTAAGCTTTTGTTTGTGAGGGTATTATCACTAAAGCTTTTTTTAACTAAAGGGGTTTGTTGCAGCTGGCTTCAGGTATTTAGAGTGCATTTGCTTTGACAGCTGAAGACAAACAGAGCTTAACTCATGGAAAGTCACACAGCATACCTCAGTGAGAACAAGATACAGGAGGAGTCTGTTAAAGGACACATACACATACTCTCTGGGAAACCCACACAAACACATCTGCGCTCATCCAGTGACTGATACATAAAACACAGTTCAATCAATCTGACCGGTCCTTTGGTGGTCAAACATGTGACAAAGACTACATCTGTCTATGGAACAGTAATGCATCAGAGGTTTATTTAAAGACTGACGTCATTTTGATTTCAATTGAATTAAGTCAGATAAAAGACCCTGGAGACGAGCTGAATGAAAACCTCCTCAAGCCTGAAAGGCTCTACCAGGAAGTAATGAAAGACCGAAGTCATTATAGGAAGACCTGTTTCTCCAGCTGAACCCTTGTTTAGCTGGTTAACAAGGTCCTATAGACTACAGTAGCTATGGAGGAAATTAGTCAGTTTCTCCACTGACAACCATTCAAAAGCAGCAAATAAATAAACAAACCTTTTTTAGCATCTTGTGCAATGAGACATTTTGTCAAGTTAAAAGTAGTTTAAACCCATTTTTGTTACATAAAAAAAAAAAAAATCATTATAAATTCCCATAATACAAATAATAAAATAAAATATTTTGATATATGGATCATCAAAAAATAATAATAATAAAAAAAGTAAATAAACAGCTTTAGTTTAGTTTAATTGGATTATCAAAAAATAATAAATTAATTAATTAACTTTTGCTAAAATTAATTAATTAACTATTGCTTGGTTTCACTGGATTACCAAAATTAAAATATAATATAAGAAAACAAATGCTAAAAATCACAACAGTTTAGTTTCGCTGGATCATCAAATGAATAAATAAACACATAATTTAACTAAATTAATTCAGTTTAGTTTTATTGCATCATCAAAACAAAAATATATAAACAAATAAAAAAATTAAGTTACCGTTACCGCGATACTCGTACTGTGATAAGGCTGTGCTCAATGGATCATCAAAAAAATAATAATAAAAAAAGTTAATAAATACATGTTGTTTATTTGAATTGGAAAAATAATAAAAAATAAAAACAAAT
>RJVU01051648.1:5959551-5982905 GCA_003731715.1 Anabarilius grahami
CGCAAACCTGGCAACCCTGAATTAGAGGTGATTCATAGGGTCAAATAGAGCCTGTTTTAACGTTGCAAATTTTTTTTTACTATTACTGCATTATTGTCACATTAACTTGACCTTAATTCAACACAAGAGAGATTTTCTTCACACACAGTATGAGATGCAGTCTGACACTTTTTTTTCGCCCCCTTTTGATTGACAGGATATAATCGGCCCTGATCATCGGCTGTTTTTAAACACTCGGCCGATGACTCATAAGTGAAAAAAAAATAGCTTTTACCGACCAATACCGATTATTTGCCAATACATCGGTGCATCCCTACTAAATATATAGTGCATCAATCTCTTCTCTTAAACAAGAAAATGCTTAATTTGTAATGAATTATCACATAAAGCTCAACATAAACGTTCTCTGATCATTATTATTAAACACTGTCTGCATGCCTGAGAAGATCTCAACTGTGGATCTCTGATAGCAGACGTTTAAGTTGATCCACCCAAAATGCAGACAAACAGCTCTTGTGTAAATGCATGACTGGACTTGAGACTGTTCCTCAAAGATTCACTGCACTACTAAATCACAGCAGCTGCTCAAAGCACTTCTGGGTTCTGCAGAGGATCAACAATCACACAGGTTGAAAAAGGACAGAACAGGAATGTGTTCTTGGCTCAAATTCACACTTAATGGCTGTACATCACACATTCAGAAGCCAAATCTTTCATACCCAAATACAGTGACAAGTACCGTATTTTCCGGAAAATAAGTCGCACCTGATTATTGTTGCACAGGGTTAAAATTGAATTGTTGAGAGAGAATGAAAAAAATAAAATAAATCACAGATGAGTTGCATCTGTGTAGAAGTCACATTTTATTATAATGTGAAATACCAGAAAATATAACGAAACTACTTCCATTTCCCTTTACTCAATAACAAATCCTTTAAATTAAACGGTATTCAGAACAGAGCAGGAATGAAAAATGCAAGTGTGAAACAAACATAAATTATGGTGGCATTCATTATAACACTAAGCCTAAACAAATGTATTTAAAGTAATACTGAACTACCAGAATCATGTGGGAAATGCTGTCTCTGGATGCTCTTGGTGATTTAAATTAGTTTCTAACCCATCTTAATTCTGACTGGATGACAACCGGTTTGACTTTCTTTTGGGTAAAGTTGGACCTTTTTAACATGCTAATGTTTACAATTTCAAGTTACAGGGAAAGAATACAAAACAAACATCAAATGACAGTAAAGGATGCGAAAGTGTTAAAAATAAGCAGCGTTTGAATTCTCGTACTTGTGTGTATCTTTAGACATCTTTTGCATGATAATCTACTGTACTAAGCATTATAATGTCACAGTGCATATTTAAATGTGTGATTTCATGAGCATTTTCATGCCACTTACAAAGCCCTTTAGAGAACATTAGACTGCAATAAATTGCCGGCGTTAGAGAGAATGGTCCTGACAGCCCATAATTACAAGCAGCAAAGTCATCACGACTGCCTCTGCAAACCACTAGCGATGGACATGTACAGAATGTTAATTCAACCACGCAGTATGGCAATATATACCTTGTGGTGGTCGAAAAGTGTCTGCTGGTAAGATTTTGCTGTATCATTTGTCACGTACAGACCGCAGTATACGTTTGCAGCTATCAGTGAGCAGGACTGCTTTACATTATTTACTTGTGAGAGTGACAAAGACACATGGACGTTTCAAAAGAAAGGCATTCAGAAGCGTCATCTATGAGGCTTTTTTTTTGTTCAGACCTGTAGAACAGCATCAACAGGCTATTCTTCAATGCCAAACTGACGTAAAAGTATGTCAGGTGGGTTGGTCAGTCTTGCTTTAGCCTGACACAGACAGTGAGGCACTAGAGGTTGTGTGTGTGGTCTCTGTTGGAATCCCATATTTCCTTACTGTGGTTAATGGTTTGCATGACACTAAACCCCTTAAAGGATTAGTTCACTTCAGAATTAAAATTTCCTGATAATTTACTCACCATCATGTCATCCAAGATTAGGCCTGGGTGATAAAACGGTATCGATATTTATTGACGGTTCATCTTAATCGATAATGATAGAAAAAATGTTCGATATACAGTGGCATGAAAAAGTATGTGAACCCCTTACAGAATCTGTGAAAATGAGAATTATTTTAATAAAATAAGAGGGATAATAAAAAATGCATGTTATTTTTTGTTTAGTACTGTCCTGAGTAAGATATTTTACATAAAAGATGTTTGCATTTAGTTCACAAGACAAAACAATAGCTGAATTTATTAAAATAACCCCATTCATAAGTATGTGAACCATTGATTCTCAATACTGTGTGTGGTTACCTGATAAACCACGACTGTTTTTTTGTTTTGTGATGGTTGTTCATGAGTCTCTTGTTTGTCCTGAGCAGTTAAACTGAGCTCTATTCTTCAGAAAAATCCTCGTGCATCGTGTTTCCTTCTGGAGAATCAGTGAATGTTTGAACCTTTTTTAATAGTTGAGTTTGAGTCCCTCAATTGTCCTCAGTGTGAAAAGATGAATCTAAAAATCATACAGCCACTGCTGGAAAGGGTTCAAATATGCAAAAATGCTTGAAAACTGATGAATCTGCAGAACCTGGAGGATTTTTCTGAAGAACAGAGTTCAGTTTAACTGCTCAGAACAAACAAGAGACTCATGAACAACTATCACAAAAAAAAGTCGTGGATCATCAGGTGACCACACACAGTATTGAGAATCAATGGTTCACATACTTATGAATGGGGTTATTTTAATAAATTCAGCTATTGTTTTGTCTTGTGAACTAAATGCAAACATCTTTTGTTTGATATATACCTTATCTTACTCAGGACAGTACTAAACAAAAAACAACATGCACTTTTTATTATCCCTCTTATTTTATTAAAATAATTCTAATTTTCACAGATTCTGCAAGGGGTTCACATACTTTTTCATGCCACTGTAAGTCTCGATATAGTTTCACTTAAATGCATTAAAATGCATGGTTGCATGAACAACTCTCAAGTGCGCTCCGTCCCTGCGCTACGAGTGACACGCAAACAAGCTACTGTGGAGTTCAGTTGCGCAATCTCCACGTGAAATCAAAACACAAACACATGAAGACTTATATTACATCTTGTGAAAAGTGGCATAATCGGTCCCTTGATTACACCTTGATTGGCTTGCTCAGGTGGTGTTTGATTGGGTTTGGATCTCGAGGGCCAGAGCTGAAAACCCCTGAAACTTTTATGGTGTCATTTTCACCTTCCAAATCTATTCATTTACTTTTTCAATTGAAGAGTTCAAGATCCTATCTACACCACTGTCCTAAGTCAATCTCTGTCTACGGCCTGGTTAGTGGGTATCGTTGCTGGAGATTTACATAGAATGCTCTCAAGGGCACAGTGAAGTCTGCAGGCCGGTTCTCGTCGCCAGGCATTCAGCAGCAGTGAAACACACGGTTGCCTGTGGGGAGTGTTTTATTGGGAGCAGCCTAGCAGAAGACTAGGCACACCAAACCTTCAGGGAGCATGTCATATGTCTCTCCTACCTGCAACGGGACTCCTTTAGAGTCTAGGACTGGGACGATATATACCATGCAATGGTAGAAACGTGCCAACATGTACATGACATTATGCTTTATCATTTACTTACACATGAGAGTGGCAAAGAACTGCCTGCATCTGCATTTAAAACATCAAAACGAACTATTTAATTTGGAACCAAACAAGCATATGTTTTTTTTCATTGCATTAAGCCTTAGATGTTGGAGCAGTCAGTCAAATTTCTGGCTTGGCAGATGGAACATGCTAAACAAACATCTGGCATGTAAATCGCAGGGGTAAACGGGCAAGAAATGCAAATGAGAAGACTCTGTTGCGTGTTACGCTCCTCTGATTACAGGGTCACTAAAGGTGCTTGTAACTGCTGCGCCAATGAGTCATATTGATCCTGGTCACAAGTGAACAGCCTGTCTAGGGAAAAACCAGCATCATCTCCGTGAGAGACTGGGATTGGCTGCCAGGTGACTAATCTGCATGTCATTATCGCTGACGAAAACTATTACCAAGACAGAAACAAGCAGTGGACAAATACGTAATTATTAAACCAAATGAACATTAAAAAAAGTTTGGCGTCGGCTCACCAAGGCTTCACTTATCTGATCAAAAAAATGTCAAAAACAGTAACATTGTAAAATATTATTACAATTTAAAATAACTCTTTTCTATTTGAATATATTTTAAAAAGTAATTTATTCCTATGATCAAAGCTGAATTTTCAGCATCATTACTCCCATCTTCAGTGTCACATGATCCTTCAGAAATGATTCTAATATGCTGATTTGCTACTCAGGAAACTGTTGAAAACAATTAATATTTTTGTGGAAACAGTGATTTTATATATACACTCACCTAAAGGATTATTAGGAACACCATACTAATACTGTGTTTGACCCCCTTTCGCCTTCAGAACTGCCTTAATTCTACGTGGCATTGATTCAACAAGGTGCTGAAAGCGTTCTTTAGAAATGTTGGCCCATATTGATAGGATAGCATCTTGCAGTTGATGGAGATTTGTGGGATGCACATCCAGGGCACGAAGCTCCCGTTCCACCACATCCCAAAGATGCTCTATTGGGTTGAGATCTGGTGACTGTGGGGGCCATTTTAGTACAGTGAACTCATTGTCATGTTCAAGAAACCAATTTGAAATGGTTCGAGCTTTGTGACATGGTGCATTATCCTGCTGGAAGTAGCCATCAGAGGATGGGTACATGGGGGTCATAAAGGGATGGACATGGTCAGAAACAATGCTCAGGTAGGCCGTGGCATTTAAACGATGCCCAATTGGCACTAAGGGGCCTAAAGTGTGCCAAGAAAACATCCCCCACACCATTACACCTCCACCACCAGCCTGCACAGTGGTAACAAGGCATGATGGATCCATGTTCTCATTCTGTTTACGCCAAATTCTGACTCTACCATCTGAATGTCTCAACAGAAATCAAGACTCATCAGACCAGTCAACATTTTTCCAGTCTTCAACTGTCCAATTTTGGTGAGCTCGTGCAAATTGTAGCCTCTTTTTCCTATTTGTAGTGGAGATGAGTGGTACCCGGTGTGGTCTTCTGCTGTTGTAGCCCATCCGCCTCAAGGTTGTGCGTGTTGTGGCTTCACAAATGCTTTGCTGCATACCTCGGTTGTAACGAGTGGTTATTTCAGTCAAAGTTGCTCTTCTATCAGCTTGAATCAGTCGGCCCATTCTCCTCTGACCTCTAGCATCAACAAGGCATTTTCGCCCACAGGACTGCCGCATACTGGATGTTTTTCCCTTTTCACACCATTCTTTGTAAACCCTAGAAATGGTTGTGCGTGAAAATCCCAGTAACTGAGAAGATTGTGAAATACTCAGACCGGCCCGTCTGGCACCAACAACCATGCCACGCTCAAAATTGCTTAAATCACCTTTCTTTCCCATTCTGACATTCAGTTTGGAGTTCAGGAGATTGTCTTGACCAGGACCACACCCCTAAATGCATCGAAGCAACTGCCATGTGATTGGTTGATTAGATAGTTGCATTAATGTGAAATTGAACAGGTGTTCCTAATAATCCTTTAGGTGAGTGTGTGTACATATATATATTCATGAAATAGAAATCTTTGTAACATTATAAATGTATTTACTGTCACTTTAGATCAACGAGTCCTTGCTGAATAAAAAAGTATTAACTTCTTTGAAAATACATATTTCTGACCCCAAACTTTTATATATTAAGATTTTACTTTAATATTTAAAAAATAATACAGAAAAAAATGACCTGAGAATTGCTGTATTTGTGAACTCCCTGCAAGCATGCTGTGCACAAAATATGGAACGGATAAATGAAATACTGATGAAAAAGTACCATGGATCAGATAATGTCATGGTATTTTGATAAATACACCATAGAACTGAATGATCATGATATTCTTATACTATGGGATTTACTAGGCTTGCTGCGGTAGTCTGTGTTACTGGTGTTACACAGTGTTCGGCCGTACACCGATTACATTACTTGGCCACCGGCAGTTCAGTTGGACAACGGATGCTACAATTATAAACTGAAAGCATCCGCTCTGCTCCATCACAGCAGTCACAGCACAGTTCAGCAGGAGTCAGATTTTACTGATCACGTGATGAAAGTAAGGAGAGATGACTGACAAGACGATGGCGGAGGATTTGGTGCACAAATCCTGAGCGTCATTGACAAATATCTTATCTTGTATAATGTGTGGTCAGTACCACCGCTCCATACACAGAGAGTATGCGTGATAGTGAATTCGAAATGGGAGCACGCATTTAAAAGCGATTAATAACCGTTGATAATAAACGGTGTTGCTGCAAGTTTATACTGGTATGAAACTTTCCTAACTGTGACATCCATACAAGGTACATAAAAAAAATACAGAGGCATAAGAGCTGTCAAGGGCAAAGGTTAAAAACAAGGTTCACATAATTGGTTGCTTTTAATGCTGATAAGATCAAACACATTAATCATTAATTAGTATTCTAAGGCCCTGCCATAGTCAAACAGTCAGAGGGAACATTCAATCAACAGATGGTTTACAGTTGTTGAGGTCTGAGATTTCTTAAGGTGTGTTCACACTTGTAGTTCGGTTCTCTTGGTTCTTTTGGTCCGGACCAAAAAAAGAAAATAATACATTTATTTCTGGTTCGCTTAGCATTCACACAGTCATTTTTAACACCGAACCTAAAGATACAAAACAAAAACAAAAAATGGCTTTTATGATGTGCATTTACTGACAGAACTTGTCGAACATTCAAAACAATGCTGTGTTCTGGACTAAATGCACTCACTGTATGTGCATACACACGGAGCTGAACTCGTGAAGAGCTTATATATGTGTAAAGGAGTCAAAACAGCAGCAGGAATCCCTCCGTCACACAAACAAACGAATATCAGCTGCAAGGAGATGTGGTTCTGATGCCTGTACCGAACTGTGATGGGCAACATCGTGACTATCAGGAGAAAAAACAGGTATGCTTGAGCATTCTGTCTTTTTTGTGGTTGCATCTTATGATACCATGTCCTGTTTTTGGTTTGTTTACTTCTCTGGCCCATATTGCGTTCCTATTTCAGTCGAATCGCACAAGAGTTCGTTTGGAGACGGACCGAGACACATCTTTTCAGTGGTCTTGGTCTTGGTGCGCACCAGGGTTCGGATGGCAGCGTTCACACTTATTCAAATGAACCGCACCAACAGAGCAATCACACCAGGGTTCGTTTTTAATCGAACCAAACATGCCAAGTGTGAACACACCCTTAAGGAGTTTCTTAAGACTCAATGTTAATGACCGAAGCATTTACAGACCAGAGAATTTGGATGTTTGTTATCCTCTCCAGCGGCTCTGCTGTAATCCCACTGGTCAGGCCAGATCTCTATCCTGTCTGAGCCCTAATCAGCTGATCAAACTAACAAAAGTAAACTGTGAGCGACAGTGGTCTGGCGAGAACTCTAATCTAAACAGACACTACACCACAGCCTCACAGCCTGAGGACACAGTTTACACAGATCACTTTAGAGGAAGCATGTAAGAATCGATGATACAATGCAAAAGAGAAAACAGAATTAACAATGGACAAATAATCAAACAGCCACAAGTTGCAGTAAACTATTTCAAACAAATTATGCAGTAATCTGTGGTACATTCTTTGGAAACCTGAGCCTGGTGACCAATTATGTCAAATTTACAGAATGTTAATCAATATTTAAATTATTCAGATACATGATGTGTTACCTTAAAGCAGGGATTCCAATTTTTTTGTCTGGTGAAATCCCTCAAAGATTTTAAGTTAATATTTGAATAATTTAATACATTCACACATGTCCACTGTTCTCTGATGTTGGTTGAGAGTCACATGACATGCAGGTAAACAAGTAAAATTGTAATTTTTTTCAAGTTTTATTTTAATTTTAAAATTATTTATTGTAATTTTTTTTTTTTTTTTCATTTTAAGGATGAATTAATTATTAGCTTTTCATCAGCTCAACCCTGCAGTTCCCTCATAGACCACAGTTTGGGAAACCCAAAGTGAAAGAGGATAAACTCAATTGGGTATAAAAATCTTTCAATAAACTATTACTATCAATAAATTATTAATAAGATTGTGTTTGGTCAATGACTGCATTCTACGATGAAATATTTCTGTATAGTGACTTGTATAAATGGCTGCTTTTCCAGTCATTATAGATAAAGAATTTGACAGAGTCTCTTGAAAGACTGCAACTTCAATTCCTGCTTTGCTAAACATCGACACAAACAACACCAGAGCAATTATTGTAATCTAAATCTGCGGAACAGGAGTTCATATAAATTGTTCTGATTAATTAATCTAAACCCCACCACAGTCCTGAGCGTGAGCTATAAATGAGTCCATATTGTATTAACTACTGCTTGCCGTCTTCAGGTCGTGAGACTTGGCACTCACTCCCCATGATGAGCATTTATTAATAATGAACAGACTCTGAAACATTCATGCTTAACCCTTGGGCCTGTCAATGCATTTGAACAGATGGACTGCGATGCAAACACTAGAAATGTCAAATGTTTTTCTTTCTTCAGTCGAAAAGAAATTAAGGTTTTTGAGGAAAACATTCCAGGATTTTTCTCCATATAGTGGACTTTAATGGGGACCAACAGGTTGAAGGTCCACATTTCAGTTCAAATTCTCATGACCTTTCCAAAGTGATTACGTAATGCGTGGCGCATCACAGAGCTAGTGCAAGATGATCACAAAAGTATATAAATGTGTCTTTTTTTTTTTTGAAAATGACTGATGGTTTCTCTAGATAAGACTCTTATTCCTCGTCTGGGATCATGTAGAGCTCTTTGAAGCTGCACTGAAACTGACATTTGGACCTTCAACCCGTTGGTAACTGTTGAAGTCCACTATATGGAGAAAAATCCTGGAATGTTTTCCTCAAAAACCTTAATTTCTTTTCGATTGAAGAAAAAAGACGAACATCTTGGATAACATGGGGGTGAGTATATTATCAGGAAATTTTAATTCTCAAGTAAACTAATCCTTTAAATTTCTCTTCCTCACATAAACCTATATATTTGACTTCATAAGACTAACATTATACTATATAATATTGTGCATGAGTCTTCTGGACTAATTTATGATTGACAGATGTGCTTGATATGAACGGCTATAAAGAAAAGATCTAGGGCCAGTTATATAAACATAGCGATTATGTTAAGACTGTGTCTTATGAACTAGTATGACCAACCAGCAGTTAGTTAGGGGTAATCAGTCTTATGATCTACGTTTTTATGTAACTGACTCATGAAAGGTATTAAAGAAAATATGTGATGACAAACATGTAAGACTAGTCTTTGAAGTTTATGCAACTGGCCCCAGGGTGAAGATTCTTGCAAAAAAAAAAAAAAACTAGACTAGACTCCTGCGAGGAGGGTCATACATCAGGAAGCTAGAAACTGTCATGCCAAATCATCTGTTGCACACATGCTCTTCGGAAACAGGAAGAAGCCTGAAACTGGCATTTGCACATACCTGACCTCATCTTTCCTCTTCGCCATGTTCCTCTCCTCTTGCATCATACGACTGCTGTATTTCCCCAAAACATCATGCACAATGCCGCATTCATTTCCTCACCAATAATAATTCACTCGGGAAGTTACCCAGTATTCAATAATCCATATTATGCCCAGCCCTAATCAAGCAGGCCCAGTGCAGTACGTACACTAGGGTCAGTATGTACTGCAATTATCAGTACGTCAAGCGTTTAATTGACACTGTCCACTAAGGTATCATTCAAAGGCAGGGATGTAAGAATCTCACATTACCACTGTTATAGTCTCGACAGCACGCCAACAGACAGTCTGATGCAGATATAAATGCACAGAAAAACAGGCTGGCTTATGTTGCAAAACTGTCCAGGAGCCCACGGTATACCATTGGTAACTTTATCATTCTTACTGTCCAAGTGGACAGCTGTTATCAGGATAAACTGCAATCTGGACCAGACTTTATGCTGACAGCAAGAGAGAAACACTGTTCTGATGACTGTGCAGAAAAAGTGGAATGTGCATAGAGATCTGAGCAACTTGGTCACAGCGTGAAAAAGAAATATTTACACTGGTAAACGGAGCAGCGTGAGAACAGAGAAGAAACTCCCAATGACCCAAAAATGAATATTCTGTCATTAATTACTCACCCTCATGTCATTCCACACCTGTAAGACCTTCATCTAAGATATTAAGATATTTTTGATGAAGTCTGAGAGGTTTCTGTCTCTCCATCGCAACTTCCACTCCAAGGTCCAGAAAGGTAGGAAAAAGACATCATTAAAGTACTCCATGTGACTCCAGTAGCTTAAACTCAATTTTATGAAGCGACGTGAGTGCTTTTCTTGTGGAAAAAAAACACATAAATTGCCACTTTTTTTCTAAAATAGTATTATCCATAGTAGGGCTGGACGATTATGGCCAAAAATCAAAACCTCGATTCATTGAACATTTTACCTCGAATACGATTAATGAACGATTATTTTGTTTCTGGTTTTTTTTGTTTGTTTGTTTGTTTTTGCCCTCATAGTTCCCTGACAAGGATTGTACTGTAAATATGATTGACTATTAAAGATGAAGATTTTATCTACGGTTCTTAACATTTCTTACAGATTTCTGCTCGTTGTAAATCAGATAAAGAAAAATTAGCACAGTACCAGTACATTTATTTGAATGCGTTAATGAGAGCGATTGCGTGTATGAATTAGTCATACCGTCTCTCTATTAATTGTGAAGCTGTGGGTTGTAAATAGTTACTTGTAAACCGTCCATACCGGCATGATGAATGCGATCCTCAACTGGACACGACCACAACCCAGCCCTGAAGTATCAGCAGAGATCGAGTCGACTAGATCATCCATCGTGAAGGCCTCATCGACACGACAGCCAGTAGCACAGTTCCTCAACAAACCGTCCATACCGGCGTGATGAATACGATCCTCAACTGGATGGAACTGAAATAAATTCTTTGAATGTTGCGATCCTATCAGACTTATGATAGCAACCTGAATCGTAACAAAGCACTGTTCACCAGAGGAAAACTGGCCCCCGACTAAGCCTGGTTTCTCCCAAGGTTTTTTTTCTCTCCATTTTAACACCTGTTTGCCACCTGATGTCACCTGTTGGAGTTTGGGTTCCTTGCCGCTGTCGCCTTTGGCTCGCTTAGTTGGGGACACTTGACATTTGACTTGACATTTGATAATCAACAGTGCTTTGATCTGCCCGCATTGAAACTATTCTTTAAGAGCTGCTGTGCAGCCAAAATTATATACCAGTTATCAATGTAAAGCTGCTTTGACACAATCTGCATTGTAAAAAGCGCTATATAAATAAAGGTGACTTGACGACTTCAAAAGTAGAAAAACGTGTGCTATAATAACTTTTGAGTTTCTAAGCTACTTTAGTGATAAATCACAGGATAGCGCTGACAACTAGTTTCTGCGATCCTCATGTTTTGCGCAGCTAAAGTGTTCGTGCCACAATGCAGCTGCGCGAGCACAGTAGCTTGATATAATAATACACATCCGATCGTCTAAGATCGCTTGAATGTCCAAACTGGCAAACCTTAAACCACATACAACTGACAAAGTTTAGTGAAGACGCAAAGCTCACCGCTCGTGAGCCGTCTTTGTGTGTTGACTTGGCCTGCTTTCATGCCACTGACTGGACGGGGTGGAGTCACATGGATACACACGCGGTGGTATGTTTTTAAGGGGGAAGTATTAACAGGATAAAAAAAAAAATAAATAACCGACATGGGAAAATTACATCGGTTAGAGGTTATGAATTTCAATTACTTTTCAATTAATCGTCCAGCCCTTATCCATACCATTCACGCAACAATGCAAGCTCTCGCGTCAACACAACGCATGCGTCGTGATGCTGTGCGTTGTGTTGACGCGCAAATCTGAACTAGAGATCGACCGATATATACCAATATTTTCCCCGATATTGAAGCATTTGACCATAATGCAGGGGCAGTCGTGGCCTAATGGATAGAGAGTCGGACTTGTAACCCAAAGGTCATGGGTTCGAGTCTCAGGTCCGGCAGGGATTGTCTGTGAGGGGAGTGAATATCCAGCGCTCTCCTCACCCTCAATACCACGACTGAGGTGAGACCCTTGAGCAAGGCACCGTACCCCCAACTGCTCCCCGGGCGCCGCAGCAATGGCTGCCCACTGCTCGGGGTGTGTGTTCACGGTGTGTGTGTGTTCACTGCTGTGTGTGTGCACTTGGATGGGTTAAATGCAGAGCACAAATTCTGAGTATGGGTCACCATACTTGGCCACATGTCACTTCACTTCACTTCATAATCGGATATCGGTTTTGTAATATCGGATTTACCGATAAACGCCGCCATCTTGTGGGTGTTTTGAGAATTGCGCAGGATCGCCATTACAGCGAATCTAAGGGGAGACTTTTTAACACAACAGCCATTAATGCACAAATTAGATGTGTTGCATAAAAGTCTGAAATGTAGCTAGTTTATGCAGCTTGTCTCTATGAAATAGAGACAAGCTCACGGAGTCACGTAAGATAATCCTTTATGTCCTGTCCAAATAAAGATGTAACTTTGCATGAATTAAATAATACAGCCATTAATGAGCACATGTTGGAAATAAATGCGCCGAATTGAATTCTCTCTCTGTTGTCTATGCTCATCATTAGTCTCGTGAAGTCGTCTGTATTTTGCTGTTCACTCAGCGGGTTGATGCTCAGGAAATTCTCCAGCACGGCCACTGCATGTAACTTTTAACAAGATTCACTTGTTTAAAACACCGTAATTATATAAACATTTACTATATAACCATTAATTCGCTAATAAACATTCAAGTAAACAACTCTATAGAAATTAATTATCTCCACGGGCGATCGCAGTTTGAGTAGCCTAGAGTTCTGTGTAAACGCATAGATAAACAGCGCTTTTGTCAGCAGATATTTCATAATCTAGAACGACAAAAACATTATTAATAATTCTGATATAACATACCAGTTGAGAAATGCAATAAAATACGATGGTTGTTATATTCCAATATTCCAGAGAATGTTATTCAGTTATTTAACATTATCCAGCAAATTATTCTTCACTCTTTAGCCTATTAAACAGCTTATAAATCTACTAAAACTAGTTTAAAATGAAGTATTACATTTCTGCAAAGTTGATATGACTCCTGTCTTTAATTTATTTTCTCCATTTGAAAACATAAGACATTCTACATTTATTTTGCTTATTGTCAATATTAGTGTTGCTGCTGATACTTTTTATAAATAAAATTATTTTTGTAATATGAAGATTAAAATTAATATGAAAGACTAATAATTGTCAACAAAAACAGTTTAGTAACAGTGCACTTTTGTATTTTTTTGCACTTTCAGACCCCTCTATTTATTGGTGCATAAATAAGACTTGTTTTGTTTTCCAATGCAAGGAGGGAGTGATTGTTATAAATACAATGGTTTGTTCAGTTCAGTGGTGTTGTAATCGTGTCAAAAACAGAAGTAGAACAGTAAATAAATATCAGTTCTGCATATCGGTTATCGGGCACATAAAACACACAAATTATCAGTATCGGTTAAAAAAAAATAATAATCAATATCGGTCGATCACTTATCTGAACACAACAAGCATGTGTTGTGATGCTCTCGTGAACACTCGCGCATGTGCGCTGAGTTGATGTGTGAGTCTGAACACAACACACATGGCATGCGTCGTGAAGCTCTCGTGAACGTGCGTTGTAGATCAATAATTTTGTAAATAAAGTGGCAAATGTAGTTTTTTTGCACAAACAAAGCACTCGGATCGCTTCATAAAATTGAGGTTAAACCACTGGATCACATGGAGTACTTTAATGATATCTTTACTATTTTTCTGGGCCTTAAAAGTGGTAGTTGCATAGGCTGTCAATGGAGGGACAGAAAACGCTCAGATTTCATCAAAAAGATCTTCATTTTTATGTCTTATGAATTTTCATTTTTGGGTGAACTAACCCTTTAATATTTTGTAAATTAAGTGGTAAATTATGTTTTTTTGCACAAGCAAAGCACTCGGATCGTTTCATAAAATTGAGGTTAAACACTGGAGTCACATGGAGTACTTTAATGATGTCTTTACTACTTTTCTGGGCATTAAAAGTGGTAGTTGCGTAGGCTCTCAATGGAGGGACAGAAAACGCTCAGATTTCATCAAAAAGATCTTCATTTTTATGTCTTATGGGTTTGGGACGACATGAGGGTGAGTAATTAATGACAGAATTTTGGGGTGAACTAACCCTTTAATATTTTGTAAATTAAGTGGTAAATTATGTTTTTTTGCACAAGCAAAGCACTCGGATCGCTTCATAAAATTGAAGTTAAACCACTGGATCACATGGAGTACTTTAATGATGTCTTTACTACTTTTCTGGGCCTTAAAAGTGGTAGTTGCATAGGCTGTCAATGGAGGGACAGAAAACTCTCAGATTTCATCTAAAAGATCGTCATTTGTGTTCCAAAGATGAACAAAAGTCTTACAGGTTTGGGATGACACAAGGGTGAGTAATTAATGACAGAATTTTGGGGTGAACTAACCCTTTAATATTTTGTAAATTAAGTGGTAAATTATGTTTTTTTGTACAAACAAAGCACTCGCATCGCTTCATAAAATTGAGGTTAAACACTGGAGTCACATGGATTACTTTAATGATATCTTTACTACTTTCCTGGGCCTTAAAAGTGGTAGTTGCATAGGCTGTCAGTGGAGGGACAGAAAATGCTCAGATTTCATCAAAAAGATCTTCATTTTTATGTCTTATGAATTTTCATTTTTGGGTGAACTAACCCTTTAATATTTTGTAAATTAAGTGGCAAATTATGTTTTTTTGCACAAGCAAAGCACTCGGATCGTTTCATAAAATTGAGGGTAAACACTGGAGTCACATGGATTACTTTAATGATGTCTTTACTACTTTTCTGGGCCTTAAAAGTGGTAGTTGCATAGGCTGTCAATGGAGGGACAGAAAACTCTCAGATTTCATCTAAAAGATCGTCATTTGTGTTCCGGAGATGAACGAAAGCCTTACAGGTTTGGGATGACACAAGGGTGAGTAATTAACGACAGAATTTTCATTTTAAAGTGGTAAATGATGCTTTTTTTGTGCAAACAAAGCACTCGCATCGCTTCATAAAATTGAGGTTAAACACTGGATCACATGGAGTACTTTAATGATCTCTTTACTATTTTTCTGGGCATTAAAAGTGGTAGTTGCGTAGGCTGTCAATGGAGGGACAGAAAACTCAGATTTCATCAAAAAGATCTTCATTTTTATGTCTTATGGGTTTGGGACGACATGAGGGTGAGTAATTAATGACAGAATTTTTGGGTGAACTAAACCAAGCCACTGAATATAAAAATATAAACATACTCACCCAATTTCATCAAGGAAGCCAGCAGAACCCATAATGAAATCTCAAAGGGCAGCCGAACAGTGTCATAATCAAGTGACAGAACCGGGAAGGGCTTCTTCTTAGAGTGACTGTTGTTGTGTCCCACGTCTCTGTGACCGTGGTTATTCTGGGATACCCCGGTGCCCATGTCTGGAGAACTGGCAGCCCCTTCAAGGAGCATCAAACTGCCCACCAGGAGCCCCAAGGCAATGATGAACATCTTAAGCTCCATGTTGACAAGATGAGAGGAATCAAGCTCCTCCAGATACACGAATTACACGATATTATCTGACCAAGTCTGTCGATGCTTTAACTAGCTCTATAGTGAAGTTTCTTTTTAACCAACTAGATGATTCCTGGATCATTTTCTAACTTCGGATTGACTGAAATCTAAAAGGCTCTTGGGTTTCCTACTTCCTGGCTTCAGTAAAACACTTAAACACCCTCTTCAGGTGAAAACCAGGAAACATAGACAGGGGTGTGTGTGAATATACCTGCATATAGACCAGGAAATATATGCGGGTTTGTGTTTCCTCAAGGATCTACACTAAAAGGTAGAACTGATGTTCATTTTCTTCCTCCTCCAACATCACCATCATCATCATCAGCCCCTCAGAAACACCGCATGGAAAAAGGACACTCAATGACAACTCCAAAACACTCCTCATCGATACAGTCCAAAGGCACCAATCACGTTTTCTTCATATGTTTGCTCTTCTGATAACATCACAACCTGCTGTCTTGTCCCGATACAAACGACAGGAAAAGTCGCTTCAACTACGAATGACGTTGCTGTATTCGTGGCGGCGTCACGCGGGCTTTTCCGCGCTCCTTAACGAACTTATTCGATGTCCTTTAGCGACACGACTGATCATTTCACACACACCATCTCCTTTTCCCATGTCTGCAGTGCGTGATGCAGAACAAATATATGTACAGCTCTAAAAACACACCCTTTGGGCAGGTTTTGAAAAGTCAATGGGAGGGGTCTCTTTCTTGGACTGCAGCGACATCCAGTGGAGAGGAGGGTCGCTGGATTCTGGTTGCCAAGAAAAGTGTTCGAATCGGAGAATCCTTAAAGCTGCAGTCCACAACTTTTTTTATAATTATATAATGAGAATGTACAACACGAATCCATTTTCCAAACCGTGTTTTTGAATTTCCCTGAATCATTATGGGACACTTAAAATAAGTGTTTATATTCGGACTATTTCAGACCGGACTGGTAGGACCCGCCGCAGAGTATCACAGTAACTGCGTGACTCGCCATAGACATACATGGAGAAAAGTAGCTCCGGCTAGAATGTTTCTCCGCAAGACGCGTGCAGTTCTGTTTATTAACCGCTAGAGGGCCAAAAATCGCGGACAGCAGCTTTAAAGGGACAGTTCACCTAAAAATGAAAATTCTGTCAACATTTATTTACCCCCCGGGTGTGCCTCATACATCCTGAAAAGTGAAGCTGCGGGCTCTTTGATCGCCCCCTGGTGGCTGGATGCAGTACAGGTCATAAACCCCGCCCTCTCAATGCAGACGAATGAGACTTAAGTCAACACATAAAAATAAATTATGCTTCAAATAAAATTTTCCGAAAGATGGTCATTTGAGGTAGTTGTTATCACGCTGATATATATTCAATTGTTCGTTTTTGTGATAAGTTTGATTTTAGCTAGCAATTTGGTGCTATAGAAACGGGGCGTGTCATCATGATTCACAGTTGATTGACAGCTTGAAGATTGATATATATATAACTAACTATTAATTTTCGATTTCTGTGTTATTTCACATCGACAAAAGAACTACTAACCGACCTACAGGATCTGACGGATCGCTGAGCTTTTCTCGGTAACGTTAAATTGTGGGCGTTATAAGCTAATTAATAAACGTTATTAGCTAAGATAACGTTAGCCATGAAGGGAAAAGAGCAGGTGATCGTTATCTGGCAGTTACTAATTATTTTTATGGGTATAAAATAATAATTAGCAGGATAAAACTAATGATAGCCTACTCTAATTACAGCAATCGATCTCCTGTAACGTTAGTTTAACTTGATTTAAAATGGCAGGACCGTTTCTGACATTTTAGAGTTGTTTCTAGTGGCATATTATATTGAGTTTAACTACAGAATTTGCTGTTTTTAAAAAATATCATTGCTCTAGAAACAGAATAGCCTATTATTTTATGGGTAGAATTTTAAATTGTGTATAACTTATAAGGCCTATTTAAAATACATCAATGATGACGCAGTCGTCTGGGCGGAAGTTTGATACCGCGACTCCGCCTCCGGGCTCCACTGAGCCCTTCTGCGCATGCCCAGGCTCCAAACTTTTTTTTTTTTTGACGTTTTTGCGTAACGTGTCAGCGCCCATCGTCGTCCGTTTTGGATTCAGTTCATTACAATGGAAGGAAGCGGCGTCGCGGCGTCCATCTTTTTTTACAGTCAATGATTTACCCTCAAATTGTTCCAAACCTGTATGAATTTCTTTCTTCAGCTTAACACAAAAGAAGATATTTTGAAGAATGTCTGTAACCAAAGAGTTGTGTATTTTTTCCATACTATGGAAGTCAATGGGATCCATCAACTGTTCGGCCTTCAAATTATCTTCTTCTTAGTCATGTGATATCTTTATATGATGAATAAACAGAAATGTAAGGCTGTATACAGGAAATATTTCCTTCTGTCATTGCTCTCAAATTTAATATGGCATTGTTAACTGGTTAATGATAGTTGTGAAACATGATTCCTTGCATGTATATTATTTGAATGGATGTGGACAGAGGGAAAGATTTGCAGGAAATTACAATTTTGCTCATCACACAAAGCTTTCAGAAGCTTTTAGGTACTATTTTTCCTATTCGGTTTCATTATATGGCAAAGAGATGCCATTCTGTTTAAAGCTGCTGTCCGTAACTTTTTTTGTGTTCAAAATTTACAAAAATTATATAATGAGAATGTACAACATGAATCCATTTTCCAAACCGTGTTTTTGTCTTACCCTGAATCATTATGGTACACTTATAATAAGTGTTTATTTTCGGACTATTTCAGACCGGACTGGTAGGACCCGCCGCAGAGTATCACAGTAACTGCGTGACTCGCCATAGATTTACATGGAGAAAAGTAGCTCCGGCTACAATGTTCTTCCGCAAGACGCGTGCAGTTCTGTTTATTAACCTCTAGAGGGCCAAAAATCGCAGACTGCAGCTTTAAAGTTAATAAATGTAGTAAATTCTTATAACTGTGCGTTCATACCGCCGCTGGCGAGAGCGTAAAAATTCGCCTTGGCTGACCTGCCAACAACGCTGTACTGTGCGTTCAAACCGCCGGCGGCAGGAGGGTCAAAGGGTCAAGCGAGGACCTCTACATTCCGATTGGTTGCTGCTGAACCGCGTCATAGCTCATTACCATAAAGTTGACCTGACTTCAACTCTCCTCGATGCTCTCATCGTCCAAGACGCGCCGCGCCGCGCCGCTCTCGCCGGAGCTCGTCGCTGGCTCACATTGAAAATGAATGACTTCCTGTCACTTTGACGCTCTCGCCGGCGGCGGTGTGAACGCACGGTAACCCATGCAGTTACGTAATTTATGTTTAAGGTAAGTAGAAGTTATACTTGTCTATTGTATTATTTAAGCAACCCCTAAAATGTATTTCAGTTGAAATGAATTGAAGTTTAGGCTTACTTTGTAAATCAAGAGATAATCAGACTCGATTTTTGTTTATTTTCTTATGCTGATACCTTATATAGTAAGTGAAAGAAAAATCTAATGTATGTATAATGTGAAAAAAATCTCGAAGTGATATATAATGAGTTTTAGTATTGGGGTATTATTGTCAAGTAGACCTGGCAACCCTGTGCTTGCTGTGACAGGATGATTCAGTCAATTCAACAAACCCATGGTTTATTGTTCACTCCTAATCCATTGTTAGTCATACAACACTAATTGTGCAGCTTTCCAAGAATCCGTGTGGTTCCCTCCCTCGAATCTCCTGTTCGTCCATCATGTACTGCAGTTTCACTGCACAGAACTGCTTGTCCTTCATTCTCAGCTGAAGGAGACTTGATAGATAAAAAAAAAAAACTGCAATGCAGCTCGGCACACAGCCAGGAAAGTGCATTTTGTGTCTAAATTACTGTTATTGAATCTAAAAGACAAATGACATAAGATATAAGTGTTTTTAAATGAAACCAAAATAGCAAAACGAGGCCAACTAGTAGTTTCATAATCCTGACTTGTGACCCAACTGTCTACAAGTGGAACCAAGTAAACAACTCAGATAACTATAATCATGAGGAAGGAGAAGTTCAAATGACTCATTGGTGTACAAAAGATCTAATGTTTGTATCATGCATTTACCTGCATTGTTTGGCCACATTTTTATTATAATTAGACACAATTGGCCATGTGTTTATTCACCCAGATAGCATGTTAAAAAAAATCTGTTATTATAAGCTGACTGTTTATTATCCCTTACATATGTGAATATAAAGCTACATGGTCTGTGTTTCTCTCTCAGCGGAATAAAGAAAACTAGTTTCGCTAAAAAAGTTTTGATCGATGACGATTGTAATGAGGGTAAAGACGATTACAGTGACATACAGGAGTTGTATATTAGGTATGCATGAGTTCGTTTTTATTGATGCGCAAACAAACCATGCACAACCCGAATTCGGGAAATGTTGGGACGTTTTTTAAATTTGAATAAAATGACAACTAAAAGACTTTCAAATCACATGAGCCAATATTTCACAATAGAACATAGATAACAGAACAAATGTTTAAACTGAGAAATTTTACAATTTTATGCACAAAATGAGCTCATTTAAAATGTAATGTCTGCTAGGTCTCAAAATAGTTGGGATGGGGGCATGTTTACCATGGTGTAGCATTTCCTCTTCTTTTCAAAACAGTGTGAAGACGTCTGGGCATCGAGGTTATGAGTTTCGGTTTTGGTGTTGGAATTTGGTCCCATTCTTGCCTGTTATGGGTTTCCAGCTGCTGAAGAGTTTGTGGTCTTCTTTCGTTTAATGATGCGCCAAATGTTCTCTATGAGTGAAATATCTGGACGGCAGGCAGGCCAATTCAGCACCCGGACTCTTCTACGATGAAGCCATGCTGTTGTAATAGCTGCAGTATGTGGTTTTGCATTGTCCTGCTGAAATACACAAGGCTTTCCATGAAATAGACGTCGTCTGGAGGGCAGCATATGTTGCTCTAAAACCTTTATATACCTTTCAGCATTCATAGTGCCTTCCAAAACATGCAAGCTGCCCATACCATACGCACTTATGCACCCCCATACCGTCAGGGATGCTGGCTTTTGAACTGAATGCTGATAACCCACTGGAAGGTCTCCCTCCTCTTTTGGACACGGCATCTGTGATTTCCAACAAGAATGTCAAATTTGGACTCGTCTGATCATAGAACACTTTTCCACTTTGAAACCATTTTCAATGAGCCTTGGCCCACAGGACACAACGGCGCTTCTGGACCATGTTCACATATGGCCTCCTTTTTGCATGATAGAGCTTTAGTTGGCATCTGCAGATGGCACGGCGGATTGTGTTTACCTACAGTGGTTTCTGGAAGTATTCCTGGGACCATTTAATAACGTCATTGACACAATCATGCCGATTAGTGATGCAGTGTCATCTGAGGGCCCGAAGAGGGTCTTCAGCCTTGTCCTTTACGCACAGAGATTTCTCCAGATTCTATGAATCTTTTGATGATGTTATGCACTGTAGATTATCAGATTTGCAAAGCCTTTGCAATTTGACATTGAGTAACATTGTTTTTAAAGTATTCCACAATATGTTTACGCACTCTTTCACAGCTCTGCCCATCTTTACTTCTGAGAGACTTTGCCTCTCTAAGACATCCCTTTTATAGCTAATCATGTTACAGACATGATATCAATTAACAATTAGTTGCTAGATGTTCTCCCAGCTGAATCTTTTCAAAATTTCTTGCTTTTTCAGCCATTTGTTGCCGCCGTGCCAACTGTTTTTGAGACCTGTAGCAGGCATCAAATTTGAAATGAGCTCATTTAGTGGATAAAAGTGTAAAATTTCTCTGTGTAAACTTTTTTTGTTCCTATCTATCTTCTATTGTGAATAACATATTGGCTTATGTGATTTGAAAAGTCTTTTAGTTTTCATTTTATTCTAATTTAAAAATGTCCCAACATTTACGGAATTCAGGTCGTATTTCTGCATGAACAAAGTTCAATATATTTGCGTAGTTGTCAAAATGAATGTACTACTGTGAGTGTTTTATAACAGATGCTCGCTGAGGAAGCATGTTTTGCAGGAGTTTGTGAGGATGAGTGGTGTTTATGGGCATCAGATGCTCCAAACATAGACACGATTGCTTGTTCTGAAAGAGGAACTGTTCACTGATGACATTGACCCACCTTCAGATCGCTGAGTTTCCATGCATTCAGAATGTTTTTATCTTTTATTTGTATTTTGGTGTGTTTAATAATTCTGAATGGATCCATATAGTAGCTATATGCAGTCCTCTGGCGTCTCCCTGTGGTTTTGTTTGGTATGGCAGGTTGATTTGAGCTTATTTGAGTTACTGTATTACTGAACAGAGTAAGTAATTTTAAGTTGTAAAGAATGTCTGCAAAGTTTGATTCGGAGAGGAGGGGGGCCTTGGATTAAAAAAGGTTGGGAACCACTTACTTACTGTATTCCTAAACATGACGTCCTCGTGTTCAGACAAAGCCAGTCACATCTTCCCGAATGTGATTTGCTTGAGTGTAAATGTAAAAAACACAGTTGAATGAATAAACAATAGAATTAATATCTGCACATAATGATGGGAACAGAAACCTGAAGAGGAAAGATGCAAAAGGTCACAAACATCATCGAAAGGTCAGAGACTTCAGGAGACCAAGAATGGAGATCAGAATGGAGTAATTCTTACTAAAACAAGTCCAGGTCACATTTCACAGCAGAACGAATAAAAATAGGCTTCATTTTTTTTGAGCAGAATATTTCTCTCTCTCTCTCTGTTTGTGTATGTGTGCGTGTCCAGATTATTTGGATGTTTTTACTTACTTTTTGTCTTTTGTATTTTGAAATGAAATGACCTCAGTATTGCATGATTCACTCAATGTCAGCCCTTTATAATTCATTCATTTTCAATCGATGTGTTTTTAAATGTTATACTTTGCGTGCGCTTTTTTAATTTGATCTTGTGTACAAAGCCAGGCAAAAATAGCTGACCTCATATTCAACCAGTATCTTTAGACCTTGCCTTTAACATTTAAGAGGTTTCTCTGTATCCTGCAATTGTCTGTTTTCTGTTGTGGCTGCTTGAGCTTTTCATGTGCTAAAATAGTTTCACAGTGATTTCAAGCTGAAAACAAACACACACACAATAAATAGACACAAGCTGGAGTGGTCAGAGAAAAAAAAATCTGATTTTATTGAGAACAAGTCTTAAATGCATGCCGGGTTTATTCTCGTGACTTGATTATTATATTGAATTCAAAGACTAAGAGGTCTTGCATTGCGACCCAGAATGCCAAAAAAATGACCAAACAAGCCTAACCTTACATTACAGGAAAACTGGGACGTGTAGTTAACGACTTATAATTATAAGTTTAAAATAAACTAAAACTATAAAAAACTTCATAGAACTTTAGTTATTTGAAATAAAATAAATATGAACAAAAATAGAATATATTAAAAAATTAACTTATTTTGTTTCAGCTAGTTGTCAAGGCAGCATTTTTTATTTTCATTTAGTTGAAGCATTAAAATGTCATAACTAAATAAAATAAAAATAAACTTGTAGACATTAAAAAAAAAAATGACAAAAAAAAAAAA